>OZ010572.1:91634589-91992089 GCA_963932145.1 Acanthosepion lycidas | reverse complement strand
AATAGATACCAAGTTAAGAACTGATGACATCAAGAGGGTCATTGATGAACATTAGGAACAACATAGGTCCAAGGATAGAGCCCTAATGCAAAAAGATCTAGAAGAATGACTGTTCAAGACAATTTTCATTTCAGGATTTGAAGAATAACGTATCAAATTGTAAAGAAGGTCACTACGACAAACCCTGTCAATTGCCTTGGAGATATCGAAAGCAACTTATTTAAAGTTTGATAGACCTCATGATAGTGTCTCATTCTGTCAGTGAATAAAGACTTGTCATATTGGTACAGCTGATAAAATTCAGTTAGATCACCAAAATGTAACAACCATTAAATCATTAAAGCTATACACAAAAAACCCATATCCTAAACCGGTGAGATAAACTTCTACACCTGTTCAATAAACATTGGCTGGTTAATAGGCAAACTTCTATTAACCTGTTCACAGCACAGGAGGCTGGGTGATTTTATTGTGGTATTATTTCTGATGTAATGGAATAACCTGTCACCTCCATGAGTGACTACACTATAGGTAGTAACTGCCGATAAGTCAACAGACTACATAATCTAGTTGGAATCTTTCCCAGCTGCTGGTCGAACTCTCTGCCTTCAAGTAGAAAGGAACCTGGATGAGGCTATGCAGAAGGGCAGAGTCTTGTCTGGGGAGATAGACCCGATCCCATTTATGTTGGGTCTATGGGAATTTTTTGGCTGAGCCTGCATGGAGCAGTTGCTGGATACCATCTAGCTGGGATCTGTTTCAGCTGTGCTGGTCAAACTCTCTGCCTGGAGGCAGAGAGGATCCCTAGACCAGGCTATGTCAAAGAGCAGGGTCTCATCTTGGGGAAACAGCTACCCAACCCCATTTTATACAGGGTCTGCAGAGAATTTTTGGCTGAGCCTATGGGCTCAGATACCCCACATTAAATTCAGCCCTGTGTCACATTTGATCGCATGGGATAGTAAATATACTAGCTGGGATCTGTTGAGTATGACTCAGACTTACACAAGAACTACCGACCTTCCAATAGTAACACTCACTACTGGATTGATTTGCGACAACCTTGTGCATAACTGTTACCTTTATTCTTATTGTACTGTTTTTTTGCAATAAACCATTGCTTAATTTATCCACTGTGTTTTTTTTTTCTAGTGTATATTCCTATTAGCATGGAATATAACAATTTCTAAGAAGGTTGCTGAATAAAGTATTTAGACCCCTTCCAGTGGGGAATTACTAAATTATTACCCCTTCCCCTCAGAAGGTTACTTTAGGAGTTGAAATTTAAGGGACAAAATTAGATCACTTGAATAATAATCAAGTTAAAATGAATTCAAATTTAAATATACATACATGCAAACACTCACACATATTTTATACTGGATATCAGAGTAAAGAGTTTATCATCAAATGGACCACTTATTCTTTTACTATTATCATAATTTCTGTTCAAATGATAAATAATACAAATCAATAGTAACAGAAGTTTTACTATTAGTTATAAAAACTTACTTAAATCAAAATTGCTTTTATGTGATTATGAAGATGTCTTTGTAACAAACCTGATTCAACTTTTTTAATTGATAAACTTATGCTCATATGCTTGTTTATGAATTTGGAATGTTCTTTCCTTTTTCTTTTCTCTTTTCCCTTGATAGAAAAAGAATTCATATTGTAATTTGTTGCAAAATATATTTTAAAAGATATTTTGCAGTTTAGTTTAAAAACTTGAGGAATTTTGAAACTTTTTTTAAACAAATGATATATATGACCATATTATTTTTGGAATTTTCAGAAGATAGAATTCATATTGAAAAAAAAAAAAACACTATCATTGTTGTCTTTATAAAAACTAAGTTTGTGATATTTTGCAAGCTGTGAAATCTATGATTCTATATCTTAATTTTAAATCAGTTTTGCATTTTTATTGTGAATAATTTAAAATAATAGCTTTATTCTTATGTCCAACTTTATGACTTTGGCAAAAAATGAAACAAATATTTTACTTGTGTACCACCTTTTTAATAGACCACATGTCTATGCGCATTGAAAATCAATTTAGTTGGTTTCAATAGAATTATGTGATTTTTTTCTATTTTTTTAAAAAATAGTCATTATGCCAACTTAACATTTTATAATTAAGAAAAAGACATTTTAAAATTCATGGTATCTATTTAAAGTGATAAACATAAACTAGAACTAAATGGTAACACGAAGAAAAATTGCATTTAATAAATGTTTAATTTAGAAGATGTAGAAGTATAAAATTTAATATAATTTTTTTCTCATGATAGATACAACAAACTGGGAATAGATTTAAATGGTAATTGCATTGATGAGGTTTCAGAATTCACACTGATTACTGTACCTCCACTTGGAGATAAAGAAATAAAGAATGTGGCTCTAGGAACTTCACACACAATTGTGGCCACAGGTAAGTTTAATTGTATCAACTTTTGTTGCTTTATGTTTTATTTACAAATATAAAATTTGCCTTATATTTAAACTGTGCTAGAACTATAAAGCAATACATTCTTATTAACAAATCCAGAGATTTTTTAAAGTAATATTTATGACTTTATATATTCAAAGGTAGGCTGGTGTCAAAGAAAATTGTAGCATTCTTTTATAGGTTATATAATGTAACAAAATTTATATGTTAGATGTGCAAATTGACTTTTACTCCAAAAGTTCTGTGCCAAATTATTCTTGATAATTTGTATCTAAAATAGATGAAACTCTTTCCTCTTTCTATACCTATTAGTTATTATAAAAATACATTTTTGCTTTTACTTTCTTCACTAAACTGTGCACTCATTTTTAAAACCTATAAGTAATTGTCATAATGGTGAATCAAGCATGTAAAATTTCTCAGATGTACTAGCCACATTCTAAGCTGGGAAATTTGTAATAGCCATTAGAAATGTTAAAAGTAAAAAAATTGCATCCTCAAATACAATTTTCATGTAAACCATAGAATATAGAGAAATGCACTGCAACTTAATTCTGTATACTATATACTACAGAGTGGTTCAGACCCAAATATTGTTGAAATTCACATTGGCATAAATACAAAAAATTAACTTGGGCTGAAATCATGCCTTTAAAACTAGTTTTGATAATATCTTTTAATGTGTAAATGACAATTTAAGTCTGTCTTAATTTTTATCTTAATGTAATTTTTCATTTTGTTTTTTGTTTGTTCTATACTTTGTTTTAATTTTACATCACTTGTCACTCTCAATACTAGCATAATGGGAGTATTTTATGAAATTATATAAATGAAAATGCCAAGATTAAAGACAGCAAAACAATGGAGGCTTTTACCCTCCCCTACTTGTAGGCATGAACTCAGGTGTCATGTGTGATATAAAAGGTAATGTGTATCTGTGGTATTCACATGGGATGTGGACAACATTTAATACTGTTTGATTGTGAGGCCAGAAAGCTGGGGCATTCCATCTCTAAAGTAGTAACTAGGCTAGGTTTTTTCTCAAACATCAGCAGCAAGGAAAACGAGTGAGACCACAAGCAAATGATAAGGAGATCATTGCATCATATTGAATCCCAATTCAATGCTTGTGCTGCTCAACCAATCAATGAATGCATTGTTCAGTGTAAACTACATGCCTTGGAGCTTTTTAATTGTTGACCACCATTGACACCACAACAATGATTACTGCACTTCACCTGGGACAGAACGTTTTTACTGAACCTTGGAAGATTGGTGCTGTCACTTGGTCATGTTTCCATCACTTTCAGGTAAATATGTTTGTATGTAGAGACTTTATAAAGCTGTGGATCCAACCTGTCAGTGGGTATAACTAGTGGTGACTCTGTAATGGTGTGGGTGTGTTCTGTTGGAATTTACGAGAACCACTACCAAAACTGAAGTCTGTCTTGACAGGTATGGCATACACAGACCTTGTTGCATACAATTTGCACCTCAGGTGGTGATGGTTTCTTTCCTATATAAGTTATTTAAATTCATAGTAGTTTATAGAACAAATGCGTTAGGGAAAGCTAAATTCCTTTCCCTAAAAAGGATGATAACTCAAAATACAATTGAGTTACTTCCCTTGTCTGTCAAGAAAAGGGTGCTACTTTTGAATTGAATATGGTAACCAGATGATATGTACATGAAATTCATTGTTTCAATCAATACAATCCTTGCGATTCTCAAACAGTGAATGAATAAAAGTTGTTTATTTATGTATTAAAATACATTCGTCTTTTATTTTCATTTGATTTTGTTCACCTCAACAGCCTGGGTTATAACAAAAGGAATAAAGGTGGCATTTACTATCTTTTGTAAAGCAATATTTTGTTTTTTACCCCATCATTTTGTGTCCTATCCCAACCCAGGAAGTTAATCATAACTAATTGTGTAATACCACCTCAGGTTTGATCAGCACTGTTTCAACCCCTTAGCAGAAGACCTCTTCAGACTACAAATAACATGTGTAATGAGAAAATTTCTATTTAAGAATACTGTTGTAATGATCAGTGATTGATGTCCAGTGTCCCTCAGGCCATTCCTGAGGTTAAGACAACTAGTAGTGGGCCTGAAGTAAGGATGGTATCACAAATAAATAGAATCAAAATACAAAGAATTATAAAGGACAAATAAAAGTGTAAAGAGAATTCTTAAATTTATTTACATCAAGAAAAGCAAGTTTTCAGCTGCTTAGATTATATATAGAATGTTTTTCACTGATTCTTTATCTAATAATTTATTTTTTCTTTTACTTTATGTACAACACCAAGTGTTCTTGCATGCTAATTTCCACAAAGTTTAACATTTGTACTTGCAAAAAACTTTGTCAAAAATGGGTTTTCCCTTGACAATTCTATTGTTTACTTATTTGACAATTTTTATTGCTTTGAAAAGCTATTTTTAGAATTTTAATAAAATCCAAACATATGAAACTAGATTTATACATTCTCTATTCTTGTAATTAAAAAGTCTAATAGAGTTCAATATTTTTGTTGCCAGATCTTGAGGAAAAAGTATAAATCGTGATGCTTGCTAACTATTTTAGTAACTTATGTAGTGAATGCAAATAAAATAAATGCATAAAAAATGAATTTTTTCAAAATTTATAACTACATTGTGCTTATTCAAATTTTTTTGTTCACAGACATTTTTATAAATTTACCAATAAAAAAAAATTTGTTTTTCATAATTATTCATAGCAAAAACCATGGAAGAAGTTATATGCATATCACTCAAGACTTGGTTCTAAGAGGGAAGTCTGTCAAGGATATTCCAGATTAGTATATTTTGAAGAGAATTTATAGGCAAAACAATCTATCAGCAGAAAATGTTAACACCTCAAATTGAGTGAAGAGATGGGGAATCGAATACTTCCTCTTATTTAATACACTATTACAAATCCTCCAGTAGTTGCAAAAGCGAAATTATTAAAATTGGCTATGTTATAAACACAGATATTCTTTTGTGCTCTGTACTTTTTGAGAGCAGATTCTATATATAAATGAATTACATATGTATAGCTGGAGCATAACTTCTTCCTACTTAACAAATATGTAATTTTTTTCACCTTCATTTATTTCAAAGTTCTTCTTTCTAGCAGTATTATAAAATTGAAATTTAATCAATTAAAGCATTATAAATTATTTTTTAAATACTTTCATAGTCTATATGTTCATTACAGATTTTCATAAAATATAATTTTCTATTGTTTTTTTTTTTACATAATAAAGCAAATGAATCATTACCCGCATAATATAGAAATATAAACTAGCAAACTTTCATAATACCATTAGTTATGAAATATAATTCAATATAAATTCTCTTCCACTGATTTGAAACACGTTGTGTATTCTACTCTGCAATGATGCCAACTAGAACAAAATAAGAATAGACAAAAGTAGATTGACTTTTTGAATGCATCTCAGCAAAATTTTCTACAATCTTTAAATTTTATCTCATTTCATAATTCTTTAATTTTAGTTAATGGACAGTGCTATACATTTGGATCAAACCAATTTGGACAGCTTGGGTATGAGAGTGATCCAAATGAACGTGGACAGCCTCATTGTGTCAAGGCTCTACAATCATACTGTGTTTCTTCAGTTGGCTGTGGTGATACATACAGTGTTGCTGTAACAGAAGGTAAAGAACTTGCATTGAAATCTGAAATATACACACACACACACACACACACACACACACATATATATATATATATATATATATATATAAAACAAATGAGTAAATGAATGACAAAATATTAAAAAATAACACATTTCATTCAGAGAAAGAACTTCTCCAGACGGTATCAGCCTTATATATAAAAGAAGTTTGGGAGGTGGGGAGAAATACAATATACACCATTTACAGTTGAAATTGAAAAAATAAGATACAGAGATGCTCAGCTACAATTTTAAATTTTTGACATTAGATGTATCATAATATTTAACTTAGCCTATATCATTCAGCTTTGATAGGACACATGAATGCAGTGACCAAAAAATGGGAAAAACGAGGCTTGTGATTTTTCCTAGAAAAACATGATTCATGAGAGGAGTGAAGAGCGTATAGGCCAATGCAAGTTCTTGCTGGAATTAAATGGGGTATTGTCAAGGCTGCATGGTGGCTTTGACTGGAACATTAACCTTGCTGAACTCGGTGCAATATTGAAAGATATAAACAGGGCTCTCCAATGAAAGACAAGAGTATTACACCTAGTTACTGATTCCAATCATTGGATTATGCACACATTAACTAGAAAAGGCAGTATCAGGAGATGGCTGGAGACTCTGCAGTCACTGATCAACAAGTATGACTTGGTCATGGGTGTGAAGCTAGTTAGATTCAACCAGAATAAGGCCAGCAGTGTCACTAGTCACAGGTGGCTTGACTCACTAAGAAAGGATGCAGAACCTATCCTACAGATGTGCAGTGCAGCTATGCACAAATTAGATTCTTACTAAATAATGGAAATCCATCAGGATAGGACCAGGAGCACAAACATACTTTGGTAAACAGATTGTGGTAAATTTTCATTTTAACACCCGAGCGTCATTCACTGCTGAACTAGTTTCTTTCAGAAATTAGTACAAGCTTCTTTAAAGCAATTTTTTTTTTTTTTTGTACTTAATTTAGGAAGAAAGTTAACTTTCAAATATATGTAAACATCGACAAATAAAAGAATAACAAAAGAAAAAAAAAAAACACCTAACCTTAATTTGAAAAGTTAACTTTCTTAAAAAAAAAAAAATATAAGAATAAGAATAACCAAAAAAAAAAAATCACCTAACCCTAATTTGAAAGTTAACTTTCTTCTTAAAAAAAATAAAAGAATAACCAAAAAATAACACCTAACCCTAATTTCAAAGTTAACTTTCGTCTTGAAAAAAAATAAAAGAATAACCAAAAAAAAAAAAACACCTGACCTTAATTTGAAAGTTAACTTTCTTCTTTAAAAAAAAATTAAAAGAATAACCAAAATAAAAAAAAAACAACCTTAATTTGAAAGTTAACTTTCTTCTTAAAAAAATAAAAGAATAACCAAAAAAAAAAACACCTAACCTTAATTTGAAAAGTTAACTTTCTTCTAAAAAAAAAATAAAAGAATAACCAAAAAAAAAAAACACCTAACCTTAATTTGAAAAGTTAAATTTCTTCTTAAAAAAAATGGAAAAAAATGAAAGAATAACCAAAAAAAAAACACCTAACCTTAATTTTAAAGTTAACATTTTTCTTTAAAAAAAGATAAAAGAATAACCAAAAAAAGAAAAAAACCTAACCCTAATTTGAAAGTTAACTTTCTTCTTCAAAAAAAATAAAAGAACCAAAAAAAAAACACCTAACTTTAATTTGAAAGTTAACTTTCTTCTTAAAAAAAAAATAAAAGAATAACCAAAATTCTTAAAAAAAATAAAAATAAAAGAATAACCAAAAAAAAAAACACCTAAACTTAATTTGAAAGTTAACTTTGTTCTTAAAAAAAAATAAAAAAGTAAAAGAATAACAAAAAAAACACCTAACCCTAATTTGAAAGTTAACTTTCTTCTTAAAAAAAAATAAAAGAATAACTAAAAAAAACAACACCTAACACTAATTTGAAAGTTAACTTTCTTCTTAAAAAAAAATAAAATAACCAAAAAAAAACACCTAACCTTAATTTGAAAGTTAACTTTCTTCTTAAAAAAAATAAAAAAAAATAAAAGAATAACCAAAAAAAAACACCTAACCCTAATTTAAAAGTTAATTTTCTCCTTAAAAAAAATAAAAGAATAACCAAAAAAAAAACGCCTAACCTTAATTTGAAAGTTAACTTTCTTCTTAAAAAAAAAATAAAAGAATAACCAAAAAAAAAAACACCTAACCTTAATTTGAAAAGTTAAATTTCTTCTTAAAAAAAAATGGAAAAAAAATGAAAGAATAACCAAAAAAAAAAACACCTAACCTTAATTTTAAAGTTAACATTTTTCTTAAAAAAAAAATTAAAGAATAACCAAAAAAAAAAACACCTAACCCTAATTTGAAAGTTAACTTTCTTCAAAAAAAAAAATAAAAGAACCAAAAAGAAAAACACCTAACTTTAATTTGAAAGTTAACTTTCTTCTTAAAAAAAATAACCAAAAAAAAAACACCTAACCCTAATTTGAAAGTTAACTTTCTTCTTAAAAAAAAAAAATTACTTTGTTATTCTTTTATTTGTCGATGTTTACATATATTTGAAAGTTAACTTTCTTCTTAAATTATTAAATGTACTAATTTCTACAAGGAATTACTGTGAAGGAAGTAAATAGGCCCAAATTGTATACGTCCACCAACAAAATTCAGCACTGAATTACTTATCAATGAGCCAGTAATGGCTGACAAATGACCAGGAAAAAGTCTGATTTTTTTTCGGGTCGTTAACATCCAAAAAGGTAGGTTTCTTCAATATCTAATTGTTCATTTGAGTTCAGCATATACATTTGCATGGAAATAAGACTATTTTGGGAAAATTTGAAAGAATATTAGCGCTCGAGTGTTAAAATAAAAATTTACCCAGATTGTCCCTTTCACATTTAGGACAGTAGTACAGGTCATGGTTCAAAAGTGTCCTGAATGCCAATCCATTGATCCAGTGCAAATACGTTGACAGGGTAGCAAATTGGAAGTATGCAACACAAGGACAAGGTTGGGAATGGACACCACCACTATTTGACCCTGCTAGACTGAAACAATGTGTTTCTCTGTTTGGTGACTCAACAAGACTCTGAGAGTTTATATTCAATGAGAGGGGCTTATTGTAGATAATACCACATGCAAGGGCAATACTTTCAGTGTGCACATGTTCAATCAGGGATGAGATCATGGAGAGATATCATAGATGTGTAAAGCAGATTGCTGGAAGTGAGCTGTGTCCAATACAGGAAGTTGTGTATTTGTACAATGCAACACCAAAAGATAACACTTCAAGCCCTACTGCACCCATCACAACAATCTACTCCTCTGAGAGTAGACTGAAAGTTATTTACACTACTGTCAGCAAAACCAAAGCATGATATGTATAAGATAGGAGATGTGTGAATCAGACTGCCCCAGAGCTGATGTACAGGAAAGATAATTGAGATCATCGGTCCACATTCCATCTTTATCAATGGTATGCTATGTCATGTTAGAGATCTTCAACTAGCATGAGATCAACTTTCTGTAACAAACAGAGCTGATGTATACTCCTCATGAGATATACAACTTCAGATAGACATGCACACATTCAGTGACTCCCCAGTAGATGAAGATGATTGTGAAGCATCCACCCTAAGCATCAGACAAAAATGACCACTTCCTACTTGTTGCCACTGTAGTCAGATCAGTGAAAGTCAATAGTCTCATCAGTGAAAATGCCCATGTTGTGTGTATTCTCTGCCAAAAGTAAAAATCCAACCTATGTTTAAAGCTCATGAATAAACAAAAAAAAAATTGGCTATGTATACAAATTTGTAATGATGGGCCTATACAAATCATCTAGGTGAGAAGTACCAGATGCACATATGTGTTGGTGACCATTTCACAACTGTTAGTTTTGATCATTAGTGCTGTTGTAGGAATTTGTACACTTAAAGAAAAACATGAATAGATCTGAATATTTATTTTTATTTTACATGTTAATTTGGGCTTCTTGATATTTTATAATCGGTGTTTCATTCATTGATTCTGCTAACTTTTCTATTCTTTCAATTTTAACATTACTTGCAACAATGTTTATTATGTCATATATATCTTCATTGCTTCAATATTGTTTTTCATTCTTATATACATCTATTTTAATGATAGATGAGGAGTTTTTTTTTGTTTTTTTTATTGGATTAATATCTGTAGAAGCTGGAAACCACTCCATTAATTTGATGTATTTGAAAACTTTTTTTGACAAGATTGACAAAATGTGAAGGAACATTGTCTTGTATGAATCTATTATTAGTTTAAAGCCTTTTGGTTGTGACTTGTACTACTCAAAATACATTTAGTCCAAGAACTTACAATAATTCTCTGTATTTAATATTGACACCATCATCAACTTTGAAAGGGACCATGGTTTTACTGCTAAACCCTAAACCAAAACATGATACCATTGTCTTCTGAATTATATTCGTTGACTATTTTTTAGACTAGCCATCAGGTCCATCTAGTCAGTCGCTCAACTCTTGAACGACAGATCGGTTGAACTCTCTGCCTTCGGGCGGGAGGAACTCGAAGGACGCTACGCTGAAGGGCAGATTCTCTTTCGGGGACCCTGAACCCATTTATACGGGTTCAATGGGCATATTTTTGGCCGAGCCCACGGACTCAGAGAGCCCACATTAAAAAGGCCTTGTGCCACATGACGCCCTCGTGGGGGTGGTGACTGAATATTATCAGGTCCATCTAGTATAGCTCTACATTCAATGCTAAAAATTATTATTGAGAAATCAGTTTTCATTTCTTTGCATAATTTACACATTTCTCTTTTTGATGTTGGCTTTATGGTGTTAGTTTGCATGCTTTTTTGTCATTAGCCAATATTCTGTATATTTTCTCTCTATTTACCTTGTAACACCTGCTTCTTCAAATATTTTCTCTTTCCTCAACCAATTTTTTTTATTCTTTTAATTTTCATCAACTCATTTTTGTAACATTTTTAAAGTTAGTTTTTTCTTGGTCTTGCCAATTCTTTCATTTTTTTTTTTTTTTTTATCTCTGTTCAGTTTTTCACAATTTACAATATTGTGCTCCCATCACTCAGTAAATTTACAATATTGTTTCTCTTATATTTTTCTCATAAGCTATGACAATCATTATATATCTGCTACAAACTGAATATCAATAAATATACTATTGTATCTATTTATTTTCAATATGAACACTCCTCAAGTTGCATAATCTTACACCACTAAATTATTTGCAGTTATTTTTTAATAAAAAGAGTTAAGTTGAACATCACATGGTATATGAATACATCCAGAAAATTTTCCCAAAATCAGTCAGAATAATTTTTATTGTGAAAACATTGACTTACATAATAAAATCCGACACAGGGTATCTTTTATAAAACTTATATTTGTGTTAATATGAAGGAAAAATAAGTTCACAGTCTCACTGAATTATATTAAGATATAACTCTAAAAATATATCATCAAAAATATGAAAGTATTCATTTTGATACCGTAGCCATGCTAGCATTGAAATATTTTCTATTTAGTCTTTGACATTTTTTTCTTTTCTACTTTTCAACAGATAATAAAGTATTTACCTGGGGTAATTCGTCACGTGGTCGATTAGGCAGAGCTATTGAAAAAGTAAATGTTCCAGAAAGAGTAAACTTCTACGATGAAGAACCCTTCTGTGTGACATCAATATCTTGTAGTTATGGCAATACGTTGATTGCCACAAAATGTAAGTTTTTATACACTTATCTTTCTTCTGTATGAAAGGATAAGTAAATATTCAGAACAATATAAGTGAAAAGATTTGCATTTTTCTCTTAATATCTCTTAAATATTAAATTTTGTCATTTAAATAAAAGCTAGTACTCTTTTATCATTTTAATAACAGCCATTTCAAAATCTTTAATGATGTTGAATAATTTGTAAGTAAAAATTATCAGAAGAAAATCTAAAAAGAAATACATCTGTGAAAAGAGCTAAATAATCAGATGTTTTGACATAATAGTTATCTTAGATAATTTTTTCTTTTTTTTATAGAAATATACTATTTTCAATTTCTTATAGCATTAAAAATTTTCAATTCCAAAGAAAAGCAGTTACTTTATTATTGCAAGAAAAAATAACTTTCAAAGAACAGAATCAGGCATGAGTTCCACTTTTTCACACTTTGGAGAATTTGTTTATGGTAACAAAATTGGAATATGTCATGCATTTGAAGTGGCATTATGTCTTTCATATTTGTATCATACACTGGGTTCCAGATGATATACTGAGTCTACAAATTGAACTATGAACTTGGTGAAATATGTTTGTCATTGCCTGAAAATCAAAGGTGCACAATTCTACTTTGTTTTACATAAGCAGCTATAATTTTGGTTCAATTCACATTTAGCAAAATCCAAATTCTTCTTTCTGTATTGACAAATACCACCTTTAAATGATTCCTCTCCTACCTTTAGAAGAGATCTATATACACCTTAAGTTGCTACTTGTCACATTTTCTAAGTTGCTGCTTTATCTTTTCTCACTAAAAGTTAGTGAGGAGTCACTACCCTTAAATTGTCTAAACAATATTCGTTTGAATTTTTTTCTTCACGGACTTTTTACCTAGTCAACTACAAATTTTAGGAATTATGGTGATGTAAAGTTTCAATTTTTTTTTGAGTTGTCTCAAAATCAAGCAAAAATAACATGTAAAAATAGGTTTTCAGTTTCTTTGCTACAGCATTTGACAAGTTCTACAAACCTTGAAAGAGCTAGCAAAGCTTAAATTGAAAAATACTTGATTTTTCTTCCTTTTTTTTTCTTTCTTTTACAAAATGGGTTATAGTTTAAAATTAGATTTTTTATTTTTTCTAATTATATGAGAAAAAAATTTACACAACTTTTTATGCTGTCGTTTCTGACTGGTTTTGCCAGAAAATTAATTTTCTTTCTTTTAACGTTTGTAAATTAATAAATTCACTGTTATAATTTACAATCCTATACCTTCAGAATGATCTAGTTTTTAATTTAATATTCTTTGCATTCATTATTTCTTTTCCAATAAAGAGTTTAGTATAATTATAGCTTCTAAATTGTAATAATGCATAATAAAGAACCTGTTTGTGATTAATACATACTTTTGTTTTTATCCAGTAATTTAAACATTTCTTAAAGCTAAATACTTTTAAATTTTATATAATTAAATTATCTCTTAATATCTATTAAATATCTATTAAATTTTGCTAATTACATTTCTATTTTGCTTGTTAATATAAAACAATATTATTTTTACACTTTATGAAATGTTAGTAACTTCTATAAAAATTATTAAGTTTTTAATAAGAACAATTTTTTATTATTTTGATTGAGAATGATGTAAGACAATTTGGAAACAATTTTAATTTGATATATTTTGCCAGCAATCCAGTGTCATCTGAAGAACAATTATATCTGAACAAATCATAATCTACATTACTGAAATACATGTTTTATATTAAGAATCTCAACACTTAATTATCTGTATTTTTATGGAAATTAAATTTTAACTAATTTCACTTATTTTTTTTAATGTCCTTTTTGTTGTTTCAGTCATAACATAATATTAATTATATTACTACAGATATACTGAAATAGCCCAATCATATATTAATTATAGTAAATTCATAAATCACAGCATTTTCAGTACATCTTTGTCTGACTAAGTTAGGTTGACTTTATATTAAAACAGCGCTTTTCAGGCAAAAGTTATGATCAAGAAGGTTCTGATAGCACATGTATGCTAACTCTAGGTATATAAAAATTATTGCAAATTTAAGCTTGAATATTTCTTGATCTGGCTCATTTCTCAAAATCTTACCAAATGATCAAATATAATTTTTTTAAGGCTTCTTGGTAAAGCCAAAAACTTTTTGGTACCTCCCTGTACTTGGATATAATTCCTTTTTAAAATATATTTTTAATAAATACTAACTTTTAGTTTTATTAATAACTAGAATGAATTACTGACTATAGAATTATTAAAGAAGCTTTAAAAAAATCTAACTATTATACATTCCTTTGCTTGTATATATACCTGATTGAAAATAATAATAGGAAAATAAATTTTCTACAGATTTTATCTTTTATCATAACATAATTGTGCTTTTTTTACTAACTGAAAATGAAATTATTTAGTTTATTTGTACCAATTTTTATTTTATCTTTCTAGCTATAAGTACTTGAAGAAATGGAAGCCACACCACACAAATTATTAAAAGATTATAAAACCAGTTGATCTGCAACTTTATACTGGCAGCTAAGGAATTTAATGGTATTAAAGTAAATATTTTTTGTAATGATTCATTTTTTTTATTTTATTTTCATATCTAAAATCAATGGAATTGTATTAAATATCAGGATATAGTCAATTTTTGCTTTCTTTTAGTGTCCATTAATCTATTACTTGTATAAGAAAATATGTAAAGCTCAAAGTCCTGGTATTAGTAAATTATTTAAATCCATTATGTTTCAAAAGATAATTCAACTTGGAATGGCTAATGAAGGCTTTTCTTCTTGGGACTGATTGTGTACTACGAGAAAGATTTTTAAAGATTCAAAATTGAAACACTTTTTAATGTGAACAATGAACATATTTCAAATCAGGGCTACACTCATGGATAATAATATATTGTTACACAATTTTTGAGGCTCTTATATAAATAAATATTCATGACTACAATTAGGAGAATAATTTTTCAAGATTTAATAAATTAATGTCACACAAAATATCCACAACAGTAATAAAATGTAAAATTAGAGATGTAGTAGTCCTGTAACTTTCTGAAACACTAAAATCCTAAACCAAATAAAGCAGGCTTCAAAGAAAGTGCACTTTAGTACAGTTCCCTATCTTCACTGCTAACAATATTATTTTCTCTCAAAAGATATCAAAATATTAAAGTAACAAAGACTAATGAAATGTCATAGAATAAATGTAGGTACCTCCAAAAAAAATCGGTATACCCAAGGTTTAAATGTACTTTTCATAAATAAAAAATCATTTTTGAGCTTCAATTGAAAGCTAAAGGATTAAATTTTCTAATTCCAGAAAACAAAACACTGTACTGTATGTATTTCAACTAGAAATTATAATGATTTTAATCGATTCTTCTGAAAGACTAATCGAAACGGCCATGTTTAACTTTTTTTTTTTTTAGAGAAATGTAAACAAAAATAATTTTTTGTTTTAAAAAAAAAAACGCCTAAAATAACATATAGATTTTTGAAATGTTACTTTCGTAAAATTAGCAAATTTAAAGTTTAATTAATCTGTTTTAAAACAAACATCACTTACTTACACCATGAAATTTTCTAGACAAGCATTTCTTCACCAGAGAGTCTTGGTTTTCTCAAGTCTCCATCGATAATTTGATGGTCGCATGTGTTGACAGCTTTAGTATGGTAGACCAGAGCTGATACAATTTTTCGAATTCTAAGTAAGAATGGTTTGCTATTGTTTTTTTTTAACTACTAAGTAATGTTTAAAATTTAAAATATTTTAAGCAATTATCTAATATTTTACTCATTTTTTTTAACTGTAATTTTGAAGATGCTTTCTTATAATAATTTAAAAATAAAATACTATAAAAGTTTTTAAAATTGTGTAGTTACCTCTATAATGGTAGATAATTATGATAATATAGTAATCAATAAAATTATTTATCAGTTATTACAATTTTTAATTAAATAACTGAGATGTAATATTATTAATTATTATAACATCTATCTCGCTCGGTTATTACATTTTTACAACTGAAATATAATTTTATTAATATTATCTCAATAATTCACTTTTTAATTTAATAACTGAGTTATAATTAATAAAAATAACATCACAAATGATAGAGATAACACTATACTTTAAAATTTATAGTATTTAATATTTATATTTTTTAAGATCCTATTTTTTTCATTTTATTCTTTACTAGCAGTAGAGCCAGGCGTTGCCAGGGGTTGTAACAGTAAGAGATAGATCAAGTATCGACCATCATAAAGACTGAAAAATAAAATTGACAAAGATTATTGTTTAAGGTTGACAAACACACATGTCTTAATTAGTTTTTTTTTGTTCGTTTTTTTTTTTTTTTTACAAATTGGTCAAACTCAAACAAAAACATTGTTTTCAATCGTTATGAGTCTCTCAGTTGAATAGAATTTTATTATAAACAATTGTCTTGTAAATCGAATTTTTAAAGCATTCTGAATGTAAAAATAAAGAAAAAAGTCTGCAAGACAATAAGAAACACTACCTGCCAAAAAAAAGTGAAGTTTTGTTGAAATCGGTTGAAAAATGTAGGAAATCCGATCCCATATATAAACGAACACATGCACACACACACACACACACACACACACAAACAACCAACCTGGGTTTTATAATAAGTATAACTCGATAACAATAAGTATAACTCGATATGAGTTGTCTCCCTTCCATTAATGCCTCTTAATCGTGTTTTCAAATTGATTTTGTGCAAAAAGAATTATGTTTTTCCAATTTTTGTCACTGTCAGAACCATAAGGTAATTTTACGTAGTCCTGTGAAGTTTTGTTGAAATCGGTTGAAAAATGTAGGAAATCCGATCCAATATATAAACGTACAGACACACCCACCCACACACACGCAATCTGCGTTTTATAATAAGTTAGATTATATTTTGATGTTTATGAATTGTTAAAGCTATTTTATTTATTAAATTTTTAAAGTACTTAAATTTTTATTACTTTAGATAATTGTACACTTATTTTACTTATGTCAAGGGCTTTCCCCTAGGGGGAGACAAGACTTGAAACACGTGACCTTTTAACCATAATATCACTTGCGAGACACCATGCCAAGAAATAAAAATAAACATCTTGACGCACAAAAAAAAAAAAAAAACTTTTATTATAGTAAAAAGTTTTGGTAGCACTATTTATATTAAGCTTTTAATTTTCGCTTTGTAAATATAGTCTTCACTTAAAAACCTAATAACCGACCAAATGCACTGCATGAAAGAATTTTAAAACATTTTTGAAAATTAAAGAAAAAAAATAAAAAAAAAAGAAAAGAAAAATGCAGACAATTGTTGTAAAAATTCTATATTCATTGAAATTTTTTTTTTTCTCCAGATAATAATGTCCTTAATGTATATTATTTATAAAAGCAAATAAAAACTTATCTAATTTGATAATTAGATAGTTTATTGCAGTTTTTATTTTTACAATTTGGGGCAGATTTTTTTTAAAAAATGGCATTAGTTATGAAAAACAAAATTGGATATTTAATTTCTCCAAGGAGACCTGCTTATAAGAAAAAAAAAAGTTTGCAAACTTTTTGAAATTGTATAAAATTTCATAAAATTAAATTTGGGGGTAGTAACAGATGTAAAAAAAAAAAATTTACCAAGGTTTTCTAAAAATAAAAATTTCAAAAATAAATTCATTCATTTTTTAATAAGTTCTGAAAGTTTCATTTTAATTAAACAATTATTTGATTTTTTCAATAATTTCAAAATTAATGGGTTCTCCCCCAAAATTGCTACACTAAAAAAAGCGATGACCACAAGTCGTATGGTTTTAAAAAAAAGAAAACAAGATGTTTGACCCAAATTTAAAATGTGTTAGAAAGAAGAGAAAAATTTTAAAAAATATTTTAAAATTACTTTGTTCTTTCCTCTTAAGAATAACATAAACATTTTAATGATGAAACTTTGTTTTTATTAAGTTTTGGACCTGTTATCATTATGCTATACTGACATTTTGCGAAGTTTTGGAGGTACCTAAATAAATGTTTCTTTGTAAATGCTTAAGCAGAGAAACTATTTTGATTAAACAATTATTTAAAAATAGTTTCTCAATACATTTAAAAAAGTGAATTTTAATTATTTACATTATTCAGACATTTGTCCTCATCTTTATTGCTATATTCACAATGTTTCAACCGTTGTATGCTCCAACCTTCTTCAAATGATTAATTTCGAATTGAACCCTTTATTTCATCCATTGTTGTAGATTGTTCTAGTTCCATGTACTACGCCTCTTCCAAATGTCTCAGTTATCTCCCTTTCTCAATTCTTTGCGTCAAGTCACTGGATCCAACCAATGATTTTATCCATTGGATCATGTATCCCTGAGGATATCACTGTATAAATTTTTGGAACTTATAAACTTAATGTCTCAGTAACCATTTTTACCAGAGCTGCGGCTATTGCTTTTCTCTAGCAGTCCATATTACTGGTTCAAATATTGTATTTATTTTTATGCTTGGATGGCTTAGGAAATTTTTATGGCCTAGCATATGTGCTGATTCATTAAGTTTTGGGGGTTTTTTTTTTTTTTTGGTTTTTTTTCAATCATGCTTTCTGTCTGTTATCTCAACTTCATCCCACAGGAGGCAGTGATCTCCCTTTTTCCTCCATATGTGGTCAGCTATGCCTGATTTTTCTATTTCCCCTCATGTTACAGCTGCAAAAACATCCTAAAGCCGTAACTCAAGGGGAAATAGAAAAATCAGATATAGCTGACCACATATGGAAGGAAAAGGGAGATCACCACACCCTGTGAGATGAGTTGAAATAATAGAACATGACTGGAAAATACAAAAACTTAAGGAATCAGCACATATGCACAAAAATCTTCTAAGCCAGCCAAGCATATAAATGAATACAATATGGGAACAGTGGTGTGTGATGGGGTGTGGGGGGGGGGAGATCTGGGCTGCAATTCGGGAATGGGGGAATCGCTTCTGATGAAGTATATTATTTTTGTTGCAACAAAGGCAGCGATAAGGAAGAAGAAACATAACTTTTTTGTTTTTATTTAGCAAATACATCTAAAATTAGATATTAAAAATAAATAAAATAGTTTTTAATTATGTCTATATTTGGCTGCTGGTAGTGCTGATGATTCAGCCAACCCTGAGAAGAAAACTTTAGATAGGGTTCAAATGACACCAGCTGACAGGGGGGATGGACCACACTAACACAGGGTGATCAAGTCATTAAGTATACCACAAGTTATCCCCTTCCTCTTAGTGTTTGGTCAGTACTTTTTTCACACCTATGTGAGAAGTTCAAGACTTTGGTGTCAATTTTTTCATTTTGATTTTTCAAGTCTGTAAACTGGTAGTGAAAAAAAAGTTCAGAAGATATAAAGGGTGGGTGTGGAGATTTAATGCCATAAAATCAAAAACTACTTGAAAAAAAGATTCTTGGTTATTATTGAAACAGTTGCATTTTCATTCTTGTCAAGTTAACTTCTTTCAGACTAAAACTGAAAAACCAAAGGAAATTTGACATCAACATAAAAAATGTAAATATATTTTTCTTTTCTTTTTGTTAACCCTATTTTAAAGAAATTTAAAATGTGTTTTAAGAAAAAAATTAAAAATCAATTTGCAAACAATTTTTTTTTTTATTAATCTTTGTTTCATAATTAAAATTATATTTTTTAATGTAATGTGAAATTTTAAATTGTTTTCTTTGTAGAAGTAGATCTTTCTTTCAGTTGTAGGGACCCTTTGGATTTTCTCACCCATTTCACTCAGTATTTGCCCAAATTTTGGATAAAATTAATTGTTGGTTTTAATTGTATTTCTTGTCCTGGAATAAAATTCTAATTTACTTTTTAAAGTGTTGAGAATCTAACTTTAATTCAATGTATTGATCACTGTAAGCCATTGCTTTTTACTGTGATTTTTTTTTTCTTGCACCAAAAATATGTTTTAAAATTTTTCTACAACCAAAAAAACAAACTTTTTGATACAAAAAATAAACTTTGAACATTTTTTTTAGACAAAAAAAGGTTTTAATGGAATTTACCAAATTTAAAAGCAAAAATGAAGAGGTTAAAACATACTAGTTGAGAGTTTAAGAATAACAAAATGCCAATTTCTTTTCAATGAGAGGTAAAAATTTGAATAAAAGTTCAATTTTATATATGTTAGAATAAGTATCTTAATGAGAACGCTAAAAACAGAGAATAGCATGATGAAAAAGACACCAAACTTGACTAAAACAAAATTTTAGCGTCTAAATGTTTGTTATTATTGAGAGGAAAGATCAAAGTATTTTTTTAATTATTTTTTTAAAATTTTTCCTTCTTTTTAGAACATTCTAAATTTTGATTAAAAAAAAACAAAAAAACCTTGTTTCTTTGTGTCACCAGAACTAGTAAAATAACATATAAAATTTTAGCACATTTTTTTCTGTATATGACAGACATTAATTTTGAAAATCTTGTAAAAATAAAAATAATTGTCAGATTTTAATGAAACTTTCAGAAACTATTCACAGATGATGGAATTTATTATAAATATGTTTTTCTTTTTTAAAGTCATGGCAAAAATATTTTTTCATATGTATTCCCCTCCCCCCCGCCAACTAATTGTATGAAAACTCTATAATTTCAATTTTGAGAAGATTAGTGATTATATTAGTTAAAAGCACAAGGCTTTGAGGAAACCACCTCTACCTGAAAATCATCTCTGAATTGTAACATACAGACAATAAAACAAAAATATTATTTAATTTCAAAAGCTTTTAATTGCTTTTATTTATTTTAATGAACATGGACAATACTGTCTGAAAGCAAAAAGATATTTCTATGAAAAATGAATTTTTAAAACAATTGTTATTTCTGAAATATTTTATTATTTTTACATTGTTGTTAATTCTTCTAAAATTAGGGAAAAGTTTGTAAAATTTAATGAATGTTGTTATTAAGTAGATATATATTTACAGATTATAATTTCCAAAGCTTCTTAAAAACTAACGAACAACAGTATATAAAAAAATATAATTTGTATCAATAATAACACTGTAAATCAAATCTACGGAAGACCTGAAGTATCATGCGTGCAATAAAAAAAACGTCACATGAATTGATTTTCTGTCTAGTATTTAACTTAAATACTGAATTTTTAATACAATTATTTATTTCTTTAAATAGATTTTTACATGTAAGTTGTTAAAATATAAAATTAGTTAAAAGCCGCATTCAGTTTCGTAAATATCCTTTTGAGATATAGATTCATTTTTGCGAAACACGTGTGGAGAAGTTAATTTGATTTTTCAATTTCAACTGAGAAGAGTACCTACAAGTATCAGTATCATCTTATGAAATTTAAATTTGTATTTTATGTTCACTTCTGATAAAATTTCATAAGAAAGGTACTTATAAATTAAATAATTATAATTAAATAAATAAATTAATTAGATACCTTTCTTATGAAATTTAATCTTACTCTCAACAGTCTTATTTTAATTTCTTTATAATATATTTTCCATAAAGGTGAAAGATAAGTACAAAAAATAAAAACATTAGAGCACTGAGAGTTTTCCTTAAAAATAACGAGGTAAATAATTTGTTCACTTAAATCTAAATAACTTCTCATCTCTCCTGTAGAAGGAATTATTCTCATGTAAGCTATCAAAACATGAATGTCTTTTGTCACCTTGTCAAGTGACGCGAAGGGTTATGACCTGCTTTGTTTTATTTTCAAACTACCTCTTTTCGTTGCAGAAACTAAGTTAATCTTGGTTCAAAATATTTTAAATAAACATAAAATTTCTGATTTTCTTAAAATAAGTTTTGAAAAAATTATAATTGATTTTTAAAAGAATTTCAAAGTGAGATTTTCATTTTTTTTTTTTTTTTTTTTTAATAAATTGGAAAAAAATGGCTGACATGATCAATTATCTGACAAAAAAAAACAAGATTTTTAACAAAAATTTTGGACATGCTAGGAATGATTAAAAAATGTAAAATAAAAAAAACAAAAATACTTTGATCTTTCCTCTTAATAATAACATAAACATTTAGATGATAAAGTTTTGTTTTCATCAAGCTATACTCTTTTTTTAGCGATCTCATTAAGGTACCTATATTAGAAATAAATTAGAATTTTTTGTTGGGACAAAAATACCATTTCACACCAAGAATGAATTTTATACAACTTTTGGGTGAATACCAAGTGAAATGGGCAAGTAAATCCAATGATCCCTATAGTACAATTGAACTACTTTTATCAAATTTTTACGAACTTCTAAACCAAATAAGATACAGCATCAAATATCTCATTACAGTTGAGCTAAATACTATTATCTATATCTTTTTTTCTTTGTACAATAAAAATATAAACTACAATTAAATATATTTTATTGATAGTACCACCAATATAGCAATAAACAGCCAACTCTTTATAATTAGAATAAAAACATGAAATTTCTTTGATATTATGCATAATTATATTATGCAACCATCATGTAAATTTGGGATGTTAATGTGTAGCCATTTCATGCAAAAAAGATGGATTGTACTCATACAAAGAAAAGCAGTAAACATGACCCCCTCAGAATATCTGTAAGGCAATACCCACCACTAAAATAAGTAAACTTTATTTGTTTATACATTAATGTAAGTATGAAACTTTTAATAGAAAATATTTGATTTTTGGTCATTAATTTCCGCACATTCTATTCTATACAAGATCCAAATCTTCTATTTTGCTATTTATTATTATTAGTAAGTAAGCATACATTAAAACTGATTTTAGTTAATTATTAATAACCAGCAATGTCACAGGAGATAGTGAAAAATTCAAGAATTTCTAAACAAACTCTACTTTTAATTAAAAATTGAAATGAAATATCTTTTAAAAATTAATCTTTCAGCTTATTTTTTTGAGAGCACAATAATAGTTTCTCTCTTTGTTGCCATATTTCACAAATTCACAAAGAAAAACCTCAAGATTTTGCAAAACAAATATGAGACAAAAAATATTTGCACAAAATTTTAACTACTGCTGAATTGAAATTGTTTTTCATTTATTTTTTTATTTTTTATTATTAGTTTTTTTTTTTATCGGTATGTTCAACTTTTGTAGTTTTAGTGTTAAAACAATATACAGTTAAGAAATATTTCACAAACGAACCCCTTTGTCGACCTTATTTATAAGTAAATAAAACATTCACCGGACAGTACCTCAATTTCAACTCCCACCATCCATACAGCGTAAAGAAAGGGATCGTCCGTTGCTTACAACACTGAGCAAAAGTCATAAGTAGCGACCCAGAGATGTTAGATAAAGAATTGGTCAGTATAAGTAGTACCCTACAATGTAACAACTATCCTGGGTACATGGCAGCAGCCCCCCAAAACTGGGATAGGCGGGTACAAGAGGAGGAGGACAACAACACTCAGAAAACAGTCTGCCTGCCTTATGTCAGAGAAAATACAAAGGATCTGCGGTCCATATAACATCAGGACAACCTTCAAGAGCTTGACAACACTACGCAGATATCTCTCTCGAGTGAGACCCCCCCATACAGGAGAACATGACTAAAGACTGTGTGTACGCTATCCCGTGCAGCTGCGGAAAGGAATATAAAGGAGAGACAGGCCGCCCCCTCAAGGTAAGGCTTCAAGAACACCAGAAAGCTGTAACGCGAGGGGAAAAAAAATCAGGCGTGGCTGACCACATATGGAGAGAGAAGGGAGATCACTGCTCCCTGTGGGATCATGTTGAGATCATAGATAGGGAACACCATTGGAAAATCCATAAGGAATCAGCACATATGCTAGGCCACAAAAATCTCCTGAGCTGACCAAGCATAGAAATAAATACAATATGGGAACCAGTAATAAGGAGTGCCAGAGAAAAGCAATGGTAACAAAGTTGCGATATGAGCTCTGGTAAAAACATGCAATGATAACAGCAAAATTGCAATATGAGCACTGGTAAAAATGGTTGCTGAAAACATTAGGTTTATAATACCCAGAAATTCATACCCAGATGTCCTCAAGGACACAGTGGATAAAGGCGTTGGTTAGATCCAGTGACAAACCCAAAGAGTGTGAGTTCAATACCCGGTTAAGGCAGTGGAGAACTTTCAGAGGGAAAATTAGCAGGAGATAACTGATAACTGACATCCATCAAACATGGCACCCCAGGGATCGAAATAAAGGGTTCAGTTCGAAGTTCCAACCACCTGAAGAAGGCCGGAGTGTATGACGGCCGAAACGTTGTGACAAATATGGCGACAAAGATGAGGACAATGGTCCGCATAATGTAAATACTGTACATAATACCTCATCTCAGAAATATAGACAAACTCTGAAGTAAATAAAATTTGTCGAATTTGTATGTGTTAATGTTTTTTTTATTTAAACATTCCCTTTAACTGATTGTGATAAATCTTTGTGAACAATGGATCTGTCCAAAAGAAAATAAACTAAGTATACTGTTGCGATTTTGTTTGGGGTAGGGGAGGGAAGCTTGCACCAGTCACAGTCCTTGCACTGGGTGCTACCAGACCTATGCATGCCACTGTATGGGAACCAATAATACAGAGTGCTAGAGAAAAGCAATAATAACAAAATTGCAATATGCAATATAACTCTTGTTAAAAATGATTACTGAGACATTAAGTTTATCAGTCCCAAAAATTCATACACTTGAGGTCTTCAAGGACACATGGCCCAGTGGATAAAGTGTTGGTTGGATCCAGTGACTTGACCCAAAGATTTGTGAGTTCAATAACTCAGTGGTGAATAAAAACTTGGAGAGTTAAGTTAAAGATAGGTAAGAGGTAGGAGTTAACTGAGACATGGCACATGAAAATAGAACAATCTTCTCAATTACTGGAGTCTAAAACAGCTGAAATATCATGAATATGAAAATAAAGATGAGGAAAACAGTGTAAATAATAATTACAATACCTCATCTCAGAAATATAAACAGATATTGAACTTTAAGGATATTGAACTCAAAGGAATGTTATGCTGTAAGTGCAAGAAAGAAAGAATTTACTATTTTATGCTTTCTATTAAAAAAGGAAGACAAAGAATCCTGCAGATGCATGTGAGCTCTACTCAACCATTGCTTAACCAATGACAAACAACACAAAATATTAAAATAGCAGAATTTTCTTTTTCTCCTCCATATTTCATTCCCTGGTGGAGCTTTGATAAAAGCAAGACATGTTAGATTTATAAACATTTCTGATTTGTTCTTTATCCTATCATTCTGTCAGTTTGCATATTTGATCTATATTTGATCTAAATTCATTTTGTCCAAAGATGGAAACTACTTCAAAATGACATCAACATGCAGTCCATCAATGCAAAAAACTTCTATTATCAGGTTACTTTCTGAGAAACAGAAGAAATTTCCTACTCAACTGCATTTCTGAGAAAATTATCCTCAAAAGCACTTATAAAGTACTCAAGACCACCACAGATATTTTCCCCAAATACGTCTACGTAATTACACGTGCAGAAGAACTCAATGTATAGCTCACAAATGGCAAGGCTGCATTAATCAGAAAAACACTACATAGAGAAAACATCCTATGCAACTCTGTAGTCAAAAGCTTGAAACTAACCATTTTATACATAAACATTAAACAAGTAAATCACCTAAAATACATGCTACACAACCCCACAGTAGATGGAGAAAGATCAGTAACCTGAATTTTGTTCACAGCATCTCTGGCACTAAAATTTCCATCACTGAGATGGAGACTTTAAGTCCCAGCTTAAAATTTGCAACTGAAATAAAAGAAAACACTCTAACCACCTTAACCAAAATCAATAGATTTGACCACACAAGCTTCAAAAATGTTTCTTCCCATGGTATCATAACAGCCACCCTCAACAATACCAAAGAAACAACACTACCCAAGAGATTCCTGCTGGCACTAAAAAAAAAAACTAATTATAATCCCATCCAATAAAGGAAGCAGGATAGTCATCATGGACACCAACAACTGCATTAAAAAATTAGAATCCCTCTTAAATGATGATAACACTTTACTATCTGTTGGTTTTTCATAACCAACAAACAGACAGTAAATACAGACACACAAAAGTTCAACAAGCAATCAAACTGTTAAAAAATAAAAACAAATCCTGGACTAGACTAATAGAATACCACCCTACAACCCAAAACACACAAACCCATCAGACCCATTGTGTCTGGCATCAACAGTGTCCTCAACAATCTAGCTAAAGCAAATGCAAAAATACTATCTCCATTCCTCAGCACCATCAGCCCAACACATTAAAAACTTTGGTGACCTAATCCAAATGATAAGACACCTAAACATGCAAAACAAGGTTATAGCTAGCTTATATATTGAATATATACATAAATGTAACCATTATAACATATTATGAAACCACCTCAAAAAATCCAAAGAAAAACTTCTACTAGCAGTCCATAAAATTATACAATTATGTAAACTGTTTCTTCTCATTCAATAAAAATTCCTACAAGCAAAAATTTGGTTTAACTATGGGATCAACAAGTGGTGTTCTTGCTTGTATTTTCTTAGAATTTTAGAATCTGTCCCATTTAAACACATCATGCCTAAAAAATCCACTTACCTCAGACTCAGATGCATAGATAACATTCTTCTAATGTATCCTCACAATAAAAATCTGTTAAACATCAAAGAAATTTAATAACATAGAACCCAACATTGAATTCACACATAAACATGAAATAGACAAATCTGTACCGTTCATTGACATTTTCTTAATATATAACAATAACAAATTAGATTTTAAAGTTTATTGCAAACCCACAAGCAAAAATGATTTAATCAATTTCTATTCTCACCACAGCTAAAAAATAAAATCAGGACTAATCATGGAATTTTATCTCAGAGACCTTAGAATATGTAGTCAAGAATATATAGACAAGGAAGAGAAATACATTGAAAAATGTAAACTTCTTCACTATCCACAGCATTTCATCCTCAATGCTAGAAAACAAGCATACAAAGTCCACAGGTCTAAAAAAAAAACAAAAATAGGCACAAGGACTTCTGACAACAAAATTCATAATCCCACCTCCAACACTCTATCAACAAAATTTGAAAATAAATTTGTTATTCCCAACACTAGGATCTTTACCACCACCTCCAAGACAATCACAGATATAGTTAAGAAAAATAAGTACAACACCAGATCAGGTGCCAGGATTTATGATAAAAATCCAGCAATGTAAGAAGTTACATTAATGAAACATCTAAATCTAAAAGCCAGCATCTACAAATATATATAAGAGGGGCCTATGTTGAGACAACCTTTTAAACTCGCTCATAATACACAGAAACAAAACAGGCCATAGGTTCAGTTTTTATAAATGCTACCCTAATTAAAAAAGAACATAATTCTTTACACTGGAAATACTTTGAAGGAATTCTGCTAAATATTTTACCATCTATAAACACACATCAAACACACTTTATTATATCACCAACTTTTATAAAATCTATACTTAAAGAATCTAAGACATGTCTACCTGCTACTACCACCAGTGTAACCTAAATTCTTTCACCTTCACACAAAACATCGACAAATCAATATGTAGGCAACCACTAAACATGAATTAAAATGCCTACTAGAATTGTACAAATACATGAATATGTTGCATTCTCTTTCTCATCTTCTCCCAGTCAGGGTCGCTAAACGTTTTGGGTCCAGAGATTAAAGGATATACTAACTATCCAGTGGGGCTCATTCAGATGCAAAAGTGAACACATCTATATTGTTGACAGTTAAGATTCAACTCACTTTCCTATATTGCAGCTTGTATCTGACCCTATAGTCAACCCCTGGAAGTCTGGGCAGAGATACAATTCCTCTAAAAATAATAGTCTGCTAAACTATTATTTAACAAATATACATTATTATCTAATATCCAAATCCCATATGGACAAACTATAAATTGTAATGCACATATGCACATGAATTATACCCACAAACACTGCTTGACAAGACAGATGCATGTGAGGTCTGCTTAAAAGACAAACAACACAAAAATGAAAAATACCAGAATTATCTTTTTCTCTTCTATATTTCATTCTCTGATGAAGCAGTAATAAAATCAAAACATATTAGATTTGTAAATGTTACCTATTTGTTCTTTATCTTTTATATATATATATATGTATATATATATATATATATATGCACACACACAGAGTGTGATGGGTAAATTGCCGCCATTTTATATTTTTAATTTCATGTATGCATGTTGTTTCTTTTTGATTTTGTTGACTGCACAATATAGTAGAGTGAGTTAAGCACCATCTGTGAGAAAAAGAGCACCATGATGCAATTCACTCCACCAGACATTGAGACAGCATGTTGTACTGCTTGGCATTTGCACCAGAAGTTTCAATACAAACATTTCAAAGTGTTTGGGCATCAATCTGAAGACTGTGCAGAGGATTTGGAAAGAGTTGGATGAATCTAATGGTGATTATGAAGGTGTTTGGAGTGATTACTGTTGATGGCGACATTATACCTCCATTCATCTTCCCACAGGGCCTCAGACTCAATACAGAGGCCTACATTAAGTGCCTTGAGGTGCTACTGCTGCCTTGGGTCAAGAGGGTGGCTGCTGGAAGACCAAAGATGAACTGAAGGCAAGGATTATGACAGCATTCATCAACTTAAAGAAGGAAACCATCCAGTTGAAGGAGATTTCAAAAACATCTGGAGGCCGTGGTTGAAGCCAATGGCGATTTTATTGACTAAATTTACTCTTTAATAATTCATGATATTTTTGTATAATTTTGGTAAATATGTTAAAATGAGATGCCAGTGTTATTTTCATTATTGCTTAATTTGGACGACAATTTATCCATCGCACCCTGTATATGTACTTGTCAATGTTCCTAGAGTTAGGATCTTGACAAAATCACCCAACCTCCTGTGCTGTGATCAGTTTAATAGGAGTAGATAGCCTCACTTATCGCCTGGCCCACACTCCTTCCGTGTTTATTGAATAGGAGTAGAGGATTATCCCTTGTTCCTTGTATATTGTTCACTGGTTCTTTCTTTCTTCCAAGGCCATAATGATTTAACTGTCTTAACTTTTTGGTGATCTGACTAATCATTGACTGTGACTATTCATTATGAGGGTACTGGGTTGGCAGTTCGGTATCTACTGCATCCAATTGGTAGTAAGGAGCTCAAATTCTGATCAACAGTTGCTTAATATCAGGGTATTTGTAGTGTCATGTCACACATGGATAGGTGTCCCTGCCTGTATTTCCAGTGGATAACTGAGGCTACATTATGCTTTAGTTTAGTTTGTATAGCCATTGCTGACAGTGATAATTATATTGGCCTTTTTCATCTTTCTTCTCAAAACCAAATCTCCTCATGACAAATACAATGAAAAGAAATACAAGAAAACCAGTAAACAAAAAAATACCAAAGTCCATCAACCTTTCTTTCTCTAATATCTATGATATGCATTCCAACTTCTGCAGTGTAGAATCCTTTCTCTTGAAACAGCCACCAGATATTTTTACACTTTGTGAAACCAATTTAAATTCTTACATTGCCACCAATGAATTCTCTGTTCCAGTCTATCTTCCTCTTTGCTGAAAAGGTTCTAACTTTTGGAAACTCTGATCATACTGTAGTATCTTTGAGGTGTTAACATCTGCTGATAAAGCAGAATGTTTTGCCTGTAAATTTTCTTCTTGACTCATCTGAGATCCTTGCCTCACTTAGAACTGAGTCTCTGCTGAGCGATTTGCATATAACCTATTCCATAGTTTCTGCTATCATCTCTAATCTGGATCCTCTCAAAGCATGTGGACCTGAGGGTATCCCCTGTAATAGTCCTTAAGAAATGTGCTCCTGAAATGCTTCCTAATCTCTACAAACTGTAAAATAAGTGTCACACTGTCTCTTATTTTCCTATTTGTTGGAAATCCTTATCTCTGATCCAGTTTTTAAGAACTTAGGTGAAATGTCTGACTCTTCCAGCTATTGAACCATTAACCTACAGCTTTTTGATAAACTACTACAATGCTGAATTGGTTAAGCATCACAGAGACTTTTTTCAGACGAGCAATATGGCTTTCATGTCTCTAGGTCAACTGCTGATGTATTAAAGATTATTGTTGCAGAAAGAGTTTCACAAGCTTGAGATAAGAATAGTGAAGTTTGGACTGTTACTTTGGATATCTCAAAAGCATTTGACAGGGTTTTGTATACCAATCTTCTTCACAAGTTGAAAAGTCATGGTGTCTCCAGACAAATTTTGAATTGATTCAGTCTTTCTTATCAAATCATGAAATGAAAGTTGTCCTGAATGGACACTCTTCTAGATCCTTTCATACTCTATCCTTGGTCCTACTTCATTCTTAATTTTCATCAATGACCTTCCTGATGGAATCAGTTCTCAATTCATATCTATGCTAATGACACAGTCATTTACTCCTGTCTTGATAGTAAGTCTGATCAGATCGATAAGGTCAAATTGGCAGCTGATCTTAAAAATGATCTACCATCTTGTTAACTGAGGGAAAGGATGGCTTATTAATTTTAATGCCTCCAAAACAAAATTTCTCTCTATTAATTATCTGAGAGCCCTTTGTGCCTTCCATGAGCATGGTTGATCCTGCAGAGTGACTGGTTGCACCTTCTTGGACTAACATGAAGTGGGAAGACTATATTGAATCTATTGCTTGGTCTGCTGCTAAAAAAGTTGGTTCAATGGATCATGCTAGAAAATTTTTCTCATATCTAGAAGTCAACCATGCCTTGAAATAATGTTGCCACATATCAACCAGTGCTCCAGCTATATATTTAGAAATTCTGGATAAAATCCAAAGATGAATTGACAATATTATTAGTCCTGAGCTGGTATCTTGGCTTCAGTCATTTTTCCAATGCTGCAAGGTTACTTTTCTATAAATACTTTCATGGTAATTGTTCAGATGAGATCTTTGCTATGCTATCTAGATTTTATGAATTTAAGCGAAGTACTAGATTAGCAACGAGATCCTATCAATTTACAGTTGAATTTGTTATATTTTCATAAAAAAAGGAAACTAGCTTTCTTGTCCACGTGACTTTTCACACATTCCCTTTCCTTTTTAAAAGCTGCGTTCTCCTTCCTTTTCATTCTGATTTCTTTCCTTTGTTGATTACTGATGGCTGTGAATTAAGTTCAGTAAAGCCTTAAGAAAAGGTTATTCTATCCTTGCTTTCTTCTCTTTACTACATAACAATTCTATTCTAGCTTTCTTCTCTGTACTACGTAACAATTTACTGAACTTAATTCCTCATGGACAAGATTATTTGTCTGGACAAGTTTGATATATCTTCTGCAGACCCTCAGGCTAGCAAGCTCTGGAGACTATGGTACTGTAATTTTAATTATTACTTATCAACTATTGCTTCTTTAAACCCGGACAAACTCGAAGTCCTTTATTTAAACATCGGTGATACTGTTGCTGATGTTATCGAGGGTTGTTCTGGATTTGAACATGCTATTGAATTGCTGAGAAGTGTTTATGACAAGTCTCTAAGTGTTATTCATGCTAGACATTTGTTGCAGCAGGAAAACGAGTCTGTAGACCAATACCTTCAGGCCTTGAATCGACTTTCTGCTGACTGTTGCTTCCAAGATGTTACTGCTACTACTTACAGGGATGAATCTGTCCGTGATGCATTTATATGTGGTCTCCGGTCCCCCGTAATACGTGGCAGACTGCTTGAAAATGATACGCTAACTCTCAAGGAGGCTACTCAATGTGGCTCCTCCTTCCGACTCAAATTTGTTAAAAAGGTGTCTTGGTATGTTTGCTTACTATACGAAATGGATACCTAAATATTCACACAAAATTCATCCACTGGTCGAAAATAAACAATTCCTATGCCTCCTATAGTTATAAATTCTTTCGAAAAACTTAAGAAAGACATTGCCGAGTCATCTGTAAAAGTTATTGATGATGAATTGCCATTTACTATTGAAACCGATGCCTCAGAAAAGGCTACTGGAGGTACTCTTTTACAAGCTGAGCGACCTGTAGCATTCTTTTCTCGGTCGCTAAACCCCTCTGAAATACGACTTCATATAGTCGAAAAAGAAGCATATGCCATAGTCGAATGCGTTCGTAAATGGAGAGACCTCCTTGCTGGGAAACATTTTACTATTATTACTGATCAACAAGCTGTATCTTTTATGTTTAAACCTGCTAATCGTGGAAAAATTAAAAACGATAAAATTATACGGTGGAAAATGGAACTTCTTCTCTTTTCATACGACATAAAACACCGTCCTGGAAATGAGAACACAGTTGCGGATACCTTATCCAGAGTATGTGGTGCTGCTGCTGCTTCTTCCTTGAAGGAACTTAAATCAATACACGACTCCTTAATACATCCTGGGGTACAGCGCTTTGGGCATTTTGTAAGGTCTCAGAATATGCCATATTCACTTGATGAAGTCTGACGTGTGACTTCTGAATGTACGACCTGTGCCAAAATAAAACCCCAATTCTTCGATTATGCTAGTAATGTTCTGATCCGTTCTACTACGCCATTTCAGTGTCTTTCCATAGACTACAAAGGGCCTGTCCCGGTATCTCTGACAGGTTACCGATATATATTTACTGTTGTCGATGAATATAGTCGATTTCCCTTTGCCCCTCCTTGCCGCGATTGGTTTTCACAAACTGTATTTTCTCCATTTTCGGGCTTCACTTGTTCATTCACTCCGATCGAGGAACTTCGTTTATGTCGGGAGAATTTAAACAATTTCTAACACAACTAATACTACTGCTTATAACCCTAGAGGCAATAGCCAATGCGAACGTTACAACGGCATAATTTGGAATGCTATTATTGGCCCTGGAATCGAAACAGTTACCAATTAGTGCTTGGCAGGATGTTCTACATGATGTGTTAAATGCTATCCGCTCCCTGCTATGCACCACTACGAATGCAACCCCCCACGAACGAATGTTCAATTTTGAAAGGCGGTCCTCCACCGGTACTGCGTTGCCTGTTTGGCTCTGTGAGCCTGGGGAGGTATTATTAAAACGATTCGGTGGCAGAGGTAAATATGACCCTATTGTTGAGGTGGTGGAACTCCTTGAGGCCAACCCTACACATGCCAAAATACATCACAATGATGGCCGGGAAGATTCGGTGGCGCTGAGACGGTTGGCACGTTTTCCACGCCCGGATGAACCTCAAAATGAACCTGAAAATACTCAACCCGATGTGGACAATGCAGATTCAACCATTTTGCCTGATGCAGGTCCCATTAATATTTCTTCACCTTATACAGAAAATGAATCTGTGAATAATAGCCAGAATCCTGAAAGTCAGCCTTCTCAGAGGTCTGGCTCTTCCAGTGGTGAACTACCTCCACATCAGTCTAGCAGGATTCGTAGACCAATCCAACGACTGGATTTATAAATTTTTTTCAATTACAATCTCTTTTGCAAGTGGGGGTGAATGTTATATTTTCATTAAAAAAAAAAAAAAAGAATAAAAAAAGGAAACAAGCTTTCTTGTCCACGTGACTTTTCACACATTCCCTTTCCTCTTTAAAAGCTGTGTTCTCCTTCCTATTCATTCTGAATTCTTTCCTTTGTTGATTACTGACTGCTGTGAATTAAGTTCAGTAAAGCCTTAAGAAAAGGTTATTCTATCCTTGCTTTCTTCTCTTTACTACGTAACAATTCTATTCTAGCTTTCTTCTCTGTACTACGTAACAACTTTCATGGTAATTGTTCGGATAAGATCTTTGCTATGCTATCTAGATTTTATGAATTTAAGCGGAGTACTAGGTTAGCAACAAGATCCTATCAATTTACAGTTGAATTTGGCTACATCTAACCATAAATTCTATGCTAACAGTTTCTTGCACTTTTCACTTGTGGAACTCTAATCTGGTTTCTTACTTTCCAGTCAAGTTTGATCTTCAAAAACTTAAATGCAATGTCAATCATTATCTACTGTCCTCCTGATTACTCTTCTATAGTTCTCACTCTTCAATAATGTTTGTTTTCTAATTCTTCCTCATCCAGTAACCGCTTCTGTCTTGCATGAGGTGAATTTGATTTAAAAAAATATATATATATATATATATATATATATATATATATATATATATATATATATATACACACACATTTTTTTTTTTTTTTTTTTTTTTTTAAGCATTTCACCCCAAGCAAGGCGGGAAGCCACTAGGATGCAAGGGGTTACAGAAAATTTAGAGCAAGATCAGATAGGAATGATAGAAGAAAGGATGAGGGTAGGGGATAGATCAAGGCAACTGGAGATGTCGATTGACATTACACTTGAATAGCTGGAGATTATAGCTCACAGGGAAACAGGAAAAGGGAAGGGAGTTCCACAGGCGAGAGGTGCGAGACATGAAGCTATTAGAGTAGAAGAGACGGCTACATTTAGGAGTTTCGACAGTGAAGGGGTGAGAGTGGGATGCCAGCCTCATAAGGCGCTGGAACTCATGACGTATGGGAACCAGCGAATGCAGCTCCTCGGAGCAATTTCCATGAAAGTATTTGTAGAACAGACAGAGAGAGGCGACAGCGCGTCTGTGAGAAAGTGACTGTAGACGAGACACCAGGGCAGGGCCAACTACATTGCATATCCGCCTCTGGAACCTATCAAGAACCCCGAGGCAAACAGAAGGGGCACCAGACCATATATGGCAGCAATACTCCATGCAAGGGCGAATTGTTGATTTGTAGATCTGGAGGATCGACTCCAGGGAGAAAAACTTCCTGGCGCGGCTCAGGGAGCCAACTTTCCTTGCACTGGACGAGGCAATTGATTCAATGTATTTATTCCATCTCAGGTCAGCAGTCAACGTGAGACCGAGAAGCCGCAGAGAGTTGCTCTTGAGAAGTTGAGTGTCAGACATTCTAATGGAGGGAAGGGAAGGATCTCTGTGGGGATTAATAGAGAGCAGTTTTGTCTTGGAAGCGTTAAAGTTGACCAGCCAATTCCTGCCCCAGTTCACAATCGATTGGAGGTCCTTTTCGAGACGCACGGCCAGGCGAGTTTTGTCAGCGAGACTAGATTTTATTTTGAGGCAGGAATAAATTGTGGTGTCATCCGCGTAGATGCCAACTTGGAAAGTTATTGCGTCAGGAAGGTCATTTATGTAGATAAGGAATAGAGTGGGGCCTAGGATGGAGCCTTGAGGAACACCTGCGTTCGTGCGATAGGAACTGGAGGAGAATCCATTGAGAACGACCTTCAATTTACAGTTTGACAGGAATGATTGTATTAGGTTATATAATCGGCCCGTAGTGCCATAACCCTGGAGCTTGCGAAGAAGGCCGGCATGCCAAACCCTATCAAATGCTTTGGAGATGTCTAGTGCCACAGCTCGGGCTTCCCTGTTATTTTGAAGAGCTCGGTAGACTGTTTCAGTGATGGCCGTAAGCACATCGGCTGTAGATCGGGCAAAGCGGAAACCATATTGCTTGTCTGAGAGCAGATTATGGGATGTAAGGTGGTTAACCACCCCGGTATTGATTAGGGCTTCGAAGACTTTGCCAAAGAGGGGAAGGAGACTGATAGGACGGTAGTTGGAAGGGTCAGAGGGATTGCCGGAGTTCTTGAAGACAGGAACGATCAAAGAGGACTTCCAGCAGTCAGGAAAACAAGATTCCTTAAGGCAGTAATTGTATAGTTTAGAAAGGGCGGGTGCCAGTTCAGGCATGCATTTCTTCAAGACAATGGCTGGTATCCCGTCTCCACCTCTAGCCTTGTTGGGGTCTAAATTGGAGATAACGCCCAGTACCAAAGATGGGGTTATGTTTAACCCACTCAATATGGCCTCAGTTCTAAGAGGGAAGTTGGGTATGGGTACACCGGAAGCGTCGAGTTGAATGAAAATTTCCGAGCAAAGCATTCAGCCTTGTCAGTAGAGGAGGTCAGGACTTCGACTTCGAACTGGTTGAATAAAGGAGGTATAGAGGGTTTGCAATTGTTCAATATGCTCTTGCAGAGACGCCAATAATCTTTGGAGCCAAATTTGCATTTATCTAAACAAGTTTAATAAAAAAAAAAAACTGACAAGTTATGTCTGTTTCATTTTTGATTATATTTTTCCAATTTTCAGATATGTTGAATATTGTGCTCATAGTTGTGAATAAACTATCTGAAGTTCTTATTTTCTTATTTTTGTTCAATTATTTTCAACTTTCATTGTCATTATTTGTTGAACAAGAACAAACAAAAACAATGAGATTTATTTGTTTATTTATTTTATTAATTAAAAAATTTTCTTTTCATATAATTCTGATATATGTGTGCACATTAATTATATCATATGCACTTCAAGATACCATCTTCTGTGGTGAATGATATTTTATTTAATGTGCGCTGTTTATTTTGTATAATAATATTATGTTGGTGCAAAAATAATGTCGGTTTTTGACGTATTTTTTAACGCCAAAAACCGACATTATTTTTGCACCAACCTAATAGTTTCTATGACCACTATCACAATATTTATACACAAACTGATGGTGTAGCAATGTATTCGGCTCTTGAACTGACTGTAATTTCTACATGTATCATGCGGAAAAACAAAGTCTTCAATAAATCCACCAAGTCCCCCCCCCCATATACAGACACTATATCAACAGCATATTCGTATTAGCAACCAGCTTAAAAGAAATAAAAATCTGAAAGAAACCTTTGAGAATAATTCTGTTTTAGACTTACAAACAATAAAATCCCTTTCCTTGACATATTTGTCAATGCCAATAGCTATAATTTTAACACCTCTCTTTATAAAAAATGAAGTATTAGGTTGGTGCAAAAATAATGACGTAATAATGTCGTTTTTTGACGTTAAAAATGCGTCAAAAAACAACATTATTACGTCATTATTTTTGCACCAACCTAATAACAGAAACTTGTGCTTACTTAACTACAAAAGTGAATGTCCTCACAGATACAAAATGACTTATAAAAAACATGATTTACTGAGCCAAAGTAATATCTTCTTCAGATATATTATTCTATAAGGAACTTAACAACATTAAACCCTAATCAACAATAATGTTCCTAACCACATCGTCAACAAATAAAATTAACCTTAATGAAATTTAGAAAAAAAATGACACCAAATGCAAAATGACACCTGATGCAAACAAAAATAAACAAACCATTAACTTTTTTTTATCATAGCCAAATCCACCCTAATTACAAACAAAATGAAAAAGCAATTAAAAATATAATTCACCAGTACATACTACTCAGTGATCCTAACAAACACCTAAGATTTATCCTATATTATAAAAAGTTTAATACATGTAACATAATTATTACCATCAACACTGGACCTTATAAATTACCCCTATGTAAAAATAATGTTGTCTATGAATTCTCATGTCCCCTAGAATTGCATCTCCAGTACTAATAACCAAAAAATATTATTAACATTTACATTGGGCACACAAGCACCACTCTCTCTCACAGATTGACCTATCACCTGTCAAAACTTAGTACAATCTGTGTTTATGTATTGACCAGCACATCATGAACATCCAGAATGTAACTATCAACATAAGACAAATATTAGTAGATAACACCAAAATACTCTACAGCACCCAATGCAAGGAAAAAACTAGAAGCTATTATAATACAAAATAAACAGCCCTCATTAAATAAAATATCATTCACAAAAGGAATTAATATCTTGAAGTGCATATGATATAATTAATGTGTGCAGATATTATATTAATATTATAGAAAAAAGAAATTAATTAATAAAATACATAAATAAATCACATTCTTTTTCTTCAGCCTTGTTCATAATAGCTGTGACACATGACATCATGCTAGACCATTTCAAATGTCCAGCTTCCCAAATAATACCAGCATGCAGATAAAGGAATCGAGTAGCTGACTACCTCCCCAGACGAGATTCTTCCCTTCGGTATAGCCTCATCTGGGTTCCTCTTTACCTTCAGGCAAAGAAGTCAACACGCAGAGCCAGGCAGTAGACCACCTGACTCTTTTGAGCTTTAATATACTCTGCATATTGGTTCTCTTGAATATATGCATCAGGACAGATCCATTAATGGGGAGTGACAGATCATACCATATTCTCCCCTGCCTTATTTTTACAAAGGGAAGAAGTCCCTGAATCAACCAAGCATTCTTTGCTGTCTACGAGACCATGGTGGATTGTCAGGGTCATGATGAGATTCTTCCTCTTTCTTGCTAGAACTGGATTTAATCCTGCTGCGTTTTCATGAACTTCTTTGAGTGGCTTGCTCATCCTCTAAAGTATCGGTAGCAGGGTAGGCTCCCTTCTGTGAAACCTGTTTGTCACAACTTGAGGGACCAGAGCTCAAGGGTTTCTTGTAATCTTTCTTTGGAGAGTCAAGATGGTAGGGATACTTCAGTCGAACTTCTTCTAGGAAATGGGAGGAATCGTTCATGGGGTGTTGCATTAATGGCAGTGCATAGTAGCTTTCTAATCACATGCAGGCCCTCTGGGATCAGTTTTTCTCAATTCTCTAAAGCTACTCCTTTACCGCAGTCACTAGTGGAACAGTTTTCCAAATTATTCTTTTATATCTCTCGCACTAGCCATTACCTTGAGGGTTATATGGAGTTCTACTTACATCTACTCCTTGCTCTTGTAGGAAACGCAGTAGAAGTTTGGACATAAATGAAGCTCTTCTGTCTGAATGAATCTACGCAGGTAGCCTAAAAACAGCAAAAACTGAGCAAAGTGCTTGTATGATCATTGTAGAGGATACATCGGGGCAAGGTATTGCGAAAGGAAACCGCAGATATTTGTCAATTGTTGTCAGCATATATTTGTTAGTTTTTTACAGGAGCATTCCTTTAAAATCCAATGCCATTCTTTCATAGGGTTGTGTGCTTTTTATGACCTTGCTAGTGTTAGGATGTTAAAACCTAGATTTATTATCGGTGCATTACACAATTTGGTGATTTCTTTCACATCCTCTACTGAGTAGGGAAGGTTTTTGATTTTCATTATGTAACACCTGGGTGGCACAACTCTGACTGTAGTTTCATTAACTCTTCTTTGCAAGCAACCGTGCTACATACATACAATATTACATCCTCAGATGTGTTTTCTTTACCAGGGCAGTATATTATGTCGAACAAGTAACATGAGAGTTCCATTCTCCAACTGGTTATCTTCTCATTTTTATTTTTGTTTTTGGGTTGAACATGAATGAGACTGATTTTTGGTCTGTAATTAGTTTAAAATGTCACCCAATCAAATAATGCCTCCCTTTTCTCAGCAATTCAACAATGGCATAGGCTTTTTTCTCTATTGCAGAATGCCTACATTCCAATTTAGACAGGGTTCTTGAGAAAAAGGTTATGGGCCTACCCAATTGTCTTAAAGAGGCAGCTATGGTGCATTCTGAAACATCTGTCTCTTCTACCAGAGATAGTGTATAATCAGGTGTAGTAATGGCTGCTTTCGCTATAATCCTCTTTAGCTCCTTAAATGATTTCTCTGCTATGGGAGATAATACGAAGTTTGATACTGTTGTTAGACGGTGGATTTTGTCTGAAAAAGACAAAATCTAATGTGTATTTGTAATGCACAGCATATAGCAGGTAAATCTTTTGGGTCAGGTAGATTGAGAAATGGATTCAGACGTTCTGGATCAGGTTTTATGTTATTTTTATGTATAATATACCTCAGTAATTTTATATTTCTATGTCTTCTACATTTGTCTTGGTTGAGTGTAAGCTTGTATTTTTTTAACAGCCACCATGAATAATTTAAGAATTTTGCCATGTTCCGCTCGATTTTTCCCACAAATAGTTATATTATCAATGTAAGCATAGGTGTAGGTTCTCTTTTGATATTATCTGGTCTATCACTCTTTGAAAACTAGCTATCCTGTTAGTCACACCAAACAGTATTCTGCGAAATTGAGTTTGCCGCTGGCCTTGAAGGCCATATAGGGTTTATCGATAGGCCTGATGTTAGGCACTTTTAAGGTCCAGAATATTAATTAGACCATTTTTGGCTATTTTCACTATTATATCATCTTTACTTGGCAGAGGGTAGGCATCCAGCAAAGCAAACCAGTTTATTGTTTGGGCTCAGGCTATCCACGGCGAATGACTAGATTCGATTATTCCTTCCTTCAACATACAAATAACTTTGGTTTGGATAAATAATTTATTGTCCTCAGTGTTTCAACTAGGTTTAGAAGCTACCAGTTTACAGTTGTTGAAGAGAGCTGTGCACGGCATTCTCATAACTGTTAGGCCACAGACTTTAAAGGGTGGCATAGAGCCTACAAAAAGTATTTCTACTGATGAGTGTTGGTGCAAGAAGTTGCGCCCTAATATTATGTCACAGCATAGATCTTTCATTAGTAGACATTCTTACTTCTTGGTAATAGAGTACCCTTTACTGGTAGATCAACTGAACACTATCCAAGTATCTGTATGGAAAGAGATGAGTTAACTATCATCACTTTGTTTAGGCCAGATAAATTTTTCACGAATTTAGTTTTGCAATGCTTGCATTAAGAAAGCTTTCTGTGTTCCCCATGTAAATCAGTGCTTTTAGTGACTGTTCATTTATTCATTTCTATTCTTGTAGTTGATAAACTGCCAAGTATTTTCAATGATGCCAAACAAGTTACTGTTTTGCTCCCCTTTTTCTTACTTTTACAAACTTGCTTTCCATATATATAGCATTTTCCCTTTCTAGCAGGGCATAATGACCTTGCATGTCTCTTGCCCCCTGCAGAAAAACCATTCATTTAGTTAAGGCTGATATTTTTGAAGAATCTAGCATTTCAAACAATTGGGAGGCCAAAATTTTTAATGTAGATCCTGTCCAGTATTGTTAAATCCTCTTCATAGGAAGACATGTTCGGGAAATACTCATAAACTTGTGCTCAGACATATTTGGTAAGATAGTGTAGCTTATTAGAACTTTGGTCACAGTACAGGCTCAAGAAGTTCATGAAAGTTACTCTCCAGTGACGATATTCCAGTTCAGTGTCAGACAAGTTGAGGTCAATTAGTTTCTCTGAACAGAGAAAATTAGCTAATTTCAAAATGGTTAACAATGAAATTATATCAAAGTAGAATTATTCTAGACAATACATATCACATATCAGTAAGCTTTAATATAATCAGTATTTACCCAAGCTCCCCATAAAGTAGGATGTGTCATAAGGCTAGTTCAATGTCGGGCTTTCTGAGTGCATGTGCTCGGGCAAAAACTCCCTGAAAGCACCGCATACACAGAATTGGGTGGCTGTCTACTTTCCACAAACAAGACTCTGCCTGTACACATAGCCTCATCTGAGTTCCTCTCCACCCAAAAGCAGAGAGTCTAATCAACAGAGCTTTGATTTACTCATTTATCCATGCTCCCCACAGAGCAAGATGTGACACTAGGCTGGCTTAACAAAGGAATTTCCAATTTAGGCTAAGGCAAAAAGGCCAGGTAACTTTCTACCTCCTCAGATGAGACTCTACCCTTTGGCATAGCCTCATCTGGATTCCTCTTCCCCCAAAGGCAGAGAGATCAACAAGCAGTGTATCTCAAACTCAGAGGTTTGGGGCACTCTTTACCCAAGCTCTGGAATGTGGCACAAGACCAGTTTAACATGGAGCTTTCTGAGTGCATATGCTTGGGCAAAAATTCCCTGTAGACCCCATATACATGAAGTCTACAGTCTATCTCTCCAGACGTGACTCTGCCCTTCAACATAGTCTCGTCTGAGTTTCTCTCTATCTGGAGGCAGAAAGGGCAATAAGCAGTGTATTCCAAACTCAGTGGTTTGGGATACTCTGTATTTACCTGAACTCCCCACAAAGCAGGATGTGGGACAAGTCCATTTAATGTCGGTCTTTCCAAGCCCATAGGCATGGACAAAAATTTCTCGTAGACCCCATATGTATGTGGTCAGGTAGCTATCTACCACCCCAGATGAGACTTTGCCCTTTGTTCAGAGCCAGAGAGGTCTACAAACAGTATATCTGAAACTCAGAGGTTTGGATAATATTATTTACCTGTGCTCCCCACAGTCTAACCACTTTCGTCCCAGCCCTTCAACCTCCAACGTCTTACTCTCTAGGTTGAGGTGTCTACTCGGTCTTAACTGAACTTAAGGGAGTGACCGTAGGTCCCCAGAGCATCCGTAGATCATTCAACTGGTCTACTGGTTTAATCCTGCTTCCTGCCCACGTGTTTGGTTTGATCCAGAAAGCAGGAGATGTAGACACGGCTGGAGAGTCTGTGCTAAGAAATTTAGAATGCACCAAAATATATATATATATCTGCAGTAAGCCGAACAAACAACTATTCAATGGTTGAATTGTTAATGTCTTTTATATAGTAGAAAAGAATAGTATAGAAAAGAAACAGGTTACAGAAAAGAAAATAATTGACGTAAAAACTCATACACTGGATTTTAGACAGAGTGAGAGTGGGTTGTGATTAGCTTGTTGTGTAATTGTCTCAGAACGATATGCCTCTCTTGATTATTGTAGCTTGTTCGACATTTCCGTTTCCAGTAGTAGTAATAATAGTAGCAGTAGTAGTAATCTTCGTGGCAGCAATAATAGTAGTAGTAATCTTTGTAGTAGTAATCTTTGTGGTAGTAATAATAGTAGCAGTAGTAGTCTTAGACGTTGGAAGAGTAATTCACTTCTTTGTACTTATATCAACAAAATATGTTAGCGGGCGTTTGGTTCCAATTCTCTAATGTCACGCCCAATCTCCGAGCTCTCTCTCCAGCTCAACTGCACTCGACAGCAGACAGGCCAACCACTCTTTGCCTCTTCTGTCTAGCTCTTCCATCTCTCCTGTAACACCACGACCCATAATGGTCACCTGCGGGTGCTCTTGCACTTGACAACAATGTGCCGACTGATCGCAGTCTCTCCCATCCATCTGCACTCGATGGCAGACCAGCCAACCACTCTCTCAACAGATTTCTGTGTGCGTTTATATAGATAAGCCTGGCTGATCACAAATCAACCCTTGGCCCACACGCGATTATAATGAGTATCGCTGTCAACCCAAAACCATGTGAGTTTCAAAGTTCTCATAGCTTGAGTAAGTTCTATTTCAATTTTAAGCGACAAAAGTTATTTTGATCATTTTTTCATTGTCTTTTCTAATGACTCAATTCCAAATGGGCGAGATCAGGTTTCCCTCAGTAAACAAAATTGTTCTGATCTAATTTCACTGTTCAAATCTACTCCAATTTCAATAAAAAAAATAAAATATATATGTGTGTGGGTGTTTGTGTGTTTCCCAAACTCTCTCTGTCACAACAGAGCGGGATGTGGTACAAGGCCAATTTAATCTGGGGTTTTCCAAGCCTGTAGGCTTGGGCATACATAGATCGCATATACATGAAGTTAGCTAGCAGTCTACAGTCAAAGATGAAATTATTCGTGCACCCACCAATTTTGAATATTTTTATCCATTTCTCAGAATCTAATTCCCATATGATGCCAGGGTTTTTATATGCTTATATTAAGCACAAAAAAAGAATGTAAGACTCAATTTTCAGAACAATAGTTTAAATACAACAAATTTGACAGGTGAATTATGCAAAATAGGAAAAGACAAAATTATTTGTACAGCATGAAAAATAGAAAAAATTGAACTGTACCTTCCCAGATGAGACTAGGCCCTTCGAAATGGCCTCATCTGAGTTCCTCTCTGCTCAATGGCAGTTGAGTTCAACAATCAATATATCTCAAATTCAGAGGTTTGGGATACTCAGTATTTAGCCAAACTCAAAGTAAAAGATGGGACAAAGCCGGTTTAACGTGGGTCTGTTCAAGCCTGTAGGCACAGGCAAAAATTTCCCATAGACACACAGTTGGATAGCTGTCTCCCTCCCCAGATGAGGCTCTGCCCTTCGATATAGCCTCGTCTGGGTTCCGAAGCCAGTGAGGTCTACAAGCAGTATATCTGAAACTCAGAGGTTTGAGATATTTGGTATTTACCAGAGCCCCTGACAGAGTGGCATGTGGCTTAAGATTTAACATGGGGCATTCCGAGCCCATAGGCTCAAACACAAATTCCCCATAGACCCTGAACACATGGGGTTGGGTTGTCAACCTACCCAGATGAGACTTTGCCCTTCAGCGTCACCTCATCTGGGTTCCTCTACACCCGAAGGCCGAAAGGTCAACAAGCAGTGCATCTCAAACTTAGGTTTGGGATGCTCTTTGTATCAGTAGTGTTCTCCTAAATATACACATTCAGAACAGATTCATTAATGGGGGTGATGTATTATACCACAGTATTTACAAGTCTGTTAGTATATCTGCTAATAAGATGTTGTTTATTACTTTTTTATATTCTTCATCGAATATGTAAATCAGGCAATGCAAATATCCACATCACCCAGAAATATAAAGGTTTTATACCCCTTGTAAATCTTGTACTTTTTCTATATATATTTTATTTTTGGTATTTCTTTGCATTCCCCTCTCCCTACCTGAGTTCTTGATATGCTTCTTTCTCTTGCAGGCTCCTATCTTGCTCAGTGTACTCGGTATTTTTCTTCAATTGTTACATCTTCATCAGATGTTTTGAAATCCACTTGGCCTTGTTGATTTTCTGTAACCAAGTCTTCATTGTTAGTCTACAAAATCAAGTCTTTGTCCTTCTCTCATCATAATCTCCTTGGGGCCTTATTTGTTCAGCATTGGCTACTATGCTGTTCTCCATGTTTTGCTATAATGGCCATGTTGTTACCTCTTTGCATTATAAAATTGACCCTTTCTGAAACTCCTCATTCTTTTTATTCCACATTCTCATTTGTGAAATAAAGTTTTAGTTAAAGTTGCTTGAATTTGCTTTCCCAACAAGTCTGATGACCTCTCTAGCATAACAGTGTGTGGTATGGTATGTTAACTTAAAAGCAGTCTCAGTAGAAATATTTCTATTTTCTCTCTGTGCTGAGAATATACTTTTAAGCTATCTTTACTGTTTTTACCATTTAATTGAGAATATGGGGTGTTTTGTAAGGCATTCATCATATTTTTTATAGCCATGAGCTAAGTTCCTCATTACAAAATTCTGGAATATACTTTAAAAAGAGTCTACTAATATTAAAAAGAGTCCTGCACCACAGACATACACATAGTTCATATGAATGTGGCTTGAGGTGGTAATTCTTTGGGTCAAAAATTTAGTTTATTTTGTGTAAAGTGTCTTACTTATTTATATCTTGGACATCTTTTAACAGGTGTCTAACCTTACCTTTTTTTTATTATAGCCAAAGAAATCACATTTCAATATTGTCTCCTTTACTTTGTAGATGTTAGCAAGCTCTAAGGTCTCTGGTTAAATCTCAGACTTGTTGAAATTCAGAATTATTTCTTGTTGTTGGGTGAAATCAATGCAAGCATTTCAGAATATACTGCTTAATTTCAGTTGCAACAACATTTTTTAGCAATACAAAGCCTAGTATATTCCTTCAATATGTTGGTTCTGATCTTTTATGAAATGTGTATTTATTCTGTACTTGTGTACAAAATTGTAGCACAAGGCCAAATGGGAAATGGGGTGAAGCTGGTCAACAGTAACTATCCTAAACCTAGCTAATCAGATTCATGACCCATTCATTCATTACAACTTACTCATTCACCACAAGAACCCATCCATCGCCACTCAATACTACATGTACCAAAATACCACACATTTACAGGGAACCTGCAAAAACACCCCAGGACATAAAAAATTGCAAAGAAAAATAGAAAATAAAAAGAGACATTTCGAATGTCTCTTTTTGTTTTCTTTTTCCTTATAAAAATATATAAATATTATTTCATTAACATGAAATGTTGTGGGAGGGGATAAACCCAAAACACATACTAAAATATAACAAAAACAAACTAAAATATAACAGATGCTAGTAGGACCCAACCACACCTCAAAATTAATAAGAATGGCTGCTGTATTCTACCTATAGACAGAATCAAGAAGCACACTCACTAATCAAAAGAGAGTACTGGGAACAGGCAGGAACAACACTTACTTGCATTAACTAGGTAAGTCAACAATGTCTGATTTAACCAGTGGAGGGTTCACAGGAAACTGCCCCATTACGAAAAAGGGAACTTAAAAAAGAAAATCAAAGTTAGCCCTGTTCACACGAACTAGGCTCAACATAGTTACCCACCATTCACTGAAATCTGTTGGCAACAAACACTTTCTATCTTTCTGATCTTCATCTTGTGCCGATGCCCAAAGAATCTGACCAGATCCTGATGAGAATAAAGTTTGTATCACAAAATTCCCTCCATCCACACTTCCATTCTTGCCACAGCTAGAAACATGAGAAACACTATTCATTTCACCCCAGAGAATGGGGGCAACACATTATCGCACACATAAGAGAGATCAATGGATATGAACTGCTCAGGATCGATACAGGCTGTCAGCTCACTGACATAGTCTCAGAACAGGCTCACCTGAAGACAATAGTAAAAGGCATGCAAGGCGGCCGTTTCTTATTAACCAAGATCACACTAATGATAGTCAGACAAATCTGCCCAGCCCCATCTCAAGGCTACATCGTTGAGAGATAGCACATTTCAAATCAATCACCAGGTAAGTGTAAAATCAGACCAGAAAGTGCACAACTCTGATGCTGACAAGCTAAACTGACCACATAGAGAATTCGTCACAATCTACTGTAGACCAAATACTTGCAACTACCTTACAAGAGAATGGACAAAAAGATCTTAAGCACCTTCTTTCAAGCCTTGCAGAGAGGAAGTAAAGTCAATTGATAAAGGATAAGAGGAAAGATGCAAGTGACACACACCTCAGCTCTGCCCTTTACGGACAACCGCCATTGACGCCAAGTCCAAACCGCCACGTCAACTGTACTTCAGACCAATTTTTCTCCAGCTGGAGACCAGGCCCAAGCCACACTCCAAGATTGTGGATGGGTATGTCTGTCCAATTAAAGGGCCCTGGAAGTGCAACCCCCTTCCAGGCACCTAACAACAAGCTGAAAAAGTTGTGATTAATCTTGGCCCCAGTCACATTTTTGTACTGTTCAAGCATCTTATGTACCACCTTAATGTTGCTGTGGCATGACACAAAAATGGATACATCATTGACATATGCAGAAACCACAGCTCAAGTACTTCTAGAGACAGCAATTCTGTACAGGGTCAGATTGCACACCTGGTCTCTTAGCCAGTGAAGGAGGGGCTTCAACATCAGAGGGTAAAGCATGGGATGACAGCGGACAACCCTTTCAGACCAACTGTGACAGTGCAAAAGCATGCAACTACTTTTCATTCATCTGTACCACTTGGTGAGTGATACAGGAGACTGATCTATTTGCAAAAGTCATGTTTGAATCTGACAACCTGCAGGACAGCCTCCAGGTATTGATGGTCAACCCTGTCAAATGCCTTGGACTGATCTAAATTTATCAGTGCAGTTCGATTGTCATTTTTACACCCTCTAGGATTGTGCAGGTTGCTCTTAAGTTTATCAAGTCAAACTTTTGGCAACTGACTGCAAACTGCAAACAACTCAAGTAGGTCAGACCATTAAGTCCCGGAGACTTGCTACTGCCAACCCTCACGCACTAGTCTGCTTGGCTAAGCCTATCTCTAAGGAATCTCCCCCAGCCTCCACTTTTGACTTGATTTAATCTTTCTTATCAAATCATGAAATAAAAGATTTCTTGAACAGTCACTCTTCTATATCTTTTTGCATGAATGTATGTGTCTCCAGGTCTCTATCCTTAGACCTATGTTTTCATCAACCTTCCTGATGTCATCAATTGTCAACTCCTTATCAATGCTGATGACACAACTATTTACTCCTCTCTTAATGAGTCTGAACAGTTCAATATTTTCAAAATGGTAGCTGATCTAAAAAATGACATGCAATCTGTTGTTAATTGGGGAAAGAAATGGCTTAATTATAATGCCTCCAAAAAGTGCTTTTTTTTTTGTCTTAGAGAACCATTTTTGCCTTCTATCAGCATAGATGATGCTATCTCTAGGAGAGTGACTCATTGTGCTTTCTCAGGCTAACGTTTCCCACTGACATGAAGTGGAAAGATTATATTGAATCAGTTGCTAGGTCTATTTAATCAATTGCTAGAAAAATTTGTTCACTGTGTTGTGATAGACAATTTTTGTTGCCAGAATCAATTTTGCACATTTATAAGTCTACCATTTGTCCATCCTTTGAATATTGCTGCCAACATCTAGTCTGGTATTTTTCTATTTAGAGATACGTGATAAAATCCAAAGAATCTCCAGTTGTATTGGTCTTGGCCTAGCATCTTGGCTTCAATTGCTTTCCCATTGCCATAATATAGCTTCCCTGTGCCTTTTCTATAAATATTTTTATGGAAATTGTTATGAACTTCCTTCTTTGGTATCTCTTCTTTAAGAATTTAGGTACAATACTAGATTGGTAACTAGGTCTCATAATTTTGTAGTTGAAATGGCTAGACATAATTGTAATTTCTATGCTAACAGTTTCTTTTCTTGCACTTCTCATTTGTAGAACTCTCTTCCAGCCTCTTACTTTCCAGTCAACTTCAAAGATTGAAATGCGATGTCAATCATTATCTTCTGTCTTCTTTCTGTATTTTTCTTTTTCTTAATAATATTTTCTTTTTCTCATATTATTTCATGCTCAGTAACTCATTGCATTTTAGTGGCTTTATTGTCTTGCTTGAAATGATTTTAAAAAAAAATTTGAATTCACAATTACGTAAGTTTTAACTTTGCTGATGGTTTTTAGTGGAAGAAGGCTACTAGCTTTTTTCAAACTTTTCCGAGGCCCTCCATATAAGTATATTATGGATTTAGATTAATATTTTTAAACTGGACTTTTTTCATCAGACTCCAATTCAATTAGCCACTCCCCATATTTCTCTCTTTCTAATATCTCTACTCCTTTACCCAGAATTTAAGGAGCAGTATTGGTTTGTGGCTAAAATTAGTTGGGGTGCTGTTTCAGAAAATCTTTAGCCATTGTTTTAATATTGTGTAAAATGAAACATAAAAAAAAAATTCGTGCATAAATTTGTTAAAATCCTAAACAAATTTTTTTTTTTATTTATAAATTGCTTGATCCATTCATTTAAAAACAAAATCTATTTTTTTTTTTTTTTTTATTTTGAGTGAAAAGGTTAATAATTTTCTTTTTGTTCCCTGAATGACAGTAGAGGAATTCTTTCTCCATTGAAAGCACTGCAAGTGCATTTAGTACTTCAGAAAAGTTTTTACTCTTTTCAATGTGGAAAAGCAGTGTTCTGGCTCTGGGAATTGTCAAGAGGATTTTTATCAGTTTTATAACTTCACTAAGAACACCATCTAGATTATTTTCCAAAATAAATTTCAGCTACTCCATTAATTTTCAATATTCATGCATATCAGATCAACAATAGAATACTTTCATTTCAGTTTCAAGCTTTTCTTTGTCAATCATTGTCTTCAGTGGTCAGTACTATCTTTTCTGTAAGCAGTTCATTCATAAAATTAGTGAAGCTTTTTTTGATGAACAATTTAGCAACTACTAAGTATTTTGTGGAAGAATACCTGTCCATTATATCAACACATATGCAGTCACACATGTCCCTTGCTGCTGCCATGAGTGTCTTTCAAGGATTCTCACAGTACTTCAAGCTTCTTATTTCTAAAATAGAAGTTCTGAAATCTGTTATATATTCATTGACTTTAAACACACTAATATCTTGAGACTGGATTTGGTTGTAAATTACTTCAACATGAGGCATAATATGATGAAAAAGCTCTAACCAAAACTCTAAGAACAAAAATCCTTTTAACTATTCTGTTCCATCTGTGAAATGTGGTGTTATTATATCATGGATATAATGTTAATTATAAGGGAAATGTAAATGGAAGAATAAACAGTTCTTTCAAGCTCTACCATCAATGCTTAAATAATAAGGTAAATATTTATGTCTGCACTTGGCCATTGTTTCATCTTTCTTATTTGATTTGGTGGTATCTTAAGTATTAGGGTGGTAATTGTAGTAAGCTATGTTTATAATTCAATTTTTATTTATTGTTGTTTGAATTTGTATGCATATGCATATGCATACATTCATGTGCGCGCACACACACACACAAATATATACATGTTAACTTTTATAAGAAGTTCATTTGTCCTGCTGCAGCAATTTCTGCCAGATCTACAAAGAGTCTTGCCTAGTCCTAATAGAAGACAACACCACTGTTCTGCTTGGGCAGTTCTGGATGTTTTTATCAATTGTCTAAACTGGTCTAATTGGGAAAAGTAATTTTCTGAATTTCTGATTTTGCAGGAGTTTGTAATAATTGCAATTCACCCAGATACACAACATTACAGTCTTCAGCTGCAGACCAGCTTTTGAAGTTGTTAATGATGACTCATTCTCCCCAGGACATTTGTTTTTGCTCAAGCTGATGTTGTAACAGGGCAGTGGCCCTGGTTGAATCATAATAGTGGATGGAAAGTGGTTAGTGACTTGAGGTCAGTGGTGGCTTATGTATAGGCACTGCAAAACTGCAGCACTCCCTATTTTTTACTCGATATTATTAACATTCAATATAATAAGTCTTTTTTTTCTTTAATTTTATCTTTATACTTGTACATTATATAATCCTTAAGCTTAATGTCGGTAGCCATCACCCCCATTCATGCAAAAATCTTTGTATATAACTGTGTGCTTTACAATTCTAGTAATGTGGTATTTGGCTGTTGTGTGCAAGTGCACATGTCTGAGGAAAGAAGCTGAATGCTAGTTAGAGAGAGCACCGTCACTAACACAGTGCCGACCCTGTTGTCCGAGTGTAAGGTAGTGTTTATTTTTGACTCAGTGTGAGTTGTGTTTAAAAGCCGTGTACTATATTCTTGAATGTGATAAACTGTAGATTACTATCATGCTTCCAGCTATATGATTTTAATTCATTGCTTTTTTTCTGTTATTTTATTGTATAGAAAATTTTGTAATAATTTAAACATGACCACCTTGAATTTCCAAGAAATATGTTCTGTAACAATAAGTGAATGTCAACAGCTTAAGTTTTCACAGTTGTCTCTCCATGAGAAAGTTACAGTACCACCTGATATACAAATATCTCAACCAGGAATAAGCAACTACAAGAGGTATATTCATAGCTTTAATTCTGAATGGTTTCCAATGGAAAAGTTGACTGCGGCTGTAAAGTGAAAAATGCATTGTTTTGCTTCCTGTGTTTGTTGTTTGGCTTGGATGTGATGTAACATGGACAAAAGACAGTTTTTGAAATATAAACAAAATGAAAGAAAAAAATTGAAAAACGAGAAATCAAAGAAGCATATTGAAAATGTGGTCTCACTGTCATTTTAAGAAACATAAATATTAAGGAGAAACTTAGTGAGGCATACAGACTTTCAATCAATGACCATAACATGAAGATTAAAAAGAACCGTGGAATTTTATCCAAGATAGTTGACTGTATTTTTGTGGAAACTTTGAAACTCCCTTATGATGAAAAAGATGATTCAGTAAATCCAGGGGTATTTAGAGAATTAATTAATTTGGCATCTAAATTAGATTCAAATTTAAAGAATCACTTAGAAACCAGTACAGATTTCAAAGGTGTTTCTAATAGCATTCAGAATGAGATATTTGACTGTCTGTTACATATATAGCATGAGGAGATAAGTCTAGAAATTAGGGAAGCTTCATTTGTAGCCGTTATGGTTGATGACACAACAGATGTTTTGATAAACATTCAAATGCTCATTGTTCTACCATAGGTGTTGAATGAAGAAATATTTGAGCGTTTTTTGGGGATTCTTTATTCCAGAAAATCAAACTTCAGGTGGTATATCAAAACATATTCTAGGACAATTAAACATAATTCTTCAAGGAAATGGATAAAACCTAATAGCTCAGACAATTGATGATACAACTGTCATAAAAGTGGGAAAAAAGGAGTTCAAGCAAAAATAAAAGCAGTTTATAGTGGTGTACATTTTGTTCGCTGTTATGTACATCAACTTAATTTTAAAATTTGAAATGCAGCAAGCATTACACAAAATGCAATACTGTTTTTCTCTAACATTTTGACTATTCCAACATTCTTCTCAAGATAACCATAATGTGTATTCATTCTCAAGAAGCATATGGGCATCAGCATTTCATGTCCATTCTCTACAAGGTGGAACTTTAACATACAGACCATGAACAGAGTTCATGAAAATTTTCAACCTTTGAAAGGCTGTTTTACTGAAATTCACTCAACATCAAATTCAGATCAAAACATTGCAAAAGCAACAGGAATTTTACAAGACCTGAATGATGATTAAATCACCTATTCACCTTCTCTCTTTGGTAGTTGCTAAATTAAAAACAATGGTAGAGGAGGGAATTTTGGAGCATGTTCCTCCAGGTGGCAGTAAATGGTCTTGCAAAAGGCAAATAGAAATTTAAGAATATGCGGTGATTTTAAATAGGTGTATTCATAAAATATTCTTAGACTCTTTTCCCATTCCCAATATCAAAATGACTATTCAAAAATTATCAGACATGAAATGCTTTGCAAAAAATGATTTAAAATCGGTCTACAATCAAATACAGATTGACAATAAATTCAAAGAAATTACCACAATAAACACTCCTATAGGATTATTAAGATGGATGAGAATGCCTTTTGGAGTGAAAACGACAAGTGCCATTTTTCAAAGAGCAATGAAAAATGTGTTAGCTGACAAAATCAGTAATATAATTATTTCTCAAGATGATATTTGCCTTGGAGCTACTGCTAAAGATGAATTAAGCCAAAAAAAAAACAGAACATGTGTTAAACAAGTTAAAAAATGTGTGGAAGAGAAACCTAATTAGGAGACAAATTTGACTAAAGAAAGTGTTAATTCTGTATCAAGTAATTTTAACAATGGAAAACCTAAAAGAAAGGTGGCATTGAAAATTAGGAAATATTATCATGAAGACCATTATATTGGCATTAAAACTGAAAATGTTTGCAATAAAGTAAGTTTTTTTTATTTCACTTTCTCTTTAGAGGAGAATATAAAACAGTTATATAAAAAGTAATGTAAAATAATTAAAAGGTGAATATAAAATAATTTAAAATAATCCGATAAGTTGGTTTATTGCTCTTTCTCCTGAGGGGAGAATATAAAAATATGTAATTAAATAAATGATTGATAGAAAAATGTAGATAAAAATAAATATTATAAGAGTATAGGTTTGTTTATTAAATTTGTTTTTAAGAGAAATATTTAAAAAAAATTAAAAGCCAGACAGTTAATGAAAAATTAATTAATTTGGTGTTAAATATTTATTCATTAAATTTTCTAAAAATAGAATGGCTTGAAAAGAACCCACCAAAAATAAGTCTATTTAGGCAGAGGGTTTGAGACTTAATTCTCAAATTTCAAAAAGGTATACACCTTTGTATTTTTGACCATTCAAGCGGGTGACTTTCACCCATACAAATTTAAAAGTTGAGCTCTATCTATAGCCTATTTGGGAGCTATATAATAAGACAAGTTAGCAGAAAATTTCAGAAGATATAAAAACTTCAACCATAATGCATAAGAAAACAGAAAGTACCAGAAGGTTACAAGTTATAAGAATCCAGAAGGAAAAGCAATTTTATTAGGTTGGTGCAAAAATAATAACGCAATAATATCGTTTTTTGACGTATTTTTAACGTCAAAAAACATTATTACGTCATTATGTTTGCACCAACCTAATAGTTGTCATCAGTGGATGAACTAGGCTGTTTCTTATGGAAGAAGTAAGAAAGAAATGAAAACAGAAAAAGATGCAGAACCAAAGTGGAACCAGTGAAGTGAAAATTTTCTAATTATAATAATCAAACTGTATTCAAGAAAAAGAACAAATTCCTTAAAGTCCGAGTGACTGGTGAACCTGCCAAAGCCTTCTCAATTTCAACTTTCATTTAAGTACATCTTTTCTGAAAGAACATGAATTTTGAACCTTTTTTAAACAGAATTGTGTTCAAGATTTTTGATCATTAAAAGTTTTGTTAAATGATTTATATCTTTTTTATGAACCTTATTTCTATTTGTTGAATAGGTTATCCTGCCTTTAATAATAAGGCACACAAAAGGGAAATTTTCTGCAAACTTATTTGTAAAATTTGCATTTTGTTCTATTGTTCTTATGTTAATGTAATAAATGATTCTTTCAAATTTCACAGCGGATTTTTGAGTCTTGTTTGTTTGCATATATACCTTATAAGGATAAGAGGGGTGGCAACTCTCTTCTCCCACTCTCCCCATCTTTTTTAATCGTGTTCAGACCATGCAAAGCAGTAAAGCCACTAAAACACAAGGGGTTACTGAGTGTGGAAGAATTAGAAACAATACTAATGAGCAAGAATAAAAAGAGTAATCAGGAGGACAGTAGATAGCAATTGACATTGCATTTAAAATTTTGAACATTAAAGTTGGCTGGAAAGCATGGAGCCGGAACAGAGTTCCACAAGCAAGAAGAGCAACAAAAGAAACTGTTAGCATAGAACTTATGGTTACATCTAGCCAACTCAACAGTAAATTGATCTGATCTTGTTGCTAGTCTAGTACTGCACTCAAAAAGTCTAGGTGCCATAGCAAAGAGCTGATCTGAACAATTACCATGAAATTATTTATAGAAAAGGCACAGATGGTGGTGGGAAAGTGACTGAAGCCAAGACACCAAATCAGGACCAATGAATAATGTTGGTTTTTCTTTGGATTTTATCAAGGAGCTCTAGATAAATAATATCTGGCAGCAATATTCTAAGTCTGGACAAATGATAGACATAGATATGTAACATAGATTCTGGAGAGAAGAAATTGCCCTGCATGATACAGTGAACCAATTTTCTTAGCAGCTGACCTAAAAATGGATTCAATATATTCTCTCCACTTCATGTTAGCTAAGAACATTAGCCCAAGAAGGTGCAATGAGTCCCTTTCTTGGAGTTTTTTTTTTTTTTTTTTCTAAGCATTTCACCCCAAGCAAGGCAGGATGCCACTAGCATGCAAGGGGTTACAGAGAGTGGAAGCAAGAGTAAAGAGGCATGATAGAAGAAAGGATGAAGAGAAAGACAGGGAATAGATCAAGGAGATGTCAACTGACATTACATTTGAATAGTTGGAGATTATAGCTATCAGGGAAACAAGTAATAGGAAGGGAATTCCACAGATGGGAGGTGCAAGACATGAGGCTATTGGAGTAGAAGAGACAGCTACATTTAACTGTTTCAACAGTGAAAGGGTGTGTACGAGATACCAGCCTAGTTACACATTTAAATTCATACAGTCTGGGAACTAGCAAAAGTAGCTCATCAGAGCAGTTACCATGAAAGTATTTGTAGAAAAGACAGAGGGAGGTGATGGCATGTCTGTGAGAGAGCGACTGTAGATGAGATGCCAGATCAGGGCCAATCACATTGCATATCCGTCTCTGGATTTTGTCAAAGACCTTAAGACACACAGTGGGACCACTAGACCATATGTGGTGGCAGTATTCCATGCAAGGGCAAATGGTTGATTTATAGATTTGAAGGATGGACTCAGGCAAGAAAAACTTTCTGGTGCAACACAGGGAACCAACTTTCCTTGCAGTGGATGAAGCTATTGATTCAATGTATTTGTTCCATCTCAGGTCATCAGACATAGCAAAACCAAGCAGTTGCAAAGAGGTGCTCTCATGGAGTTGAGCATCAGACATTCTAATGGGAGGCAGTGATGGTTCTCTGTGGTGAGTAATAGAGAGCAGTTTTGTTTTTGAGGCATTAAAGTTAACCAGCTAATTCCTGCCCCAGTTCACAACCAATTGGAGGTCCTTTCAAGACAAATGGCCAGATTAGTTTTGTCAGTGATACCAAATTTGCTTTTGAGGCAGGAGTAAATAGTAATGTCGTCTGCATAGATGCATACTTGGGAACTGATGGCATCGGGAAGTTTGTTAATGAAGATAAGGAACAGAGTAGGGCCCAGGATAGAGCCTTGGGGAACACCTGCATTCATGGGAAAGGAACTGGAGGAGAATCCATTTAGGTCGACCTTCATTACATGGTTTGACAGGAATGATTATATTAAGTCAAATAATTAACCTGAAATTCCATATCCCTGAAGTTTACAAAGTAGGCTGGCAGGCCAAACCCTATCAAATGCTTTAGAGATATCTAGAGCCATGGCACAAGCTTCTCCATTATTGTGAAATGCTTGGGAAACCATTTCAGTTATGGCCGTGAGCACATCAGCTGTAGAACGGGCAAAGCAGAAACCATATTGCTTGTCAGAGAGCAGATCATGAGATATAAAGTGCTTAACCACTTCAGTATTGATTAAAGCTTCAAAGACTTTGCCGGAAGCGCATTCTTGAACAGGGAGCTTAAAGACCATATCCCAGGAGACATCGTGAAGGAATTCCTGGAACAAGTCCCAGTCTGCTGGTTGATAACAGAAAGATGTTCTATTGGTATGAGCTTCTTTGCTGGGGGTGGAGTAGGAAGAGATGTTCACAGACAATACAACATGAGCAGAGTTGCCAAGAGGGCAGAGCTGCATGGTGTGACAGGACTCAGGGATGGAGGTGAAACAGAGATTGAGAAGGGAACCTTACCATCCAGGTTATTGGGGAAACATGTGGAAAAGTCAACTATTTGCATGAGGGATTGAGAAATTGAAAAGTTAAGGATTTGTATGCCAGCAAGGTCAGTTGGTATGGTAGGCGTTAAGGTCCGCAAATATGAATATTTGAGCAAACGGATGGAGAGAAATAGCCTTGTCAGAAATGCTTTTGAGTACACCACAGTCTAGGGAGGATGGAGAGCAAATGAGGAAGAAGAGGTAGTTTACGGTATTGAAGAGAGATAGATGGAGACACGTGTATGAATGGTCTGGAGATTCAAGAGATAGCTCTCTAGCCAGTGGGAAATGGTCCTTGATGTAAACTCCAAGGCTGTGCATGTGGTTTTAAGAGTCTTTTCTAAGAGGAAGGTAACCGGGGATTTAGAGGTCAGAGGAGGGGATAAATGAGTCATGGTTGGTCTCACTGAGAGCCAGCCAGTATATCAGGAGACTTCTCAATGAGGAATGATTCCACACTGCAGAAGCTGATTTGATTGCCACAGATGTTAGAAAAGGAAATGTTAAAGGTTTTAGGCGATTTTTTAAGAACTGGTTTGGTTTAACTTTTTTGATCGTTAGTTGCCATGATGGGTAATTATGGTAGTGAAAATGAGAAGGCCTGAAGTAGAAGTAGCAGACAGTCATCATCTGTGACGTGGCAGAAAGGAGCTAGTGCAGCCTGCAACATAATGTGGCCTCAGGGTTGCTCACTGGAGGTGAATGCAAGGACACCATTCCATGTGTGACATGGCACTACAGGCACCCTGGTATTATACAACTGTTGATCAGAGCAGCCACTCAAGATGCTACACAAGAGTTAGGGCTTCTAACTACCAGTCGGAACAGCAACCAGAAAACATTCAAACGTGTACCCTCAGAATGAAGAGGCATTGCCACAGACTGCACAAATCACAGGAGAATCATGGCAGTACCAGTATGAAGACTGGAGAGAAGGAGAGGAAGAGTTCTCAATACACCTTCCTAAACAAGAAACATGTGGTGAGCCTCTACTCTTGTTCAAGAGAAGAGGGAGGAGTATTGACCAGGTAGTAGGAAAGCCTACCTACTGCTATTATGCATGCATTAACATACCAAAAAAAAAAAAAAAAAAAAAGAAAAGCATCTGACAAGAAGTCCAAGCTGGCAGTTGACTCAGAGACTTCCTCTGCTCTTTGATAGGTCTTGTTTTTAGTCCTACTGGATTGCTAACGAGCCTCCTAACTTGATACAATTTCAACAGGGATAATTACCAAGGAGGAGAATGAAAAAAAATTTTTTTTTCTTCTTCTTTAAATTAAGTTTTAACATAGTTTAAGTCCCATTGCCCCTTGCTAAAACAGTTTTCAATTATCCAGCATTGTGGATAAGGTGCATCATTCTACTTACAATTGGCACATTGTGTTAACTTATGCAAGCTTTGAATCTCATGGTCAGTTAGTGAATTATTGAAGCTAACTTTTTATCACGATACCTCTACATTTCAAAGGCCACTGAGCTTGTCCCTTTCCCAACAGTGGGGCATGGCAACTTTGCTTTCTAATAAAATAAAACAGACAATGGGAAAAGAAATAGCATTAGCCATGCTGATGAAAGGTAGAGAAGTGTCTCTCTGATGATTAATGGAGAGAAGTTTACTTTTGGAGGTGTTAAAATTAACAAGCATCTTTTGCCCCAGTTAACAACAGGCTGAAGGTTGTTTTGGACATTGGCTGCTGTTTCAACCTTATCAAACTGATCAGACTATCAAGATAGAAGTAAATGGTTGGGTCATCAGCATAGATACCAAGTTGAGAGCTGATGCCATCAGGAATGTCATTAATGAAAACTGTCCTTGGTCCTACTTTGTTTTTAATTTTCATGACACAAATGACGAAAAACTTTTAATCTGAAAAAAATACTGTCCTTGTGGCTGAAAAGAACATGTGTCTAAGTGTGGTTGAGCTGTGTGATTTGACAAAATGTAGTGTTGTCTTCAGGGTGTTGCATATTTCTCTTGTGTGTCAGAGTCGAGTATGTCCTGCAAAAAACATCAGTAGTGTTCCGCATTGCTATTAAAATTTGTCTTTTTTTTCCAATGCTCTACGTTGAGTTGCCTTTGTCGATCCATCCACCTGTTTGCTGACCCGGTCGTAGTTTTGTTTGAAAAACGAAGTGGTTGGTGTGGTATGCGTGGATATAATTGGCGCACAAAAGTTAATAGAAGCAGCGTAGTCATGAAGTTGAGCAGAATTTCTACCGAGTGTCGAATGTATGTTTGAGAGAATTCAGTATTATTGACAATAGAATATTGTTCTCGCAAATTCTTTGTTCATTCGAGTCACATCATTGCAGAATGAGATAAAGGACGGTGAGTCGCCTTTTAAGATTCCATCGGATTTCTGAAATATGTGCGATGTGTAGCACAATGTGAGTCGATGCGTTGTCGCCGTAATGTACACATGGATTTGTTGTCAACTGATGTTGTGTTGAATTAGATCACCAAATGTGTTGAAAAGAATGAGAAGATTGAGAAGCTAGCTTAATTCCCAAAAATGTGCGTAATTCTGTGAGTCGAATTTGTACAGGTGATGTTGAGTTGCAATGCCATAGCAAGGTTGAAAAATAAAATTTGCTTATTAGTGATTAAGTAAATCTTTACAGCAAATTTTATGTGAAAGATACGTTAAAAATGCTTTTTAAAACAATGAGTTGTCCGAAAAAAAAGTTTGAAGCATGGTAAGCAAGCAGTGGCATGTAAATGTCACCACGTGGTGTAGGAAAAATATATGCGCGCGCTTTTTGAGTTTCAGGATTGAACAAGATGCGAATGCTATGACCAGTAGCATGTAGTGAAAGAATGCGAAATTTCTAATATTAATAGCAACAAATTACGTGCATGCAAATCCTTAATGATGTTGCATTGTATATAATGGAACAGTGAGTCGTCCAGAGAAAATTGTATGTTCATTCCAGTGAAACTTGAGTGTTGCTTCCATGTCAGAATCAGGCTGTGCGGTAGAAAATACCATAGAAGGTTGTTTGAAAATTCGGGCTTGTTGTCACTTGTCACCGATATTTTGAAAAAATTAATTTGCGTCACATTTAGTGGTTATGTTATTGCTCTGAAAGGAAAAGGTGTACAGTGTGTGTATTAGGATATGTTGAAGAGTTTCCTTAGTGTCTCTGTGAATTATATTTGAAATAATAATTGAAATGTGCGACTTCTTTTAGACTTGTTTTAAAGTTTCAGAGTGAGGTCGTCTGACGGCATGTGGAGGAAACTTGCCAATTTGGTCTGGTGTCTCGTGTCTGATATTCACCCTGTGTTTACGCACATGGTGACAAAAAAGTAACCAATTTGCTGCCGCAGATTTAAACATCGGGTTTAACACTTTCGTTGTTGCTAGTTGTTTGAACGTCGATGGTAGCAATTATGTTGGTTTAAACATAGTTGATTTTACTATTCATTGGTTAGAGTAGGCTTGAACGTTGTTAGTCACCAATTCCGTTGGTGTTAAACGTCAAGGTCATCAATTTGTTGGTAACGTTGAACAACGAACGTTGGGGTCATCATTTGTTGCAAAAGTTAATCTGAACGTCCCCGTGACCAATTTGTTGGTGACGTGTTTTTTTTTGAACATCGGATCATCAATTTGTTGTGGATGTGTGAAGTATGTTGGAGAGGAATAGAATGTTTGAATTATCAGAAGGTTTAAAATTGTGTGTGTTCAATAATCTTCCATCCACAACAATTAATACAAGATAACGAATAAAGATTCATAAACATTGTTTCAAAACGTAACAATTGAATTTATTAATATTTGATATACATGCATGAATACTGAGTGAAAAGGTTAGACAGAGTTGTGTCTCTTAGATTAGGTAATATTTGTACCTAAGTTCATAAAGTGAAAGTAATTATTAAACTGTAGTTTAGAAGAATAAAGTTTCTTTAGTATGTTTGGAATTGTGTATTGTACAAGTTGGTAAAAGTTCAGAAGAGATTTCAGCAGGGGTTAACTGGATTGTTGTGGAAGATTCCACAAGGTCAATAGTTGGAAGTATCAGATGGTTCACCATAGTTTTTAAAAACTCTAGCAACAGATAATGACTTCTAGTAGGCAGTTTAGAGAGAACAGGAGCCAGTTCAGGAGTACACTTCTTAGTGACTATTACAAGGATACCATCAAGTCCACACCATGCTTTGTGGTGATCTAGGTTAGATTTGATAGCAGAAACCATAGCATATCACTCAACAGCAGGGATAATCCAGTTGAGTCAAGAGTAGAAAATAATCCTTTTACAATGTTGCAACATATTTTACCATTATTTCTACTTTTTTTATGGAAATGTTGATTTTTCTTGAAAAAAGATCAATGATGGTTAGGAGTCTAAAAATATGATTTTATTTTTAAATATAGTGTGTATATTATGACAAAGTGGTGTATAATGTATCCATTATACTTGAATATTTGAGAATATTGATATAAAAATCATTTTTCATAAACTTCATATTTTATGAATAATTATACTTACTTGTTTTAGTTCAGTTTTGGTCAGAATCGGTTTTTTTGTTGAGATAAAACAAATCTTTAAAAGTGTAAAGGCTATGTTTTTAAAACTAATAAGTTTTAGAATTTTTTGTTTTCCATTTTTTGATAATTGGCATGTGTGATAAATTTCATTTTGAGTTCCGTAAACAATGTTTTTTGAATGTAGAAAAATTGCGTGACATCTCCATTAAGGGTGATATAGAAATATTTAAAAAAAATAATTTGAAAATGCGGATAAATAAACTTTTTAAAATTAAGGTCATCTAAGTTTAAATGTATCGTGAATTTATTTTTTAAATACTGTGAAGCGCCAGGCAGAAATTATTGAATATTTAAAAAAATATATGCATCTCTAACAGAAAATTTTGAAATGACTCCGTGGAAATTTAAAAAAGCGATGAAAAGTTTTCAAATTAATTTTTTTTTTTTTTGTTGTGTTGTAATATATTGTAGACTAAATAAAGTAGTATAAGGAATTTTTTCCTGTTTTATCTTAGAAGTGGAAAATCTTACGTTGGGTTATTAAATAAATTTTATGACAAGGCTCAAGGACATTTTTAACATGCTTTCATTTTTTTTTTTTTTTTTGTCAAAGTGCAAAAGTTTGTAGGGCTGGGAAAATATCAATAAAATGCTTTTTGTCTGTTATTATTAAAAAAGTAAAAGAAAAAATAAGAAATAAATGTAAATGACGTTCCAGATTTTGATTATATTTTTAATGAAAGCAGCCTTTTTATTTTCATTTTGTTACGTTGTAGTTTCTTGCTCTACAAAACCTGGTTATTATTCATCACATTCTTTTACACGTCCGTTCTCTTTCACGATTGCACTTGTCAGTTAAGTTACTGAGGTTGATTTATCAAGTGTTTCCACAGTCTGATCCTGAATGCATTTAAGAAGAAGGTAAGTTTGTCTTTCTTAAGGAAGGCATTGTTTTCTAAAAGAAATTTTAATTAATACAATTGCGGTCGATACTGGCAGAGAAAGAAAAAAGTACGGTACAAATCTTTTTTTTTTTTTTTTCAAATGACACACCCTTTTTTTTTCCATATTACAGAAACTAAAAACTAAACAGATGCTAATGAAATGATTTTCTAGTTTTCAACCAGAATGTATTGTTTCCAAATAATACCAATATAGTTGAAGAACAGGTGAAAAAAAATGTATTAAAGTAAAAAATGAAATTTAATTTTTGATCATTTCGAATTTTTCTTACTTCCGACAATAACTTTGTTTTTTTGGCTTAATTTTCTGTGAATACTTTTTTTACCGTGATAAATATGTTTCTTTTGTTTTTGTTTTTGCTACAAGAAAAGTTTACCAGTCATAGATTGTGAATCACAGTTTTACTTTTAAATGGTAGCTGGTGATGGTAGGTCAGTCAACAAATCATTGTAAGTAATCATTTGGGTGCGGTTCAGTTTTTCTGTTAGTTTGTAGTTAGGGAAAAAAACCCAAAAAAAAACCCAAATATTTCTCTTTTTGCCCGCAGTTTAAAAAGAAATACTTTTAAATAGTAAGATTTTTCATGTTGAAATTTTTTGTTGAATTATTTTTTAATAATAAGCAGATTAGTTATCATTTTTTTTCCTAAATTTTATTATTCGTCTCCGATGCTGCTGCTACTTAACCCTTTTTTAACGTTTTGCTTAATTTTAACATGTTTTTTTCGTAATTTATTAAAGCCCGCTGAAAAAATAAATAAAAAGTAAAAACTAAGCATCAACATTTCCCCTTTTTTTTCCGGATGCATATGTGTCATTAACTAATTCTTCTTTTGAATTCCACAGGTGTTACGAGAACCTAGCCCCCACTCGGTGTTTTTAGAACGTTAAACGATTGTGCGGACTCAATTGTTTCCTGCTGGAAAAGAAAACTACTAAAACAAATTTAAATACTTTTTTATGTGTAGGAGAAATTTTATTTTTAAAACATCATAATTGATAATATGATAGCTGCAACGCCTCAGTGAATGATTTCGTCAAGAACATTGCTAGCAACACTTTCTGCTTTATCATCCTCAACCAAATAGTATTTTTAATTTTTAATGACCCTTAGCGGCTACCGGAAAAACAAAACAAAAAAAAAAACAAAAAAAAAAAAACGGCTGATTTTTACCACTGTCCAAACCCTAGTCTATTCTAGTGAAGATAATTTCTAATATTTACAACATAAATATATGTTGTATATACACTACTACACGTGTATTGTACATTTTCACTGTAGTTTTTAAGTTGTTTTTTTTTTGTTTTGTTTTTAAAAAAACAATCGACCAGCATTTAATCTTCGGCAACTTTAAGTTTAAAGAATAAGATGAATTCATTCATTACCAAGGCAACTAAGTATTACGATGACTTACTAAAAAATGGAGGTAGGTATATTGATTGTTATTACTTTTTAAAATATTGACTCAAAAAAAGTATATGAAGTTGTCTTGATTCCTTTCAACAACAGTAGGAACACAAACGTCAGTAAATGAAATAAAGCTTCTGCCAAAAATGTTAATAATGAGATTTAAATTTTTATTTCCTTCGCAAAAGTCAAGTGGTTTATTTTATTTAAAATGTTGCTGCAGTAATTAACTTTCCAACAACTTGCCATTTGAAGCTAAAACCAAACAGTGGATGTTCTTCCACATGTCGTACTTGAAAGTTTTTTAAGACAAAAATCAATAAGCCTCAAATTATGTTGATTGATTTAAAAAAACAAAATGTTTATTTTCAACGAGTTATACAACTGGATTCAAAAAATTCCAATAATGAATTAAGTTTGTTTTCCGCTAAAAACAATTGAAAAGCTATTTATTTGCAGTTTTTTTTTTTTTTTATTAGCTAGAAAAAGAATTTTTTTTTTTTTTAAGTGAAGCGGAAGCGTAATTTAGTGACCGTGACATTTCACATTGTTTTTTTAATGCATGTACATTAATTACTACCAGTTTCTTAATGTTTGCTTTTTCTTGTCAGTAATTATTTTTCCTGTAATTCTTAATTAAAGTTTTCTATTTTTAAAAATTCGCTTATTTATGAAAAATTAAAATTGATGTTTCTTGTAAGCGAGGTGAAAGTTTTTGTTTCAATGTGATTTTTAAAACACTGAAAATGATTCAAAAATGGAACGTTGGTTGAGTGTTGGCATTTTTTTCTCTTGATGAATATAAAATGAGAATTCATATGCAGAGTTTTTATTTGTGCAGAACACACATTTTTTCTTTCAGCTTGAAAAATAAATAAATAAAGCACTACTTAACTACCAGTAAGTACCTGGACTCCCCCTTCTTAATTTATTTCGACTTTAGTTTTCTTAGGAAAGTTATTGGCCGAGGGAGGTGGGAGTAATGATGGAAGCTTAAAAGTCATAAGGTATGCTTCGTTAGGATTGTAAAAAAAAAAAAAAAAAAAAAAATAGAAAAAAGTCATAACTTCAGCTTGTATTTGGGGCGGGGAAAGTCAGAAAATATTTTTTAATAAGTCAAATAAATATTTTGAATTAAATATCGATATCAGTTACTTATTTATTTTAAACTTTAAAGTTAGATAAACGAATTGAATACTTTTTTTAGTTTAAATTTTACTAAAAGGAGGAGAATTGAAGAGAATGAAATGAAAACCTTTCAAGGGGCTAACTTTTTTTAGTTTTTACAAACTTACAAATTCTACTGGGAAAAAAAATTGTTTTAGCCTTTTTGCCTACAGAATCCAACTGATACAATGAATTTATGGTCTGTGTGATCAGGTGCCTAATCATTTTTAAGGCTCCTTTTATTGTCCTGTCCATGATGACAGGAACCGACAGTTCATGGAATTCCTCTTGGAGTTTTACAACATCTTTTCACCTTGTGATCTATCTTCTATGTTTCATATTCCTTAAGGAGATGGGTGACCATAGCTCTCCAAAATTTTTTATCCTTTGTAGCATTTAGCAATGTTTGTCTTTTTTATTATCCCTCCAAATTCCTAGTTTTGCCGTCTATTTACATAGGTTGGTCAGGTAGGTTACTGTGACAATTAAGGAGAAAACAAAATCTTACCTAGAAAAAAAGTTGTTCTGTGTACTATCTGTTGAAAAAGAATGGAGTGACTTTAGTAGTCCTTGAAATATTGTAATTGTTTGCACTTCCCTACCAATCACAACCTTTCTTAACCCAATAAAAGAACAAAGCTCACTGCTTTGGACAGCTGAGTGATAAAAGTAGTTGTGTTGCAAGTTTTAAATAGTTTTTTTTTTATTTTTTTATTTGAACCTTCCGGTTTCTATTTTCTCCCACAAGCTATTTTGACAAAATCTTCCAAGATGGCAGATAAACTGTTTGCTGTAAGGTTGATTCCTGAATTCACTGGTAATAAAACTGGTCAGTTTGTGGTTGAATGGATCCACCATGTAGAGCTCATCTGTGAACTATGTTAAATTAACAAAATTGAATAAGTCCTCTCACTATCTCTGAAAGAGGCCTTTGCAGTATATTGACAGCTGAGCAAAGAATAGAAGACTAATATTGTGCAAATTAAACAAGCCCTAATAACTGCATTCAAAATTGACTTGTTCATGACATATGAACCATTTATGATGCTGTGTTTTTACCCTGGTGAAACACAGGACATATTTTTGTGGCAGAACTGGAGAATATTTTCATACTATTTGTAGAACTACCAGAATGATAGTGCATGCATTTGTGTCAGGATTGCTGATACATCAGGTGGCTGCTTCGAGCAACATCCAGGATGGATGATGTGACTGTGTCAACTGCTAACGATCCCCCCCATGTCATCATGATTGAGATAGAAGAGGCTGAGGAGCCAATTGTTGCAGCTTCTTAACCAATGCAAAACTGATGACCCATCCCAAACTCCAAATCCTTATAGCAGTAACACTTGGACCCAGCCATCTTGCTAAGGAATATCAACATCAACATAGAGAGACACTCACTGACATATGCTTTTGATGACACAGTCAGCTGTATTGAATCAAAGTTTCCAGGAAACAGCCTAGGGGACATGTCATCAGTGCTAGTCTCATCCCATTGCCAGATATTATAGAGGTGCTCCCTGTGATTCAAGTACTTGTTTCTGTTGCTTACAAGCAGTTTGGTTTGTAGTCCTTGGAGTATCCAAAAAATGGATGTGCTAATAGCTAATGGCTGATGGGGAAAATTCTGTGGAGCCAAGGAGCTGAAAATATAATACTGATTGTCTACAGCAAGTTATGGAGATTTGACCTGACTCCTGGCTATCAAAAAGTTATCTGAGGAGCATATCATCAAATTGATCAAAGTTCGCTTTTGTAATGCACCCATCTGTGCCACTATAATGATTGATGCCTGGCTTTTTAGTGTGGAGTTCAACCAAAGCACCAAGGTGTAGTCAGTGGCAATACACCAGAGAAATTGCTGAATTGGGCCTCTGAGTATCCTGTGTCTAAACATGTTAGAAGTGAGTACCAACACAGATTGCAGAAAAGGCTGGATAACATGTGGCTACTACCTTACCCCAAGGAAGATCTTGGTCCCTGCATAGGCTTAATTCTATTAAATACTGTTGTGCAAAAGAAAAGTGCACCCTGTGTTGAATTAATGAGAATTAAATGAGCATGTCGATGTATACACAGTTCATGTTTGCACACAAATTGATAAAAAGCCTATCAACAGATACATGTGCACGGGTCTCCATGGCCCTTTCAAACTGTAATTTTCAAAGGATGTAAATACTTCCTTTGCAAATGGAGTTTGGGCTCAATGTAATGCCAGCAATCATCACAGCTATCATAGATGCTGTACTATTGAAACATGTGAAATCAGTTTACATTGATGACATTTATATCAATGATGACATGGTGTCTGCAGTGCATGTAAGCCAGCATCTTGCTGATTATGGGCTAACCTGCAAAGACTGGGAGTGACTTGGTTTGCCAGTTTAGGGGATGCATGATAACCTACATTGAAAACATGGAACGGGAGTACTGGACGTTCCTGAGGTTATTATGTGGTGCAATGTGTTTTTGATGTATAGGAAACTAGTAGGACACTTTCCTGTGTGCAGCTGGCTCTGAGTTGCAACTGTCTTTATCAAATGCAGAACAACCATGCTCGCATTCAGTTGGGTTGATGAAATAACTGACAATTCTTTAAAATTATGATTAGGGGCATCAAGACCAGGGTATGGCAGGACAACCCCATTTGGAAGTTTGATGTGTGAGTTAACATGAGCTCTTGCAAGTGGAGTCTCAAAACTAACAGGAATGCTCCATGTAGGATGCATGCTGGTTGCATCCTCAATGATTCTCAACACACAAATGTGGCAGACCTTGATGCCAATTTGAAAGGTGTCAACATGGCACTTCAATGGAAAGTAACAGTACTGCATCTATTTATTGATTCTGCATGTGTTTATGGATGGATCTTGGACGCTCTCACTGAGAAGGACCAGATTTATGCAAAAGTTGCAAGTGAAATGCTGATTTGAATAGAAAAGCTGGTAGATCAGTGTGACTTATCAGTGGACGTAATGCTGGTGAAGTCATATCAGAACCAGATGGATAAGCTGTCTAGGCTACTGCAGAGATGACTCAGCATAAAAAAAGGGATTAAACACATGCACCATGTCTGTGACATCAATGAGCAAGTATTGTCCAAATCAAATAAAGTCTGTTCATTACCAAAGTATACATTCTGGCATCAAATGAATTCTGTACTTCACAAGACTGATCAATCCTGTGGTATATAAGGCAACCATGAAAGTGGTGCTGCCAGGAGTGCCAGTCCCATTGATCCATCACCAACATACTGGAATGCATGGAGTTGAGTGATGATGGACATTGATCATTATAATGGCAATAACTATTTGATCTTGATTGAAGACAACTACATTGGCACAAATTCAACCAGTATAATTGACCATTTAAAGGTTGTATTCTTCAAACAGGCACCCCTGATCAAATTTCTCACTGACAATGACATTGCATTCTGCAGTAAGCTACTTAAGGATTTTTTTGATAAGTGAGTAAATTTTGCTGCATATATATCTCCTTGGGTAACAGAATAGTGGATAGGTGCCATTGGAGCATCAGAAAGCAATTTCAATAATGGAAGTAGTTTATTGGTATAATATTATGACAAAAGAAAATGTATACATCTTCAGTTTTTTAATTTCAGCTTGTGAAACAGTTACTGGGCTTGTGGTATGCAATAAGATGTTCAATTACATTTATTTTGTCTCTGGTTTTTGAAGCATCAATCTAATTTTATCATTTTTTTCATAGTATATCATGAACTTGGCAAACTTTTATTTTTGACTTCAGTTTTTAATGTGTATTTTTATAACAATAAATAAAATACCTACACATAAGCAATACAAATATCTATGCCTTTTTTTTTAATTTTTTATTCCATGGTTATTATAGTGAAATTGAAAGAGCAACATAAAGTAAATAAATTTCTATTTAACAATTATGCATTCAATTGATGTTTTAAAATAGAATAAGGTGTCTTCTGAAGGAAGTAAAAATTAAACATAGTTTAAAAAAACTGGCAAAATAATTTTTCATTGTATGGATAATATTAGCAACATTTTATTTATTTTTTTAATGCACAGAACCTAAGTGAATTCCTCAATTTTCCTGAGCTCAGTGATGTTCCTAGCCCGACAAAAAATCTCTACTTATTTTTCTGAGGGTGGGTGTATCTGAATATTCAGTAAAAAGCTATTTTTACATGTACAAATATAGTGTTTTTTGTCATTTCTGTCAAACAGCTTCTTCAGAGCAATTATACTAACTGGGTAGGCAGAAAAGAGGATGTGTTCATTCCAATTATCTCCATTATTCAATAAACTTGCCCATTGAATTCAAGCACCTCCAATTTCCAGTGGTATTCAGCTTTGCCATGAGCATCAGCAAGGTACAAAGACATTCTCCCAAGACTGCTGGCCTAAACTTGACTTCTATGCTTTCCATATAGCCAATATACGCATCCACTTGATCACATCACCAAATATACCCATCCACTTGATCACAACAACAAATATGCCCATGTACTTATGCGGGGCACTCAATATACACATGCTTTTGTTAGTCATAGTAAGAATTTTTAGCTCTTTTTTTTTTTTTTTCATTAGCACTAAATACCAAAAGAAGAGTACATCTTGCAGGCAGGAATGTCTTTTATCTGTTTGAGGTTTCCACATACCACTAGTCCCTAGATAAAGTTGTCTAATGTTGGTTTGTTGTGTACCCACTGAGGTGTCCCTCTTGAAGCACTCTTTTGTACAATTTGGCAGGCCATGGTTTTTGGTTTCCTGGAAGATTACTTGAAAGGTGAACAGATTATAAGCAGAGAAGCAAAGAAATCAACAACTATTTAATAGCATGTCCAAAAAAGTTACAATCACTCTTGATTAAATTTTCCACTAAGATCTTGAGATATCGAGAAAGGGTTACTTTTTATATTAGATGTATGTGTTCACAAGTTGGTATTTAATATGGCCTAAGAAAAGAAAGTTCTCTTTCAGCAAGAAATTATACAAACTCTTGGCTATTTCTCTTCAAAATCGTTGTATGAATTAAGAGGATGATCTCTTGGCCAACCCTGTATGAACTAAACACCCTCTTGCTTTGGTTTATATATACTTCCGCTCAGTTCACTGGATAACATTGGCAGATATCCTGAAGCAAAAAAATTTTCAATTACCGATTGCATGTGACCCATGCTTCTAAAGTACATAGGATTAGACATTTTGGTAAGAATATAATGTAAATCTGTTAGGTAGGATGCTAAAATATTTCAGTTTTTGTCTGGATTTACAGAATTTTGGTAAACACATTAATCTTGTCACTGCAACTTCCTCAGATATGAGAGGTGGAGCAGGGAAAATTCAGTTGTACTGAATTTACTGCTAGGTTTAGTGTGGGTTCGAATCCCTCCATTACCATTCTCCTAAACATTTTATAGGTTAATATTTTTAAACTGAACTTTTTTCCCATCAGGTTCCAATCTGCTTAATTAGTTTTCTATAATTTTTACAATTTGGCAAATTTATTACTTCACCTAGTATTTAGGCTCTCTCAATGATTTAAGTCACTAAACAGTGTTTCATACACTACTATAACTCCTTCAGTATCACTCAAACATAAAATTTGCTTTCAATTAGTTTAAATTACAATATTTTTTATCAGTAAAACATTAATAAAATTTTGTGATTTCCTAACCTACTACTGACAAGCTTTCTAAATCTAGTCATTCCAGAGTGCTTTCAAAACCTTTGTGTCTTGCTAGATTTTATTTTTGTGCTATTCTCTTTTCATACAATTTTCTTTGGATTTTTCAGTTAATGATCAAACCATTATCCTGTTAAAAATATAAGGTTTACAGTTTCGAAAAAGAAAAAGGACATATTGTATTTTAATAACATTTGTATTTTGTAAGTCATTATCCATAACAATAAAACCCTGACTAAAAGTACTTCAGTAATTTTAATTAAAAAGATAAAAACTATATTTTTAGTATTCAGCAGTTATCTCTTCAAGTAGCATGAGAGAAGCTATGTAAGATCAGTTACAATTAATCCTTAAAAGCTTAAATTAAAAGAAAAAAAGAAGCTTCTCTCAGGATTTCTCTGATTCTTCTTTACTCTCAAATTTCCTTCTTCTCTCACAATCTTTCTTGTATGAAATGAACAAAATCACCAACTCACCAACAAGAAATCACCTGGTCAGCCCTTCCTCATCAGTATTCAGGGATATATCTCGTGTATGTCTCCACTTGTAGGTGGAAATTTACCTTTGTGGTACTGTCTCCTTTCTCTGTCCGACCTTTGGCGCCATGTTGTACCAAAACATTGCTTTGAAAGGTAATATCCCTCCTCTCTCAACTATTGTTTTCATGGTCTGATGATGTCGCTACACTATTCCATTTCCCCCAGCTTACATGCTGCTCTAATACCTTCTTATTTTCCATTTTTCAAGCATTGCTTGAAGGATCCGAGCAGAAAGCTGTGCCATTATCCATTACTACCTCTATTACCGGACCTTGTTCAAGAATAACCTTCTTCTGTAACCACAGCTATTGTTTCCACATGCAATTCCCTCCATATCACCAGTTGCCCAGATCCACAGTCACTCATCAACAAGTATGTATCCCCGCGATAATGTGTTATATCAACAACTAACCTCATCCAATTGTTTGTAGTTCCAATTTCATCAGAATCATGCACGTTTGGGGCAGGGTCAATCAGTTAACATTTGATGCAGTTCTTGACCACCTTCTGGACTTCATCCCTTTTTACAAGTGGGTCAATTATTCACACAGTCCTGCCCACTCCCATATGATGCATACCATGCAATTCTTCTAGTTCTCCAATCCCTAGATAGCATGTTGTTTGTCAATGAGGTTTCCACCTCATTGACAAACAACCACTTTTTTGTTTACTCAAGTTAATGCATCTATGTTATGTCTTTCTGAAGGTGCAAACACTGCATTCATTCATAATCCAGATTCAGATGTGAACTCTTCCAGTATTCCTAATCTCCGCTTTACTATAATTTCTCCTGCACCTTTTGTCTGTATTCTCCTGCTCTCCTCTACATAGATTTCACCCAACTTAGTACTGTGGCTGAATCAGTCCTTGCTTCCACTTCTCTTAACTCCCACTTTAAAGCCAAATTAGTGTCTTTTAGTACAGCATCTAATTCGGCCACATTGATGTGGTTATAGTCATCACTTTTTCTCGGCCATGCTGCATCTTCCATCACCAAACCACTGATCTCCATGACTATGCCTGTAGCAATACTTCTAGCACCACACCACTCCTGTTTTCATTTTAAGGATGTGCCAAGTCCCAATTACAAGGTCCTCTTTTTTTAACTCAGCTAAGATCTGTATTACAGTGACTTTTTAATCATCTCACTTGCTCTTCTTTTCATGTAGCTGCATGCCAGTCGCAGCCATCCAGCAATGGGGTAGTGCCCTAACAGTGTTCCACAGACTGAGAACAATTCCCAGCTACTCATCTCTCCTGTCACCTGTGGGACCTTGTTGCTCCTTTTGAACAACAATTTACCTTCAACTTAAGGTCCAGTGCTGACCCTCTTTCTAATTGTTCTGGTGACTTTGCTGTCAATCCAAATTCTTTAAGACAATCCAACAGTTCTTCTGTCAATAACTTGCCATAAATGTAGGAATATGTGGCTTCTTTTGCCTTATTGTCTCTTCATCAGCACATTTTTAGGACTATTGCCATAATTTTTGGTGCAGCAATGAGTCTGAACCCCAACTGAATGAAGGAGTAAGTTTTTCCCTTATAGCGCACTAGCTGGTACTGCTATAGTTTCTCTGCAATGTATAACTGCAGGTAGGCTGATTTAGGGTCCATGATCATAGTTCCTCCCACCTACTGCCTCCACTTCTCTTTTTTTTTTTTCATCACACATCAATTATGTCTTTCCAAGTATGATGCTCTATATAATGGTTCAACTCCTAAAAGTCTGACTACTCCTTTTGTAGCTTGGACCACTGCCATCATGCTTCCATCGCAAGAGAATACCCTCTGTAATCCATCTTTCCACCTTCTTCTCAAACTCTATTTTTTTTTTTCTTTCAAAAATTCTTGTAGTACTCCACCTTATTTTTTAATACTGGAGACACTACTATCAAATTCCATTCCACAGTTCATTGAACTCTGGTTTGAAATCCTCATTTTCAATTTTGCAAAAGTTCAGAACTTGAGCAGCTGTGGCACAGTGTTTCTTTCCAAACTTTGTCACCATTTTTTAGTCACACCTTCCAGCTTATTGATTGCATCTATTCTGACAGCAATGTTGATCATCAATAATACAATCAATTATAATTGCCTCTGTTTTTATCCTTACTCTGCATACTTTTATCTCAACTGTTGGATTTCTTTACATTTTACCTCCCTTCGTAACTACTTTCACAGTGACACTCCATCTACTCACAAGTTTGGGATTAAGTAAAGTAGTTGTGCAGCTTGTATCAACAAGAGCTGCCACTATGATACCACCCACTGACATTACTATGATTGGTAGAGTTTGGTACTGCACCTTCGTTCGGTTGATAGGGTAGCTACTGGTGCAGAAGCTACCCCTTGTTCATTTCCCTGAGCCTGATGGCAATGCCCTAATCTCTCACAATTGTAGCGCATTTAATCTCAGTGGCTCCTTACAGTGTCTAATTAGGTGCATTCCCCGACGTCTATAGTACCTAATTCCATATGAATGTTGTTTTCTTCTGGTTCTGTACTTTGTGCAATCACTGCCACTGTTCTTTTGCTGACCAAGAGCCTTGTGACTGTTATCATTTTGCAAAGGTCCATCTTTTCTACACCAGGCACTTGTTACAGCATCACAGATATAGTGTCTGGAAAGCCCATCACAAAACTTAATTTTGCTGTCTGATCCAGTTCTCTCTCTAGATATCCTGCTAACCCTATCAACTTTTTGATATTATTGGTGTAGATGTCCACTAATTCACCAGTCCATTTCACTCTCTCAAGCTTTTCATAAGCTTCAAAGGGCCCTATAGTGAACGCTTGCTTCAGTCTGATCTCTATCCAACTTGTCCTTATCACTCATTTCAAGTTAGTGTGCAAGAGCATCTCCTTGAAGAAAAAGTGGAAGGAAACTAGCAAGGTCTGGCACTTTTTGAAGCTTGGCAACCAATTTCACCTTCTTTATCCTTGCAACTATATCGCATTCTCTGCTAAACAGTGGTATTGTGTCCCTACCTAGTCTCACCATTCCAGATTCCATATCACCAAAATAACTTGTTGTTTAAAAGTTTAAACTAAAAATTTAAAAAGAAGTTTCTTCCAGGATCTCTCTCATTCTTCCTTACTCTCAAATCTCCTTCCTCTCTCTTGTAACCTTTCTTATACAAAACAAATAAAATCAGTGACTCCAGTTTTTAGTCAAGTTTTATAGTTTTTCTTCCTTCCCATAATTTGTCTTTTTCCCTGGTTTGCTGTAATATCTTTCTATAAAAGAAATCACCTGTCATCGATTCTTCTTCACAAGGTAAGTGACATTCTATTTTCTCTTCAAACAACAATAAGTAAATATATTACTTTCTCGATCTATATTGGTCTATGCTTTCAGAAAGGTAAAACTCGGTCTCTGAATTTGAATTTAATTAAGTTGATGTGGTAAAGTAGTTTCTTAAATGAAGGATAAAAAGTATGTTTGTTTTGGTGTTATAAGATTGGTCTTGTTGCATAATTTATATTTTTCAAACCATGTTAATGTTATTGTCTGAAGTGGTTATTTAATAGAAAAGACTAAATTGGTAGATTAATTTTTTTAGTTATAATATAAATATTTGGAGATGATATACAGTTGTGCAACTGCAAGGCTTCATTCTTAGGAGGTAGTTAACTGAAGTATTTCTGTCATTACTATTGTTGCAGATGCCTAATAACTATGAACAAGCAGCTGTGTTACACAAGTTTTGTAAATTTACCTTTGTTCTCTGCACTGGTTTTGCATGTACTTTCATAAACACAAGTTTGCAGTCATAATACAAAAGAAAGCAGATATTCAGTTTAATTTTATGTATAACTAGCAGCATGGCCTGGCGTTGCCCATACTTGATTCAAAAATCGTACGACTCGTACAGCAATTGCTATCACTTGACTTAAAATATTTTTGCCCTTCCTTGCTTTTAAAGGAGTGCCCTCTGCCGTGCTGAAGTTTCTATATGCCTTACTTCTTGCCTATCTCACACTGAATTTTTTCTAAGCTCTATACTAAACATTAAATCTGTTACAAAAAAAGAATTAAACAAAATGAACACAAAACGATCAAGTTTAAAAAAGGACTCGTAACTGGAAAAACTGAATGAAAAAAGAATGTTAACATAAATTACTTTTTCACACCCAACCCAGTTCTGCGGAATCAGAATCAACATTGAGTTTAAGCAAGTGAATGAGCCAATTGGAGTAAAGTGCCATGCAGATTTAAATTTTTCCCACTTATGACGAATGCAGATATTGATTTTTTTTTATTTTTTTTTTTTTTGCATTCTAGCATGCTAGTTAACATTCGTGTCAGTCAGCTGTTGGCTCTCACGCTGGCCAATAGAATGTTCCCACCTATTTGTGGCAGCCAGCTATAGGCTCTCACTCTGGCCAGTAGAAAATGGCTGCAAACTACATGAAAACTGACGTAGAAGCATGAAAAAATCGATTATTTCCACTATCGATGGGAGATGGGAAATGCAAAGTCGGTCTTGGCCTTCCCACTAACTTGGAGCATGTGTATGTAAATTTTGGTGCAAATTCGTTGAAAATTGCGGCAGTGCATGCATTACACACACACACACACACACACACACACACACACATCCTGCCTTTTATAGATAGAGATAATAGTTGCAAGATTTATTTGAGCGGATTATTTTCAGTTTTCAAACTTAATTACTTCTCTCTTGAAGAGACAAATGTTAGACAATAGTGAAGCTATAGTATCTAGGACAAAACTGAACTATTTTCTACTTCATTTCTCTACGTGTGTTACATAGAGCCTGTTCTGTTTGTCGATTAAGTACATGTTCAGTGTTTAGCAGTGTTGCATTATACTTAAAACACCATGTTGTATATTATAAGCTATATTATGGTTTTGTACATTTTGGTGAAGCTGAAAGAGCAACAGTGACTGCATGAGACTACAAAAAATATATCTTTTTTTTTTCTCCTCCCATGTGTATGAAATTTTCTATAGGTTTTCTTAGCAAACAAGTTTTCAAATCTCACTAGCTATCAGATTAAGATTTTGTATGTGCCTGTGTTACTGATACTGTGGAGGACCCAGTAATATTTTCAAAGGGAGAAAAAATTAATAAATTTACTTTTACAAGGCTAGTAACAAATAAAATTGTTTTGTATAAATTTCTTGTAAATAAATTTTTCTAAAAATGTAAGTGCTATGATAGATATTCTCTCTGACACATGTAGTCTCAAGAGAAGATAACTCTCCCATAGGTATGGAAATACTGCCTTTTATACAGTACTTAATTTACATATCAGTACCTCTTCCTGAACCCAAGGTGCTTTATACCCTTAGTTGACTTCGATGAACAACCCTGGGAGATATAATCAGAGTCTCTCTATTTCTTTTTATAGATCTAGGTCTGATACACCTCATTTGAATCATCATGATACCTCCAGTAATTCTCATCCTCAGATTGTTCATCACTACTACTGGATAAACTCAATCTCTCTTCCCTCTTCTGTTCTTCACTTTCATCTCTCTGGTGGTTTTCCTAATCACTCTTAATACTGGATTCATTCATCCTTTCTTGCATTGTCTGTTATTCTGCTTCCTCTTCCTCCTCCTTTTCCATTACTTCATGCTCTCTTATGGTTCTAAATTGGTCTTCATGAGCCAGTATGCCCTAACCATTCTTTGCTAACACAGCTGTGTTAAATCTCTTTTTCATCACAAAATTTGTCTTTTCAGGATTTGAATCCTTGTCTTTTCTGTACCACACACTTTCATTTGTTGCAAATGACATGTTAATTGGAGCTTTTGTTTGTCTTCCCATCAATGAGAATGGGCTTTGTCTTCTGCCTGCATACAGAATAACTCTATAACTTAAGAGTAGTCTTGGAAAATAACTCTCTATATTGTCCGAGACCAAGGTTTTTGGAACTCTATTTCTCAAAAACACTATCCTCAACACCCACTTCACAGTAGTGGCTTTTCTTTCCATGACTTTAATAACTTCAGGCCAACCTGAATATGAATTGACTAATATCAGAAATAGTCCTATACCTTTACTGTAGGCATGATCCATATGTATTTGTGTCCACAGTACCATTTCCTTTGCTCAAGAGTAAATTTTAGTTTGTCTAAATTTCTTTATTTCTGCACACTTTGGGCATTTTTTAATATACTCTTCCACGTCTCTTGAATAGCCTGGCCACCAAGCTTGCAACTTTAACCTCATTTGTGTAGCCAATATACTTTCATGTATATCATTGTGCACAGCTTTACTTTTTCTAAGAGACTGTGGAAGTACTATGATATCGCCATTACATATAATTCCTTTTCTTTTCTTTTTTTTTTTTTTTTTTTTATTGTTAATTTATGTCTTGGCTCATAAGGCCCCGCAATCATAGAGCAATTACACCATGTATTTCTCTTTATTCTCTTCATAATTCTATTCAACACTAGATCCTGCCTAGTTCCCAACCTAATCTGATTTAAGGGTAATATGTCCGTTTCTATCCAGTGCAAAATCCTATCCTCACAATTTTCACTTGCTTCAAAATTTTTACTCTCAAAATTTAACCAAGTTAATGCATCCACATGTGGAATAGCATTTCCTTTAATATATACAATGTCAAAGTCCAACGCCATTAGCTTAATCACCCATCTTAATATCCTGGCAAATGTGACCTTTGGCAACTCTCTTCTGGGGTTGAATATAAATTCCAAAGGCTTATGATCAAATTTTAATAGAAATTTTCTTCCTAGCAAAAATTCTTAGCTCTTTCTGTGCTCCACACAATCACCAGTGCCTCCTTCTCAATATTCAAATAATTCACTTCTGCTGATGTTAGTTTTCTAGATAAGTACATTACAGGGTGGTCTATAGCACAGTCACTGGCATTCATAGCATCAATTCTTTAGCTGGGTCAAAGCTTTTAACTATTGGTTTATGAGTGCCTTTTTTAATTTCTTAAAAGCAATCTCCTGTCTTTTTGTCCATTGATATTATGTATTCTTCTTTATTTCATTAAATCACTCCACAAGGTTGCTATATCATGGTAGATATCTGTTATAGAAATTGGTTAATCCTAAAAAGGACTCGCTGTCTTTGGATATTTGATATCCTAGGTATTAAATTTTTTTCACAATTAAACTTGCATTTATTGCAATCAACTGTCATACCTGCATTATTTAATTTTCTCAAAACTTGCTCCATTTTAATTTTGAGCTCTTCTTTACTGCATGCACCGATGCCAATATCATCCTGATATACAATTATATTTTTAATCCCCTTTTTTGATGGTTTTTGGAAAACGTGTCTTAATTTTTTTTTTTTTTTTTTTTTTTTCCCCCAAATGGCAGACAAATTCATTTTAGAAATCCAGTAGGGGGTGTTCATTGTGGTGACTTCTTGAAACTTGTTATCAATTTTTATCTGATTATACACTGACTTAATTTTTGTCAATACTTTGTTTCATTAATTCTAACTTGGCTTAGATATAATTGCTGCCTTGTTTGACTACAATTCTAGAGATGGTACCTCAATAAAAATGTGCAGTCTCATGTGCTGTGAACAGGTTAATAGGAATACATAGATTCATCTACTACTTGGCTCGTACTCCTTCCATATTTACTGAAGTAAAGGTTTATCCCTTGCTTCCTGTTAAGAACATGGTCCCCTGGATCCTTTATCCCATGACCTTAATTAATTTTGCATGAATCACCCATAAAGATTATGCGCCAGTAAATAATACTTTACCTATTCATGATCTTAATGATTTTAACTGCTTTAACTTTTTGGTGATCTGACTGATCATGCACTGAATATTGCTGCCATATCTTGTCTGGTGCTCCTGCTATATATCTCAAGATTCTTGACAAAAGTGAAAGCTTTTCATTTGAGGACACTGGGCTTGCGTTTTTAGCTACCTCATCCTGACTGGTAGCAAGGAGCCTGAACTCTACTCTAGTTCACAATTGCATAATGCTCTCAACTCGCTATATATGCTGATGGCACAACTATTTACTCCTATTTACTCATTGTGCCTTCTGAGATTAACGTTTTTGGTTGACACAAACTGAAAAGAGTATATTGAATAAATTACTAAGGCTGCAGCTTAGAAAGGTGGTTCATTATGTCATGCTAGACAATTTACCATGCCAGAATCTTACATATATATGTCTACCATTCGTCCTGGCTTGAAATATTGTTGCCACATGTGGTCTGGTGCTCTTGCTATATATTTAAAGATTCTTGAATCTTCAGTGTTATTAGTCCTGACCTGTCATCTTGGCTTCAATCCCTTTCCCTCTACTATAATGTATACTTTCATGTTAACTGTTCTAATGAAATTTTTGCTATGGTACCTAGACTTTATGAATTTAAGCTGATCTGGTTCTCCTACTATATATTTAGTGATTCTTGATAAAATCCAAAGAAGATTCTTCAATGTTATTGGTCCTGAACTAGCATCTTGGCTTCAGTCACTTTTCCACTGTTTCTATAAATACTTTCATGATACCTAGACTTTATGAATTTAAGTGCAGTAGTAGATTGGTGGCAAGGTCACATCATTTTACAGTTGAAATGCCGAGATGTAACAGTAAGTTCTATGGTAACAGTTTCTTCTCTCACATTTCTCGCTTGTGTCTCTCTCTTCCAGCTTCTTGCTTCCCAGTCCACTTTCACATTCAAAAATGTTAATGCAATGTCAATCGTTATCTTCTGTTTTCTTAATTCTTGTTCTTTTGTTGTCCTCTCTCCTTTCTCTGTTAGAGAATATGAGAAAAACTGCTATTAATAGTAGTTTTTTTCTCATATTCTCTAACACTCAGTAACCTCTTGCATCCTTGTGGCTTCAATTGTCTTGCTGAAGGTGAAATAAAAAAAAAATATTTTGGGATTTTTGCAGTGTCATGTCATGCATGGATAGGTGTCATTAAGGACTCCCAGCCACTTTTCAGCCAGTTTGTATTGCCTTATGATGGAGGGTAACAATTATTTTGCCTTTTCTTATTTTGGTTTTTGTGGGTAATTCAGTTCGCCTGTCATTTGCGCTGACTGAAATGGATTAAAGTGCTAGCTTTGTTCCAAGTTCCTCGGTCTACCAGCTGAGCTGTTGCTATTGACCTCTTCCTATTTCTCTCGTTAGTACACACATACGCTGTCACACCAATAACATGTTTTTTTCTGTCCTGTCTTCCTCACAGACTCTATTTATGCCCGTGTCAGAGGCAACTAAAATTTGTATACGAGATTTATAGTGAAGAAAATGGCGACTTACCTCGTCAAACCAAGTGACAGCGCGTCGTGTGTATTTTACCATGGAAAAAGTGTTCCTGAGGTCCTGACACGACGTAACGTCTCCTCATGGTGTGGAAAACTGGTGGGTTCATGTTCCTGTATGAGGGTGGCTTCGAGTTGTGGCATCATTTGTAAAAGGCAGGACAGTATCGATCACGTCTGGTTGGGACGACGAAGTGATGATTGAGGACATAGTGGAAAGAATATTCCAGAATGACCCTGCACACAGTGGTGCACAAGCGGACATGTTTATCTCACAACGGGGGTTTCGTTGGAGGTTGACGGAAGCGTTGTAGAAGACGCATGTTGCCTGCAAACTGTGAAGGATGCCCAACATATCAATTTATCAGAATTGGATGCTATTCTGAAGGGCGTCAATTTAGCATTACAGTGGAGCGCAACGGAGCTACACCTCTTCACGAACTCTGCGTGTGTGCACTGGTGGGTATCAAACATGCTCACTGGCAAAGCCAGAATATGAACTAAGGCGGCAAGTGAGATGCTGATCCGGAGGCATTTGAGTACTCTTGAAAAGCTGATTCAAGTGTATAACTTATTGATCACGATAAGATTAGTAACATCGAGTGAGAATCGAGTGGATAAGCTCACCAGAGTACTGCAACAATGGTATGAAATGATAAAGAAGGAAACCGGACTAACATGCCTGATATGCGCTTCCATGGTGAACGAAACCTCTCCTGATCAGATACGTGCCATACATTGCCAGAGTGGACACCCTGGCGTCAGGCGGACGCTATATTTTGTAAGACGAGTCTACCCTACGGTAGTCAGTGGTCAGAAAATGTAAAGAATGCCAGTCAATTGACCCAGCCTCAAGTCATTGGCCTCGTGGCAACCTAAGTGTGACTGAAATCTGAACCCACTTAGGAATGGACATTACACATTACGATGGGCAACACTACCTTACGTTAATAGATTGTGGCCCTAGTAGATTTGTGATATGGCGACACCTGCTTCAACAAGACACAAGAAGCGTCATTCGGCAGTTAGAAAGTTTTTTTTTTGAACGAGGCCTACCATCAGAAATCCTGACCGACAATGATACTGCATTTCGCAGTAAGTCCTTTAAAGATTTCTTGGATGACTGGGGTGTCCAACTTCATTATCTCTGTGCCTATGTTCCTGCAGGAAACAGTATAGTGGAAAGATCTCATCAGAGCATAAAGTGAATTGCAGCAAGAAAGCAGTGTTCGATAATGGAGGCAGTATACTGGCATAATATCATGCTGAAGGATGATATATCGTCAGCTAATGCATTGTAGGTATCACGATATATACAAAGTTGGGAACAGAGTATGGGTGAAAGCTCCCCATGGCTGGTGTACCTCCAGATATCAAGTGGGTCGCATGACGGACATTGTAAGTCCACAAACAGTACTAGTTGACAGGATGCCACGGCATGTAAAAGATCTTCGCCTTTTCATTGATTCTGATACATCGCCGAGCGAATCCGATGATGATTCATCATCTGACAGTGATCGGATAATTGAGATCTGCGAATCTGATACTTCGACAGACACAGAACTTCTGGAAACTCGAGGTATGTCTCATGACTCCTCAGGAGACGACTCTCCGACATACGTAAGGGAAATGGTGCCATTATGACGAAGCACCAGGATAAAGAGAGCTGCTCCAGGTTGTTTGATTTGTGATAGTGAGATCAGGGGGGAGTATAGCGAAGAAAACAGCGACTTACCTCGTCAAACCAAGTGACAGCACGTCGTGTGTATTTTACGACGGAAAAAGTGGCGAAAAAAAATTTTAAAACAAAAAGGCACGTATTCCACATAACATGCTGAAAATTAAATATTTGAATTAAAAAAAAAACAAGTCCATCGCAGGAGTTGCTATAAAAGTACTTAGATATGCAAATCACGGAACATCCTATCCCAGCTGTCGACGAATGAAAAAAATAGGTTCTGCTGATAAAAGCAGTTGGTGTTCTCGATTCGGGAGCGGAAAATTCGGGCATTTTTGGCTACGGCGTTTGTTAGAGAGTGAGTTATTTTTCTGACTGGTTACACGCATTGTGATTTGAGATAGTACCGGCAAATCGAGTTTTCAGCATTTCTTTCTGCCCCCGATAATCGAGTCTGTACTTACAGTGATTTTTCTTTGTGTTGTGGAAGTAATCTGCGACAAATACTTCCTTTGCTTTCAGAACGCTTACAAGATTTACTTCTCATTCCTCACACTCCCCCCGATCTCCTGATCACATAGAGGACAGTGGGGAGAGGGTACCTTCGACAAACACTCTCTTCATAGAATTGGAGGGGATGTTTCCGGTGGCAGTACTGCTTTGCCTACATTCTGCCTGTCATTGGCATTTTCGGTGTCATCATGACCTTCCTCACCGTTCGAATCTGTACTTTCTGACACAGGGGGCAGACCATCTGACTGCATTGTGCAAAACATTGTTGTCTCCGAATCACTATCAGACGACATATCTTTGCTGTGACATTCTTCTTCTGAGGCGGTCAATTTGTGTTGCGGACAAAGGTTTTTCATGTGGTGTGGCACACCATTGACCCGGACTGTTTGGGAGCTAATAATTCCATCAACGCGTCCTCTGCTAAATCTAGTGGTACAACATCCATCTGGGGGCTTGACCCATACACGATCACCAATTTTATATGGTTCTTTGGTATTCTTTGGAATATTCAGCATTACTTGATCTATTCCCTTTATCCGCTGTCTGTAGGTATATATTCTGGTGGCCAGCGCAGTTGATGGTGTTACACCGTCTTTGAGCATGACATACCAATATACAGCTTCTTGAATAGAGCACCTTGTTCTGGCTGCTATCCTTTTAATGGTGTGGTGACACTGCTCTGCTATCCCGTTACCCTCTGCAGTGTATGCACCTCTGTACCTTACTCATACTCCCCATTTGATCGCAAAGTCCTGAAAATCTCAGTTGGGGCGTTGTCTGTCAGTATTTCAACAAGGGGACCATGTTCATAGAGGATAGCTCGTAATTGTTGTATAATCAATAATGCATCTTGTCGCACCAGTAGGCGTCATATCCTATCGCGTATGACCAAGGAACAAAGTCTTGGACAGCGGAATGGAAGCGGACTTTCAACATGTCAAGCCATCTTTTTGGTATTCTAGTCAACTTATCGGCCAGGTTCCTCTGTGACATAGTGTGACGTCAACTACCAAACTGTATTCTTCAATTAGCTGCTGTAGGTTAACCAGTCTCCTGTGCACTAGGATCTTTCTCACAGCTTTTGTCCTCATTTGGCTCTTGCCTGTTAGAATATTCTGCAGCCATTGGTACACACATACCAAGTCCGTGTGTAGGTGTACCACCCTGGCCCGCCACTGTAATGCCAGATTTATACTTTTTACTGCAGCATCCAATTCGGCCAGGTTTATATGTTGTGCATCATTCACTCGTACTCTGACTATGGGCAAATCTATATGTACTGATTGACAGGGAGCAAGGGTGGTGACAGTTCCTTGCCCCCGAGCTTGTTTCCTGGACAGTTCTGCATAAGATGGCCCAGATTGTTACAGCAATAGCAACACAGTTTACTACGATTCCCACTACCTGTATTACATTGTCTCCTGCATTCTCAGGACAAGTGGTTGGGACCACCACATTTGTAGCATTTGGGGCCCTCATGAGCTATGGGGACGTGACAGTCACTGGCTGCATTCTCCTCTGTCTGCGCAGCTGCTGTAACGTGCTCTGACTCCTTCGAAATGGTTCGGGCTCTAGTCAGTAGCTGGTCGATACCCATCTCCCCCGGCTTTGATGATGCTTGCAGAAGCCTGTTGACATCAATGGGTAGACCTTCCAAAAATGCACACGCCAGTATCCGTTCGCTAACGCCCCCAAATGGTACCAACAACTTTCTTAGATCAGCTAGGTATACATCAACTGTCTCTCCAAGGAGGAGTCGGCCAGCCAATAAATTGCCTCCAAGCAATGGACTCATCCGTGTCAAACGCTGTGTAAAGGGCATACTTGATTTCGTCCAAGCCCACTTCCATTCCACTATCCAACTCTTTGTTCCTTGGTCATACGCTATACAGAAATCCCGTTCCTCAATTGTAATGGCATCACATGAGTCGCAATTTCTCCTGATTTGCACTTCCCCAGTGTGCATGACCATAACACCACCTAGTTTACATGTGGCATCAATTCCGATCAGAAAATTGTACCCCAGCATTCTGCAGCATGCATGGGGCATCCCGTCAATTGTTCTAATCGTCAGTTCATCCTTAACTAGTACTGTCTTAATGATTCATTTCATAATTAGGGGAGCCACATCAAGGCCAAACCCCAGACGCATCAAGCAGTACCTCTTTCCTTTGACAATAACCGTTTGGAACGTCTCATGGATCTGTATTTGAAGATACACTTTTCGCAAGTCAAGCAGAGCCACATTAGCTTCTTGCTGCCACCATTCCCTCATTCTTTTGGCATACACGTCTGCATCCGCTGTAAAGGCATCTACGTATTGATTTATCTCCGTATAGTCCATTATTGGCCATACCATAGCCTTAGTTGCTCGTGTAATGGCCATTAAGGGGATTAATCCTCTTGGGGGATCCAATCAGTCTTGCAGATAGGGTATCAGCCAGCCATTCGCGATCCATGTCTCCAGTTTGCTCTTGTAGACATCTCTGTTCTTGTTTGACACTGTATATTCCACAACAACTTTAATATATGCTACCGGAGCTGGAATTACTGTGGCTGCTGGCACCAGACTTGCCCTCCGGTTGGTTCTCGTTAACAGATTTGAAATGTACTCATTCCGATCACGGGGCCTTGACAGAGTCCCGTGTCATTATTTTTCATCACTACCTCCCCATGCCAGGAGTGAGTAAGTTGCACACCTACTGCCTTCCTTGGATGTGGTAACCATTTCGCATGCTCCATATCTGGAATTGAACCCCGTGTTGCTAGTAGACTTACCTCCCGCAAAGTGAATTTGCTTGGCGTGTCATGTCTTGTTGAAAGATCGCGACCGGCATTAAAAGCGAAAATGAATTATTCCAAAACTCTTATATCGTGGGCAGGCATATAATGAAAATAAAAATAAAAAAGAGCTGCGTTGGCATATGTCAGCGACATATATGTAAATGTGGACATACTTTCAGCAAATGAAGTCAGACGTCGAAATAGCTTGTGGGTAATTCTGTTCCCCTGTCATTTGTGCTGACTGAAATGGATTAAAGTGCTTGCTTCTCAGTTCTTCGCTCTACCAACTTAGCTGTCACTATTGACGTCTTCCTATTTCTCTCGTTAGTACACACGTACACCATCAAACCATAACATGTTTTGTTCTGTCCCGTCTTCCTCACAGACTCTCTATTTATGCGCGTGTCGGAGGCAACTAAAATTTGCATACGAGACTTGCTTCTCGTTCCTCACAGTTTGTTTACTTTTTGTTTCTGTGTGGCTTTTCTTTTGTCTTGTCTCTGCCTTAACTTTCAAGTAAAAGAATGAACTAGAGGAATGTTTATTTTACTCCTTTCACAGCTCTCTATTCACTTGTTAAGGTAAAGATAAAATTTTGTTGAATGGTTGGCAACTAAACTGATTTCTCTGCTTCATCTGTTGGTTAGGATGAAAAATAAAACTTTGGAGAAGGTAATGAATAATTGCTTCATAAGCAATATGCAATAAAAGTATCAAAGATAATGGTATGAAGTGAGTAAAGTCAACTGGAGATGACTCCTTGCCCAGTAAGGGAAAACATGAGCAACAATTGTCTCCTGACCATCATCCAGCAAATGTTCATAAAATGAATATAAAAAATAATGTTGTAAAGGGTATCAAGCTCCTTGGGAATGACCCCTTGCCAGTAAGGATAGACATGAGTGATAGAACCATTGTCCAGCAACTGTTTGCAACAAACAAAAAATAGTAATAGGGACTTGAAACATAAGAATGATATGTCAATGTGGCCAGCTTGGAAATCGAGCAAGAAATGAATAGATTAACATTCTAGGCATATATGAAACCACGGAGATTTCATCAGTAACACGTGATAATATATGCAGGCAGAGAGAAAATGAAAGTGGTGTAAGTTAATTAATACTAGATAATGTTATTAAAAATGTTATTAGATACTGTTAATTCTCAAACAAACTTTTAGTTAAACTGAAAAAATCCCTTTAACATAGCAATTCTTGTATATGCACTGACAGTGCTAACATGGAGACATAAATTGATAACATTTACAGCTTACTGGACAGTAATTCAAGGCTCAATGTAAATCACAGGAAATCACTGTCATCATTGGTGACCCGAATGCCATGATCATCAAAGAATGAGAAGGTGAAATAGTTGATAAGTTTGAACTTGGGATCCAGTATAGATATGGGGGGGAAAAAATGAGTACAGTGATGCACAGCAAATGATTGAATAATTACCAACACCTGATTTCAGGAATACCCAAGATGCCTATGAACATGGAGAAGCTTGGGAGGGGACACAAAACATTAGATTATGTAACTATCAACAAAAGCTTCAGAAACTATAAAACATGCCTAAGTTCCAACTTCTAGTCGTATGTTACATCAGAGTAAAACCACAGAAATTAAAGAAAACCACAACAAAGCCCTAACTCCATGCAACAAACTCCTAAATGGTATGAATTGCAATATGATATAACAGATGCCTCTTTCTATCTGCTCATAATAACTGTGTGTACTCAATGAGGCTAAGTTGCTTTTCATTGATAAAATGAGACACTGTATAGCCTCTCACAAGTTTAGTTCTCATGATTACTGTCAGCTCTGTAAGAGTGTGTTAAACAAGGATAAAATTCTCAGTCCCTCATATCTTCAATCAATTTGAACTGTTATCATCTACTGCTGATAAAGCAGGTTTTGCTTGTAAATTCTATTCCAACTCCACTTTCAACATCAGCAGTATCTCAACCTGATTTTCCACCAAAAATAAAATCTCTACTGTGTGATATGCATATAACTCCTCCATGGTTTCAGCTATGATCTCCAAAATAGATTTCCACAAGACATGCAGACTTGACAGTGTCCTTGCAATTGTTCTAAGGAAATGTGCTTTTGAACTAGTTCTAAACTCTACAACCAATGCCTTGCTGCTTCTTGCTTTCCAGCTTGTTGGAAATTCTAACTGTAGTTTCTGTCTAAGTACTCTGGTGAACCATTGAATTATCTTATTAATTTTCTACCTCATTTTGGCAAAGTGCAAGAGGCTGTAATCAATTCTGAATTGATTCAGCATCTCACTTTGCACAGCCTTCTTTCAGACAAAATGGCTTTCGCTTCTCCTGTTCAATCGCTGATATTACTGAAAGAGTCTATCAACTTTAGATAAGAATGAAAAAACTTGAGCTGTGTCTTTAAATATCTCTAAGGTGTTTGACAGGTGTGAGGAATGAGATGACTCACCTCTTGCAAAATGAATTTGTTTTGCGTGTCAGGTCCTGTTGAAAGATCGTGACTGCAATTAAAAGTGAAATGGATTATTCCGAAATTCCTATCTTGCATGCAGACATACAATGAAAAAGACTAAGAAATCAAACCAACTTGAATTTATAAAATAGGAAGTCTCGTGTGAATGAGAATTAAGTGTCGTATGCAAATATTAGTTCCCCTTGATGCAGGCATAAATAGCGAGTCTGTGAGGGGGATTGAGAGAACTTTCATTGGCATGATATCGTATGGACAGAAGAATGAGAACGAGAGAAGAAGAGGTCAATCACTTGAAAGCAAGCAACTTAATCCATTTCAGTTATTGCAAATGACTGGCGAACTAAATTAACCACAACAGAGTTTGGCATGCTGGTTTTCTTCACATGCTGAAGGGCTATGGTGTCTTTGGCTGAATTTTTGATTTGATCCAATCTTTCAAATCATGTAATGAAAGACATGTTAAACAGCCACTTTTCTAGATCCTTTCATATTTATGTCAACAAGGGCTCTATCCATGACCCTACTTTGTTTTTATCTTCTTCAACAACCTTTTCAATATCATCAGTTCCCAACTCGGTTTTCATGCTGATAACACAACTATTGACTCTTGTCAGCTTGAAAATTGTATTCAATCAGTTAACTGAGGCAAGAAATGGTTTGTAAATTCGAATGCCTCCAAAATGAAATGGCTATCTTTTAGTCCTCTTAGAGAACCATTTTTGTTTTCCATCAGTATAGTTGATACTTACCTCCAGGAGAGCAACTCATTATGCATTCTTTGTTTCACATTTTCCCCCTAACATGAAGTCGAATGATTATATTGAATCAATTGCTAGGTCTGTTGCTAGGAAAGTTGGTTCACAGTGATGGGCTAGATAATTTTTCTCACTAGAATCCATCTTGCATATTTATAAATCTACTTTTTCTCCATGCATTTAATATTGTTGCCATATCTGGTCTGGCACGATTGCTCTATATCTCAAGATTCTTAACAAAATCAAAAGAAGGGCCTGTAATGTTACCAGTTCAGACCTAGCATCACAACATCAATCATTTCCCACCACCGTAACATGGCTTCCCTATGTCTTTTTTATAAATATTTTAATTACAATAAACTTTCCTCCTTGCTATGTTGACAACGTACATATAAGCATAATACTAGATTGGCAATTAGGTTTCATTGTTTACTGTTGAAATAGCTACATGTAATGGTTTCTTTTCTTGTACTTCTCACCTATGGAACTCCTTTTCAGTTTCTTGCTTCCTTGTTACCTATGATTTTCAAAAATTTAAATGTAATATCAGTCGCCATTTTCTGTCTTCCCGAATGTTGTGATGCCTTTTCGTCTGTGACACAGAAGTTCCACCTTTGTGCTGAATGACAACTGACTTAGTAGTTGCTTGACTCTATGCAAAATAGGCCAAGTCCATTTTGCCTATATCACTACACCTCCCAGAAATGAAGAGGTTTTATGCCCTTCATTGATCTGCGACTTCTCTGAACTATAGTACAAGATCTTATCTCTCTCACTCTTGAGGTGTGTACCTGGTTCTTTTTAATAGAGATCTAGGTCTAAACTCCATGTTGGATCTTCATTCTGAATTTCATGTTGGATTTCTGCAAACTATCTTCCATAGTTTCTTTACTAAGTTCACTTGCTCCATCAGAATCACTCGTGCTTTCCTCCTGCTCTTCCATATTCTTCGTCATCAGTTTCAGGTCTCATTTGATCAAAATGAGACATTACATTCTGTTCACTTGTTTCTGTTACAGCTGTATTATGTATTTTTTGTATAATAAAGTTAGATTTTTCAGGACTTTATTCTCTTTTTTTTTTTTTTCTTGTACTACATTTTTTCATTTGTTGAATAGGACTGTGGTGATGTCTTCTTTTCTCTGACATAGAAATTCTCCCCCCACTGAGCAACTATTGACTTATTTAGTAGTTACTTGGCTCTATGCAAAATAGGAAAAGCCCATTTTGCCTATGTCACTACACTTCTCGGAAATGGAGAAGTATTATGCCCTTCATTGGTCTCTGACTTCTCCAAACAATAGTACGAGTTCTTGTATATATCTGTATGTGTATGTACCTGGTCTATTTCATTGGGATCTTGTTCTGGACTTATTTTCATTCTGATCTTCCAACTCCATGTTGGATTTAGACAAACTATCCACTATAGTTTCTTTACTAGAAGCACTCATGTTTTCCATCTCAACTTCTTTGTCATCAACCTTCAAAGTCTTATGTGATCAGAATGAACAATATATTCTGTCCACTTGTTGCTATTATAGCTGTGTTATGTCCCTTTTGTATAATAAAATTAGCCTTTTCCAGACTTAACTCTATCCTTCTTTGTACAACATTTTTTCAAATGAAAAGGACATTGTTATAGGCAATCTAATTTGTCTTCCCATCAATGCAGAGAGACATTGCATTCTATCATCATATGGATTAGTTCTATAACTCTGTAATAGTCTCAGTAAATAACTATCTCTCTGGATGGAGAAAATACTTTCAACCCCATTTTCACCATCTCAAACCATTCTGCATTTCCATCTGATTGTGGGTGGTATAGTATCTCCATTGTATATAAAACCCTTTTCTATAGTTAACCTGTCTTATCTCTTTATAAGGTCTCTCTGCCCTAGGATAATCAGTCCATTTGTCTCTCTTTATTCTACATGCAATCTTGCTTAATACTGGATCCTGTAAGGTTTCAAATGTAAGACTAAGGGTAATATATCTGTTTTGATCAAGTGCAATATTTCATCTTTTGAATTGTCTGATCTTTCCTTTCACATATTTAATGTTGAAGTGTAAGGCCATGAGTCTTATGGCCCATCTTAAAATTCTAGATGATGTGAATTTAGGTAACTCTTTCCTATGGTTAAAAATAAACTCTGAAGGTTTATGGTCAGATTTTAGCAGAAACTTCTTGCCTAATAAAAATTGACAAGTTTCATTTGTGCTAACTTTTTTTTTGTTTGAATAGTTACCCTCTGTTGATGTTAACTTTCTTGAAAGTTACATTATAGGATGAGCTTCCTGAGACAAAATTACTGATAAAGCACACTCACGTGTGTCTGTTGTTAAAGTCACTTCCTTTTTAGGGTAAAAAAAAGCTCTTTCTTTAAATTTTCAAATGCTGTATTCTGCCATTGAGACCAATTAAATTCGCTGTATTATTTTCATAACTTTGCAGCAATTTCTGTCAATTGGCAAATATCTGCTATAAAAATTGGTTAACCCTAAAAAAGATTCCAATTCTTTTTTTATTTGTAACTCTAGATACCTCTGCTATTTTCTTTTATCAAATTTATGTCTGGTGAAATTCTGTCTTTGGAAATCTGATATTCAAGATATGTAATTGGGTTGCAAATTAACACACATTTATCCTTGTATATGATCATCCAAGCATTTTTTTTTTTTTAAATTTAAAACAATCCATTTTTTACATTATTCGGACTCATCTTTGTTGCCATATTTATCACAATGTTTCAGCTGTTGTACACTCTGGCCTTCCTCAGGATGTTGGAACGTCAAACTGAACCCTTTATTTTGCTTGCTGGGGTAGACTGTTCTAGTTCCACATGCCATGTCTAATGGATGTCAGTTATCAGTTATCTCCTATTAATTCCCCTATCCAAGTTCTCCACTGCCTTAACCAAGTATTGAATTCACACTTTTTGGGTCCTGTCACTGGTTCTAACTAACGCCTTTATCCACTGTGCCATGTGTCCTTGAGGACATCTGTGTGTGAATTTCTAGGTATTATAAACCTAATATCTTCAGCTTTCATTTTTTACCAGAGCTCTTATTGCAATTTTCATTGTTATTGCTTTTCTCGGGCACTCCTTATTACTGGTTCCCATATTGTATTCATTTCTGTGTTTGGTTGGCTCAGAAGATTTTTGTGGCCTAGCATATGTGCTGAATCCTTAAGTTTACAAATTTTCCAATGATGTTCTTTGTCTATGATTTCAACCTGATTCCACAGAGGGCGGTGATCTCCCTTTTCTCTCCATAGAGAGCAAAATTCATAAGTGGCGACCTAGAGACATTAGATAAAGAATTGGTCAGTATAAGTAGTACCCTACAATGTAACAACTACCCTGGGTACATGGCAGCAGCCCCAATAAACTGGGATAGGTGGGTACAAGAGGAGGACAAAAACACTCAGAAAACAGTCTGCCTTATGTGAAGGGATTATCGGAGAAAATACAAAGGATCTGTGGTCCATATAACATCAGGACAACCTTCAAAAGCTGGACAACACTTCGCAGATATCACACCTGAGTAAGACCCCCCTCCTATAGAGGAGAACATGACTAAAGACTGTGTGTACACCATCCTATGCAGCTGCAGAAAGAAATATAAAGGTGAGACAGGCTGCCCCCTTAAGGTAAGGCTTCAAGAACACCAGAAAGCTGTAATATTAGGGGAAGTGAAAAAATCAAGCGTGGCTGACCACATATGGAGAGAAAAGGGAGATCACTGCCTTCTGTGGGATCAGGTTGAAATCATAGACAAAGAACATCATTGGAAAATTCGTAAACTTTAGGAATCAGCGCACATGCTAGGCCACAAAAATCTGAGCCGACCAATCATAGAAATGAATACAATATGGGAATCAGTAATAAGGAGTGCCAGAGAAAAGCAATGACAACAACAAAAATTGCAATATGGGCACTGGTAGAAAAATGTGTGCTGAAGACATTAGGTTTATAATATCCAGAAATTCACACACAGATGTCCTCAGGACAATATGGCACAGTGAATAAAGGTGTAAGTTAGATCCAGTGACAGGACCCAAAAAGTGCGAGTTCAATACCTGGTTAAGGCAGTGGAGAACTTGGAGAGGGGAATTAACAGGAGATAACTGATAACTGACATCCATTAGACATGGCATGTGGAACTAGAACAGTCTATCCCAGTGAGTGAAATAAAGGGTTCAGTTCGGCATTCCAACCACCTGAAGAAGGCCAGAGTGTACAACGGCCAAAATGTTGTGATAAATATGGCAACAAAGATGAGGAGAATAGTCTGATGATAGCGTACATAATACTTTATCTCAGAAATATAGACAAATCCATTTTTTGATTTAGCTCTTTTCGACTGGTTGCACTAATACATATATTGTCTTGATAGATGCTCATATTCTTAACATTACCAGTTAGTACATTATCAGTGGCTCTTTGAAAAGTAGCACTTGCTGTTTTACACCATATATGTTTCAATCATAATGTGAGTTTATTGGAGAATTAATCATAGTGACCTCTTTAAATTTATCATCAATTTGTATCTGGTTATAGCCAGATTTGAGGTCAAATTTAGCAAAGTATTTAATTCCTGACAACTTGTGAATAGTGGTTTCAATGTTAAGAATAGGGAACAAATTTGAGCATACTTTGTCATCTCTTATTTTGTAATTGCCACATATCCTTAAATATCCATTCTGTTTTCATAAAACAACTATAGGTAATGTTTTTTCACCAGTCTTATTCAACCTATACAGCAAGGCCTGATTCTGAGAGTTAAAATTCCCATCAAAATTCATTATTGGTGGTCACAATCTTAACTATATAAGATATGCAGATGACACAGTGTTGATAGCAGACACAGAACGAAAACTACAAAACCTCCTACAGAAGGTAGTGAAGAAAAGTGAGAAGAAAGGATTAAACAATAGCTACAGGAGGATAGAATGCTGGTTGTTAGCAAAAGAAAGAGCCCAAAATGCAAATTGCAAATCAGAGATACCAAAATTAAACAAGTACAAAAATTTAAATATCAGAAGTGTTTTAACAGAGGATGGAAAGTGCGACACTGAAATCCAAAGACACATTGAGATAGTCAAAGATGCATTCCAAAATTCTAAGCAGAGTATTAAAAAACAGAAAAACTTTGAAACAAAGAAGAGTAATGATTTGTTACGTGATATCTGTCCTCCTATATGGCAGTGAATAAAGATGAAGAAGACTTGAAGTAAAAGAAATGTGTTTCTACAGAAGGATGCTGAGGATACCATGGACTGAACATGTGAGCAGTTTTAGAGAAAATTGAAACAAAATGGAAACTTAAATGTAGTATCAGGAAGTGATGGTTGAAATTTCTAGGGTACATAATGAGGAAAGAGGCTTTGGAAAATCTGATACTAACAGGACAGATTGAAAGCAAGAGGGACAGAAAACAACACACAACATACTTAATGAGCTGATTAAATGGATGGCAGAACAGGGTTTAGGAAAAACAAAAGGACATTTTATTAAGATCTACAAAGAACAGGAAATTGTAGAGAGACATGATCGCCAATATCGTGAGGGGACATGGCACATGAAGAAGGGGGAACATGTTTTAAAATTCCTTGCTCCACCATTGTTTTCAGTTTAGCAACTTCTATAATGGACAGTCTGTGAAACTCAAAGTAAGAGGGGTGACTATTTTCCTTTAACTGAATGCTCAGTTTGTATACTTTTAACATTCCCATCTCATTACTTTCCTACTTCACACTATTAATTAATTTGGTTGTATCCACTTTTCAAGGCATCTATTCCCTCAAGTACATTGCTTTTTTACATTTCATTACTGTGATGAGAATAATTCTGAAGTGTCTGTTGGCCTTAAAAGTTTCTTCAAAACAACCTAATGTTTTGATGAAAGAACCATTGAACCGCTTTAATTTCAGCAACTTTTCTTTAATTTGGGTCTGCCCATTCATTCCCAGAAATTTATTGGAATTAGTGACATCATTCCTGGTATCTACTTGCATAAGAAAAGTTATACCATTCAGTTTAATATTTTTTCTCTGGCATTTTTCTCTTTATGTCTTTGTATCACAAATGCAGTTGTATTTTCCTGAGGTGGGGGTAAATTTTCTACACTTTCTATTTTCCTTTTATACACAAAGACTGGAAATTATTTTTCTTTTCACAATTCCAGCATTATTGTCCTAAAGATAGACATCTCTTGTTCTGTTCATGCTTTTTATGACAGTATTTGTATCGCACAAGGTAATTCATTGTGCTGTATGCTTAGGCATTACTCTTGGATGTATTGAATTTCTCAATTAACTCTAATTATTGCAGAAACTCTATGGATGTATCCAAGGACATTGTAACCATTCTAAAATTTTGAGTTTGTATGAAGCATCACATATACCTTCAATTAATCACAATTGTATCACCTTATCTTTGATGGTCATTTCTCTAGTGCCAATTTCTTCAAACTCACAGAATCTGGAAGTTTCTAATAGCTTGTGTACATACTGCATTATTGTTTTGTTCATGAGAAACTTTGTCCTCTCGGTGATAACCAACTTCTTTTTTGGCTGTAAATTTCTCTTTATAATGTCTGAAATTTGTGAAAAGGTAAAATCCTCCAATTCTCTTGGATACACCATGACAGAGATCTTTCTGATGGTTTCATATCATGCAAAAGCTAAAAAGAGATCTGTAATCTTGTTCTCCCCTTCTGTAACTTTGTGGTCTTTTAACTTCTTAGCCCATGCATGGGCAGCAAAACAACAAATCCGCGTTTCCATAAAGTCTGGCTCATCCTATCAGTGATCCCATATTACTTTCTAGAAGTTCCACTACTGTGATGAGTGAGGACTGACTTATTAGTATTCACTCGGCTCTATGCAAAATAAAGCAAGTCCATTTTGCCTATGTCACTCCAACAAAACCTCTTCTTTTATTGTCCTTTGTCCTCATTAATTTTTCTCATTTCCTTTCACTCTCAGTAAACTTATCAGTGGCATTATTGCTTTGCCTGGGGTGAAATGGTTTAAAGGAAAGTATTATTTTTTACAATATTTTTATATTCATATTAATATAAAAAAATATTATTTCTGCTAAGGATTAGGTTAAAAAATATATTCCTAAATTATTGTTTTTAAGGATAAATGAAACCAGTTCCTATAATTTGGTAGTTTTGATTTCCATAGTTGATTAAATTTGAAGCAGATTTTTTTTCTTGGGTGGGGGGGTAGCTGTTAGCGTTTACTCTGTAAACTTGTTCATAGGTGGAATATTCCATGTTGCATTCAAATGCTTTTTGCTATATTTTAAGTGCAAAGTAGCACTTTTCAAAATTCTGTTAATTAATTCTTAATTTTGTTAATTTTCTTTGAAAAAAATATCTAAGAGAGATATTTGATTTTTAAGAGAATTTCTTTCATCATTTTCAATTAAAATGGGGGGATTGATAATAAATTGACTGAGAATGTTTTAAAATGTCTTAGAACCTTATTGAAATATATAAGATTATTTTTCTTTTTTATATATTAGTTTTTAAAATAAAATTCACATTTTTCTAAAAGATACATTTAAATTATTTTAAATTTCATTTTTTAAGTTTTTTTTTCGTAGTTCGTATTTTGGCAGTATCTAAATTTTTTCTGTATAATGGATAATAAATAAGAAAAAAAAAATAATATTGAGCTCTTTTTCATTTGTATAGAACATTCATACATGTAGGTTGCAGTACTTTTTGAGTAACCAGCCAAAATGAAAATTCCCGCTCCTAGTTTGTTCAACAAAGAAAATTAGTATTTTAATTTTATATAAACTTTATTTTTTTTTTAATTCACAAGCATTATTTAACATGGCTGTTTAAAATGCTTATTTTTGTCATATAGGAAAATCCAACATGGTGTGTAAACGAAATATTCGGCGAAAAATCGCATTTGTCAGTAACATTTTAAACACCTCATAGAATGTAAGGTTCTTAAAGCAAACCTGTGCCAAACTGTTTTCCTGAATCCTTGATGACTTGGCTGTCTGAAAATTACAACACCAAGATGAAATAATGGAAACTGACTTTGAAAAACACAATTATGTGCAACAAATTTTCGATCAATCAGTAAACTTCTGGACCTTTTCGGGCGACATTATAGGATCCAGACGGCTATTGTTTGCACATGGAATTATTCACTGGTAATTAATCTTCGATTTGGCTGTGGAAAATGTCACTCAACAGTTAGCATTAAGAAATTATGCCCAGTTTTCTGAGAAAAATCCCCCTTTTTTATGAAAAAATATTTATTTTCACTTCAAAGTGATATCATTCAAACTTCATCCCTTTCTCCTCAATTTAGCATGAACATCATTGAATAAAAGGAATGGCTAAATGGCCCAGTGATGGGAAATATGAAAGACATGCGGCGAAAAAGACAATGTCGTCTGCTAAGTGTTGTTGCCATCACTGTGTCATGGTGTTAAAAACAAAACAAAACACATCAAGCCATTGTTCAAACATAGGTTTGAAAAAAAAAAAAAAAAAAAAAAACTTTATATCAAGCCCTACCAATGTTGACCCTTTTTTTTTTTTTTTTTTTTTTTTCACTCTTATCTGGGGGTGGTAGGTTTTATTACAAGCTGACAACAACTTGTTTTAAACATTTATTGCTGGCTGGCTGACTGACCTTTGATCCAGACATGTCGAAGTCAATTTGGCTTAATTTTACTTTTAGTTTCTGGTGGTCAGGAATTTCAGATAAATCTTTTGCCTTTTACTAAAGATTTCCGTGGCCGGGTGTCAATTTTTTTAACCCCTGGCAGTCATATAATTGAAAATTACCAATGGACTTTGTCGCATTTTGACCCCCTAGGAATGTTGATTTCCTTCAAAATTATCAATTTTATGCCTGAAATAGTTTGATTAGGATTTAGGCTTTCTGACTTTCAAAAAAAATGGTTAATTTCCCATTAATGGGGAAAGTTTTGGTTTAGAACTAGAAAAAATACAAAATTTTCACTATTTTTTCACATTTTACCCCCTGAAATAAAAATTTGAGTCATTTACACCAGCCAATTTTACTTTTAAATGAAAATACTTTCAGAAAATACCTAATTTCATGGGGTTTAGATCAAGTTTCCTTGATATTTATTTAGATAATGATAAAACAGTCATTTTTCAATATTTTACCCCTATAAAAGTATGAAAATCCATTTTTTCAGAGAAAATAAACTGTGACAAAATGACTATGCCATTTTTGTGATGATTTTTACTTTGGATAGAAAATTTTTACCATAGCAAACCTGAATTGACTTTAAGTTCAGTGGGTCTATAGGAAACCTCAAACAGCTGTGTTAAATGTTAATATCACATTGTGCTTACTCAACTATACTACATAAAGTTTGATTCTTAAAAAATTAATTTTTATTGAAATGAAAATATTTGTTCCTTTTAGTTTTATTTCTTAAGTATAAACACTAATCAACCATCAATGTTACTGAATATCAATTAAATCTTGTAATATTTTCAGGTTTGTTCTATATACACTACCCTCCAAAAGTTTAAGGTCACTTACAAAATTTTTTCAATTTGATAAAAATAGACAGTTTTTGGGTAAAATTACATGAAATAACACATTGCCCGAGGTTTAGGTACATTCGATATGAAATAACATTTTTTTATTGCAGTATCTTGCTTACCCAACACTCTAAGTGTGAGGAGGCTGACTCTAAATTGTTTTAGAGCCCTCTATTTTGCAACAATGGCGTCCAGAGTCACTATTGCTACTCCTTATGTGTTGTCAGATGAGGAAACACCACTAAATATGTTTCATAATTAGTATTATGTGTTTCAGGTTCAGTTATTAAAAATATTAATAATAATTTCAATTTTGCAGATTCAATCTTTATATGGGCAAGAAGTGTAATTTCTTACCAGAGGAGAGTCTACATTGTCACATTGTGTTATGAAGGCTATAGTTTCCAAGATATAGCCAAAAAAGTTAAAATTTCATACACTGCAGTTCACTCCACTATGATGAGAAATGTGGAAACTGGCAAAAATAACAACTGAAAACTCACTGCAGCAGGTCTAAATGGCCATTCTGCTGCCATAAAACCACTGCTTAGACCAGCAAATAATCATAAGCAACTCATATGGGCAAAAAAACATCAAAACTAGATCAATGGAAACGAGTCCTCGGGACTGATGAATACAAGTTTGAGATCTTCAGATCTCGGAGGCAACTGTATATGAGATGAAGAACTAGTGAACAAATGATTACTGCTTGTGTTGTGCCAACTGTAAATCATAGTGGAGGAATGCGATGATCTGGGGTGGTTTTGCAGGCAATGCAGCCATCCCTTCTGGGACAGGCTGATCGGTGATAGATTTGTGCTTATGCAAGATGATGACCCAAAACATAACTCTAAGCTATGTTAAAACTATTTGCAGAAGGAAACTGAAGAAAATAAGTTGACTGTCAGAGAATGGCCACCCTAATCATCCAACTGCAACCCCATCGAATTAGTTTGGGATGAATTGGACCAGTCAAAAAACGACAACCAAGTAGTGCAGAAACTGTGTGGACATTATTAAAAGAGGAATGGCAAAACATACAAGTGAATATTTGCTTTCATTGATCAAAAGAATGCCAAGAGTATGCTAAGCAGTTATCAAGGTGAAGGGCGGATATTTTGGTGAATCTCATATTTAGCATTTTTCATATTTTTGTTTTGTTACAGAGTAAAAATGTGGTACATAAGGAAAATAATTATACATTTAATAAAAATTTACCTTATTATTTACCTTAGTTATTTCCTTTCTATAGAGTTTTTTTAAAAAAATGTTAGGTGATCTTGAACTTTTGGAGGGTAGTGTATAAGATATTTTTTTTTATTACTATATAAACATTATTTTAGTGAGTACACATGTTTGAGTAGGAATTCTCAATTTAAGCCAATTATTAATTTCACTGTTTAATAAAATTAAAAACAGGTAACAACTCAAACATGTGTATAAAAAATTTAATTTTTATTACTATTAGTCTTTAATCATCTAGGTTTTTTTTTTTTTTTTATAGATGTTCTTTTGAGATAAGTGTATTTTTAGGAAAGCTAGACGGTTTGTGGTGAAAAAAATTGTTACATGTGTACATCTTTTAGGCTCAGCAGTTAAAAAATGCCAAAATTGTTAAGGATTCACTTTGTATTTGCAAAAGTATTTTTTCATATTTATTGGACAATGAGAGATGTGGTCTTGAGCCCCTGTGAAAGCCTGAATGGAGCATTCTGTGATCCTCTTTTTTTTTTTTTTTTTTCTTTTAAATAAAAAGAACTTTGGTTGGCAGATAATTCTAAAAGGCATTTTTGACATCAAGCAGAAAGCATTTGGACTTCATGGCAAAAGCATTTGGAACAGAAGGCAGATAGTTACAAGCTAGCTACAGAGAGCCAGAGGAATTTTGACATTCACAAATGAAAATTCTCCTGTGATTGAAAGAACAAATAATGAAAAGAACACAGATATTCTTGAATATAAAAAAAAGACATTTAAAAAATATTGCCACATATCCCAGAGACACTCGGGGAATAAAAGTAGGATTTTTCATTTTTCCAAAAAGGTGATTGAACCTTTTGTTTTTCTGTCTTCCTGAATGTGCTTTCTCTTTTTGTTATTTTCAAAATTGTAATCCTTTTTTTATTTTTGATAGTATTTCTTTTTTAAAATCTATCAGAAATTGTTATCCTGCCTTAATAGACACAAAAAATAAAATTTTTGTGCAAATTTTGTATTTGTACCTCTTTTTTTGTCTATACTGTAATGAATGTTTTTCCTTTAAGATTTTAAGCAGCACTTGACTCTTATTATTTGTGCTATTTCAACTTTAGGGAGAAGAAAAACATGAGTTCATTTTTTTCTTTTCTATCCCTACTAACTTGTCACAGAAATTTAGGATTTAGTAGGAAGTTAAATTTTTGTATGTGTACCTGCTAAAAATAATGTTTATAGTAATAAAAATAATGTCAGATTGTTATGGTGAAACACGCCTATTCTATAGTTAATAGACTCTCCCACCTAATATAAGTAGGAGTAGTAAGAGAAATGAGGGTCAGTCGATGTCGGAAGACAGTAGTCGACAGTCGAATACGAAAGTAGTCAGCGACCACAACAAGATTACTCTGCGTAATACCTATTATATCAAGTTCTTAACGTTTTGTAAGTTGAACTATTTTAGGACCGATTTAGTACAAATACAAACCTCCACTGCGAAATAACTCCACAACACAGATAAAAAAAAATACTTTAAAAAATTACTGCTGTTTGTTTTTTTTAAAAGCTGAAGCTAGCAGATATAGATTCATAGAAATCTCAGTGAGAAAAACATACTTTCCTTAACAGGTAATTCTTTGGCCATAGAGCTAGACTAACAGGACAAACTTGCATGCTTTGGCTTAAGTTGTTTCCCTGAGGTACAACATTTCTTTAATAGAACTTCTCAATTTAAGCTGGTTGTTATTAATTTCACTGTTAAATAAAATAAAAAAACTGGGGTAAGAACTCAAACATGTGTACCCACTAAAAATAATGTTTATAACAATAAGTAATCTCAGATAAAAATTGTACTTCACAGGGAGTTTCAAAACAAAATTCTGGAAATAACTGAGAAGAGGAAAGAGAAAAATCTACAAAATGATTTTTTTCTCAGAGAATACAATATGGAATTCAATTGAAATATTCACATACAGTCCAGATGAAGAGATAACTTTTGAGGAGTATTATAAAAAATATACAGATGTGTATTATGAGGACTGCCACTCGTGGTCTGAAGGAAAGAAGGTTAGGCTTCTTTTAAGAAAATTAGAAACGGCTAAGCATAACAAATTGGTAAACTACATTTTACCGAGAAAAACTAGCGAGTTGACATTTACTTAGGCGGTAAATATATTAAGTGAATTATTTAGTAAAAAGACATCTCTGTTTCATAAGAGGTGGAAATGTTTGAATCTGATGAAAGATGACGAACAAGACTATATAACGTATGTAGTCAATGTGAATAAGCATTGTGAAGAATTCAAGCTGGCAGACAATTTTAAGTGCTTGGTGTTTGTTCAGGGGCTGGTATCGGAAAGAGACACAGAGTTGAGAAAATTAGTACTGGCAAAATTGGAAAGTGATCCAAGTATCACGGTACAGAAATTGGCAGAAGACTGCACAAGATATGTTAGTGTAAAGAAAGATTCAAAAAAGATAGAACAGTCTGGCGTTTCGCATGTAAGGAAAATACACTACAAAGAAGAAAGTCAGTCTACCAAAAAGAATTCTAAAATTGCGGATTATCAAGCAAAAAGTGAAATACCAGAGAAAAATAAACAAAAACTCCCAAAGCCATGTTTTGCTTGTGGTGAACTACACTGGTACAGATATTGCGATTTTTTAGGAATAAAAAATGTTTCAACTGTAAAAGAGTGGGTCCTAAAAGCACACATTGCAGGTCAAAAAATAAAGACAATAAAATAAGAAAATTAAAGTCCAACCAGGTAAAAGATGGAATAACCAGAAAATTTGTTACCGTCGAAATAAGTAATAAAAATATAAAAATGCAACTTGACACTGGTTCCGACCTATCTATCATAAATCTGCATACATGGAAGAAGTTAGGGAAACCAACTTTAATGAAGACAAAGAAAATCGCGAGGTCACGTTAAATAAAAAAAATGCGAAAAGCTAAACTATTTGTCATAGAAAATACCATGAACTTACTTGGTACAAATTGGATAACAGAATTCCAATTATGGGATCTACCAATAAATTCCTTCTGTTACAAGGTAGAAAGTTTAAACACCAAAGCCCAAAAATTAGTAAAGAAACTTAAGGAAACATTTCCTACTGTTTTTTCTTCGGGGTTGGGAACATGTACCCAGATGGAGGCAAAATTCCAGCTAAAAGAAAACGCTCAGGCGGTATTCAAAAAGGAAAGGAATGTGCCTCAATTGAACAAATAGATAAAGAATTGGACAGATTAGAGAAAACCGGTGTACTTAAAAAAGTTGAGTATAGTGAATGGGCAACACCAACGGTATACATGAAAAAAAAGCCCCAGAAAGTAAAGATGAAGCTGACACCGAGAAAAACTGGGAAGCGAGTTAATTGCAGCCAAGGACATGCAGTATTATTAAATGATTTAAGTCAACTGAAGTAACCACAGAAAACATTAAGAAGCACAAGATCAACAAAAGGGAAGCTAGAGGCTGAACAAATAGAACCACAAGAAGAACCTACAGAAACTGTGACCCCATCCTTAAGAAGCTCAAAGCGGAAGGTTGTTTCTGGTAACACTATGGAGGTACCTAAAAATAGAAAAGCGGATTGGCAATATGATGTACTTGGTGAAAGACGAAAAATTCATGTGCAGACGGCACATTAACCAGATCAGACGACGCTCTTCAGAGGTGGTTGACAGCGGTCACATGGAAGAAACGCTGATGGCGGTGATTTTCGATACGTTTGATCTAACAATGCCTGCAACGATTTGACCTGAGGTACGCCGATCCAGGAGAAAAAGAAAAGCAACTGATCATTTAAAAGTGGATCCAAAATGTAGGAGATACGCTACGATGTTGCTAAAAAAAAAATGAAGTTTTTTCTTGATATTTCCTGTAAAAAAATAAATAAAGAAAGAAAACTGTTTTACTCCTATGGAGTAAAGTTTTAGGAGGGGGGGTGTTATGGTGAAACACACCTATTCTATAGTTAATAGACTCTCCCACCTAATATAAGTAGGAGTAGTAAGAGAAACGAGGGTCAGTCGATGTTGGACGACAGTAGTAGACAGTCGAATACAAAATAGTCAGCAACCACAACAAGATTACTCTGCGTAATACCTATTATATCAAGTTCCTAACGTTTTGTATGTTGAACTATTTTAGGACCGATTTAGTACAAATACAAACCTCCACTGCGAAATAACTCCACAACACAGATAAAAAAAAATACTTTAAAAAATTACTGCTGTTTATGTTTTTTTTTAAAAGCTGAAGCTAGCAGATATAGATTCATAGAAATCTCAGTGAGAAAAACATACTTTCCTTAATAGGTAATTCTTTGTCCTGTTAGTCTAGCTCTATGGCCAAACTTGCATGCTTTGGCTTAAGTTGTTTCCCTGAGGTACAACATTTCTTTAATAGAACTTCTCAATTTAAGCTGGTTGTTATTAATTTCACTGTTAAATAAAATAAAAAAACTGGGGTAAGAACTCAAACATGTGTACCCACTAAAAATAATGTTTATAGCAATAAGTAATCTCAGATAAAAATTGTACTTCACACTGGACAGAACTGAGAGATCTTGGTTCTGTCCATTTATTTATTTTTCTTTTATTAGCCTTGAATGATCTATATGTGCACATGGCAACACATGACAGGAATTACTGTCAGTATGTGGTCTGACATAGCCTATAATTTTTGACTCTGTATCTGAATTTTTTCATGCTAAATTTGGAATCAGAATAGTTGTGCAGATATGTATATGAATTGCAGTTTGCAATGATAATGTGATTTCTTTTTGTTCAAGACTACAAATTAGTGTTTTCTTTATAAATCTTTTTTTTATTCTGCCTGCTCAAGAGAAGCAACCCTAGTTTGTAACCTTTTTTATAAAATTTGTTAATGAAATCATGTAAAAATATAAACATTCAGCTTACCTCCAGAAACCATTCATTGAAGTTTATGAAAATAGTTGGATGTAAATCAATATAAACTGTCATATTTAAAAATTACTTTTGCAAAACTTTCTTTGATTTGAATTCTTTCAACTCGTATTATGAAATTGGTTATTGACAACTTTTCTGCTTGTTTTGATTCTTATTTTCTTTTGTATTGAAATTTTCCAGTCTTTTAAACCATAAAATGGAAATAAATTGGTATCAAATACATGTACTGAGAAAATTAGCATATGAATTGATCTACTGTAGGCAGGTTTCTTGTCCAATTTAAATTACAGCTGTTTGCAGATATACTTCTAAGCAGCTATAATATGAACCCTCTACTACTGGATGAAATATACATTTGAAGAGAGTTAAAGAACATTAAATAATAAAACTAACATATATAATGATATTAGAACAATATATAGAATGGTAATGATTAATCTTAAAATTGTAATCTTAAAATATTCACTGTACTTACATTCAGCACATTTTATTGTTGAATAAAGACCTTTAATTTGGTACATGGAGGCTAATAAACACCAACCAAATTAATGCTATCTTTTGCTTTCTTGTGACCTGACAAATAAAACATTTTTAACCTATATATATCAGAGATATAGTAGACAATACCATAAAAATAAAAGTTACATACATTTTTTATATGCACTTTTATAGTACAAGATAACTGAAAGTTATATTTTCTTGGAATAACAGGCTAAAAGCATTATCTTGTGAAAGTTAACATTTTATAAAACTTTGAAATGTTGAGTGTGAGCAACTATAGTAACATACAAAGAAAGTATTTTGACCTCCATACCATGAAGTGGGGAAAATGATCATTATTAATCTTAGGCAAAAATCACCTAAACCCTTCAACATTTCGTTCAGCAACATCCGTGGCATTAGAACAAATTTCTGCAATATGGAATCTTTCCTCACTGCAAACAGCCCGGATATAATGGCCCTGTGCGAGACAAACCTTGTCCCGTCTATTCCCTCCTCTGATCTCTCGATCCCCAGCTACCTTCCTATCCTCAAGGAAGACTCTCTAACCCACATTCACGGCCTTGGTGTCTATGTCAAGGATCATCTCCCCCTGGCCAGGGAGTTGTCTCTCGAATCGCCAGACCATTTGTACATGTGTCTTCGACTATCTCTCCTCAATGCCGTAAGCTATCTCTTCTTCCTCTATCGCTCTCCATCCTCTCAAGACTGCGGGATACTCGATAGCATATCAGACAGCATAGACAAGGCCCTCTCTCTCCACCCGTTTGCTCACATATTCGTGTTTGGTGACTTTAACGCCCATCATACCAAGTGGCTTGAGAATGCTACTACTGACCGGGCTGGCATTCAAACACTTAACTTCTCAATTTCTCAATCCCTCACGCAGATAGTCAACTTCCCCACGTGTTTTGCCCCCAACCTGGCAGATAAGGCCTCCCTTCTCGATCTGTGTTTTACCTCCATCCCCGAATCCTGTAGCGCCACACAGCTCTGCCCTCTTGGTAACTCCGATCATGCCATGGTATCTGTTAACATTTCCTTCAACTCCACACCCCGCAAAGAACCTCCCATTACTAGAACCTCGTTCTACTATGATTGGATTGGGACTCGTTCCGTGACTTCCTCCGCGATGTCCCCTGGGATGTTGTCTTTACACTCACTGCCCATGAATGTGCTTCTGAGGTCTCATCCTGGGTTAAAGCTGGAATCAACGCTTTCATCCCCTCACGGAAATTTATGGTCAAGTCACACTCCTCCCCTTGGTTCTCCGCTGTTTGCTCAGCCACCATTGCCCATAGGAACCACTTCTTTCACATATTTCGTAGCGACATGTCAGACTGCAATAGACATCTCTTTGCCTCCACCCGTAGCGAGTGTAAGCGTGTCCTCAACGAAGCTAAGACAATATTTGCTGCTCGGATGAGGGAGCATATTGCATCTCGCAAATTTGGCTCCAAAGATTATTGGCGGCTCTGCAAGAGTGTCCTGAACAATAGAAAACCCTCCATACCTCCTTTATTCAACCAGTTCGAGGTCTTGACCTCCTTAACCGACAAGGCTGAATGCCTTGCTCGGAAGTTCTCATATAACTCGACGCTTGACTCCGCAGGTCTACCCATACCTGACTTCTCTCTAAGAACTGAAGCCCTATTGAGCAGCTTACGCATAACCCCGTCATCAGTACTGGGTATTATCTCCAAATTAGACCCCCACAAGGCTAGTGGTGGAGATGGCATACCAGCCATTGTCTTGAAGAAGTGTGTGCCTGAGCTAGCACCCGCCCTCTCTAAACTGTATAATTACTGCCTCAAGGAATCCTGCTTTCCTGACTGCTGGAAGTCCTCATCCATTGTTCCTGTCTTTAAGAACTCTGGAGACCCCCTCTAATTACCATCCTATTAGTCTCCTACCCCTCTTCGGCAAAGTCTTCGAAGCCCTGGTTAACCACCTTACCACACACGACCTTCTCTCAGACAAGCAATATGGTTTCCGCTATGCCCGTTCTACAGTTGACGTGCTTACGGCCATCACTGAAACCGTCTACCAAGCACTTCAAAATAACGGTGAGGCTCGTGCCGTGGCCCTAGACATCTCCAAAGCGTTTGATAGGGTTTGGCATGCCTGCCTTCTTCGTAAGCTCCAGGGTTACGGTTTTACTGGTTGACTGTTTGATCTAATACAATCATTCCTGTCAAACTGAGAATTGAAGGTCGTTCTCAACGGTTTCTCCTCCAGTTCCTATCCCACGAACACAGGTGTTCCCCAAGGCTCCATCCTTGGCCCCACACTTTTCCTTATTTTCATCAACGACCTTCCTGACGCCATAGGTTCCCAAGTTGGCATCTACACGGACGACACTACAATTTACTCCTGCCTCAAAAACAAATCTAGTGTCGCGGTCAAAACTAACCTGGCCACGCATCTTGAAATGGACCTCCAATCGATTGTTAACTGGGGCAACAATTGGATGGTCAAATTTAACGCCTCAAAAACTAAACTACTCTCCATTAACCACCATAGATATCCTTACCTGCCCCCCATTAGAATGTCTGATAGTCAACTTCTTGAGAGCGACTCCCTGCGTCTGCTCGGTCTCACGTTGACTGCTGACCTGAGATGGAACAAATACATTGAGTCAATTGCATTGTCCACCATGAGGAAAGTTGGCTCTCTGTGCCATGCCAGGAAATTTTTCTCCCCTGAATCGATACTTCAAATATAAAAAATGACCATTCACTCTTGCATGGAGTATTGCTGCCATATATGGTCTGGGGCACCTTCTGTTTACCTCGGAGTTCTTGACAAGATCCAGAGATGGATATGTAATGTGATTGGCCCTGATCTGGCGTCTCGCCTGCAGCCACTATCTCACAGACGCGCCGTTGCCTCTCTCTGTCTCTTCTACAAATACTTTCATGGCAATTGCTGATCCGATGAGCTGCTTTCCCTGGTCCCCAGTCTCCATGAATACAAGCGCCTTACGAAGCTGGCATCCTGCTCTCACCCTTACACTGTAGAAACTTTAAGATGTAGCCGTCTCTTCAACTCCAATAGCTTCATACCTCGCACCTCTCGCCTGTGGAACACCCTTCCCAATTACTGTTTCCCTGATAGCTATAATCTCCAACTATTCAAATGTAATGTCAATCGATATCTCCAGTTACCTTGATCTACACACTATCCTTCCCTTCATCCTTTCTTCTATCACTCCTATCTGCTCTTGCTACAAATCTTCTGCAACCCCTCTGCATCCTAGTGGCTTCATGCCTTGCTCGGGGTGCAAAGCTTAAAAAAAAAAAAAAAAGTTATGCTCACAATGTTTTGGCTGTGGCAAATAGGCTGAAGAGTAGTAACTGATGTGAGATATCTTGTAAGCATGGGAAGTATAATGAGAACAATTTAATTCTGTGACTTGAATAGTGTTTGATTCAAATTTCCAAGATGCTTAAGGAATATAACAAGAAACTGAAGAAGGCTAGAAGGTACAGTGACTGAAACATTGTGAGTATAACAACCAAAATGAGTATACTTTTTCTGAAGGTAAAGGCAGATAATAAATTTGATCTATTTTCTTTCCAACAAGTTAAACAAGAAAAATTAAGACAAATGTATATGCTTTTATTTATTTTTATTAATGGTAAAAATCATTCAGCACCATCTATTTTAAGCATACCAAGATAGGTATCTGTATAAATTTGAACATTTTACTCGCTTGTTGAAAGTAATCTCTGGTCAGACTTAGGGACTTATTGAATGTTGCATTATTATTTGAACCTCATCATAAAGAGTGAAGTGCTCTTTTTCCTTGTCTATATATTTATCTATGCCCAACTTTGAAAATCTAGAAACCATGATGATAATACAATTTTTTTAGTTTAAGTTTTATGAGCATATATTCTCTACTCTAACTGTATGTACAATTTTGGACCACACTTTTCTCACAAGAAAGCCCAAATTCTGTGATAATTTTGTATTATTTGATAACATTTCGTCCCCAAACTCAAGATGAAATAAAGATTTTAAGTAAATTTTTAAATATTTTAATAAATTATTTGGATTTTCTTTGAAAAACTTCTGCTACAAATTATTTTAGAATATTTTTTCCCTTTTTAAAAGGGAAAAAAATGAAAAGTTGCCATTTTGTAAAGTTTCAATGTCAGTACGACCTGAGTGTTTTTTTTTGTTTTTTTTTCTTTTTTTCTCTAATAAGGTAAACACTTTATTAAAATTACACGCACTTTAACTGATTTCGTAATATTAATTAAAAGAATATTAAAAAAATATATTTTCCTAAAATATTAAATTACGACTTTTATAAAAAATAAAATATTAAGTCATGTTGGATGTTCACCCATTTAAAAAAAGAAGAGTTACCTCTCTTGGACTGTATGAAAATAAAATTCGGCAATTTGTAAAAAGAATCTTAGACATTTTCATTTTGGAATTTGCTTAAAATTATATTTACGAATAGTTTTTGGTCATCTGTTGTGCTTTTGTAGTAAAGGAAGAAGCCAAACAGAAAAATACGTCTTGAAAAAGTAAAGGGCTATTAAAATCTTATTTTTGTAGTACATTGAAAAAGTTGAATGTGAAGTGAAACGTTGACATTGAGCATAATTTATGGTATTTCTGATTATAATCATCATTATTAAGACTAGCATCCTCACTTTGGTTGTTATAGAGTATACACATTTCAGTATAAAACATCTAACTTTAAAAAAAGTTGATTTTTTATTATGAAGTGACCGTTATCAGGATATCATTTCAATATATTTTTTGATTTTTTTTTAATGTTTCTAAGGCCAAAAGCTAATAAATATGTTGAATTGAAATGTGTTTCATAGGTAAATAATTATTATAGAGTTTAAAAGAAATGCAGTAGTGTTTGATTTGTATTTTTGTAAGGTTGTTTTGGGGATGTATTAGGTTGGTGCAAAAAGAATGACGTAATAATGTTGTTTTTTGACGTATTTTTTAACATCAAAGAACGACATTATTACGTCATTATTTTTGCACCAACCTAATATTATGTAAGTTTAATTATATTTATGGATTATGTTAAGTTTTATTATATTTATCTATTCACTTGTAATTTGGTTGCATTTTTAACTCTTTGTATGTTTGAATGTACTATCACATTTGTGAAAAAAAATGACAGAAAATATTGATAGCTTAATTTTTTTTAACCTATTTACTAAATCTAATTGACTTGTACTTGGTTATAAATTAAATGTTAATGAGATTAAACTTTTCATAATATATGAATATATTTATGTATCATGTAAATGACAGATTTGTTTTAAATGTGTAAATAGTGAATCACATATTTGTTTAACTGGAGTGGGATATTTTTGATATTTTGTTTTTCAAGTTTTATACAAAGGAAAGAGATATGTGAAATTTAAAAAATTAACTGATTTTATTCTATCAATATATAAAAGTTAAAATTTATAGAACACTGCAGCTTATACATTTTTTTGTACTCAAGCTATCTTTTAAGTAAATTTGTTACTAAGTTTTACTGTGATATTTAAATGAATTATTGTTTAAATTTGTTAAATTTGCTGTATTTCAGATCCACGAGTAGCCAGTTGGCCTATGATGGCTTCACCTTGGCCATCTTTCATGATGTGTCTTTTGTATGTGATGTCTGTAAAAGTTGGTATCGGCATGATGGCTAAAAGAAAACCTTTTGAAATTCGGAAGATTTTAGTTGTCTACAATATTTCTATGATGCTTTTATCTGGTTATATGTTTGTTGAGGTAAGTAGGATTAATTTCTTTTCCAATTATTGATTGTTTCTGGTTAAAATGAAATAGCAATGGATTTAGAATATTCTACATGCAATGAATTAAAAATGAGTTTTACATCATTTTTTATCATTTGAAAATTATATATTTTATAATACATAAAATAAATTCTCATTCTTTCTAATTTTCATATTAATAGCACAGCATTAGAAACTTATTGACAATTTCTTTTTATTCTCCTGAACTCTGTTTAAATTTTAAAGTAATCTTAGGATATAAATTCAAGTTTTTCAAATTATATTTTATTTATTTATTTTAAATGTTTGTAATTATTTTGTTTTTATGTGTTTTTTTTTTTTTTTTTTTTTTTTTATAAAAAAGGGATGTATATTCTATTTTTAATTATGGAAAAAAAAGGAGCACTACTTAATTGGTTTACTCATAAAAAATTGGGAAAATCTTTTTGGGAAATAATTTTTATGGATTAGCATTCTTTAAACTTTCCTTGAGTTGTGATACTTGTCATAATCAAAAGCTATTGATTTTCTAATATTGATAAAGTGTTAAATTGATCACTGACTTCTACAGAGTTATTGGCCTTAGCTCTTGCATTATGAAAACAAGCTTTTATTGAAAGGTGTTAAAAAGACTTACTTTAAATAATGAACAAACCAATATATACATTTTTAATTGAAAGAACAAAAATCTACATGTATATAAATAAAATTGTGTATTCATTTATTCTCCACATAAATTATTGTTAAACTCAAATGTTTGTACATGTGCTTCCAAAGTTAAAAAATTCAGAAAATTAAATTGATATGCTAATATCAATGCTCATTTGTAAATAGCAGCTAATCACTTAGTCTAAGGCCAATAATTCTGTAAAAATCAGGGATTGATTTGACACTAATGATATTATAAACTGGGAACCAACTTCTAAATCAATAAAAATTAATATTTTTTGATTTTGATAAGTGTCACACCCTAAGGAAGATCTAAAGAATGCAGGTCTTCAAAAATTACTTTCCCACCAAATTTTCTAGGGAAATAGAACTATTTTTTTTACAAATGGATAAGTCTATTTAAGTAGTGCCATGAAAAGAAACGTTAAGTTAATTCAAAATTTCCTAGTACCAACGTTTTTTACATGGTTATAGAACTCTTAGAAATGTTCTCGAAGTTTATTCAATACTTTCTTGCTTTTTGTGCATGATCAGTTGACTGAAGTAGCATTCTTATTTGATTGATTTGATGGAAGGAACAGTATCAACCTCTTGTTAACTAATAAGTTGATGCTTTAAACTGAAGTTACAAAACAGTTTACACTGTTTTTTTTTGTTTTTTTTTTTAATTATTTCAACCCAAGCAAGGCAATAAAACCATTAAGATGAAAGAAGTTACCAAATGTGAAAGAATGATAAAAAGAAAACATTATTACGAAGAGGGAATTTAAGAAGACAGCAGATAACAATTTAAATTGCATTTAAATTTTTAAAGATCAAAGTTGATTGGAAAACAAGAACCTTAAAGAAAATTCCATAAGTGAGAAGTGCAAGAGAAAAAACTGTTAGCCTAGACCATGGTTGCATCTTGCAATTTCAACTGTAAAAGCCTAGTATTGTGCTTAAATTTATAAAGTCTATGCACCATAGACAAAGGTTCACCAGAACAATTACCATGAAATTATTTATAGAAAAGGCATGGAGAAACTATGTTATGGCAGTGGGAAAGCAACTGAAGCTCAGATGCTAGATTCTTCTTTGGATTTTGTCAAGAATTTTTAAATATATAGCAAGAGCATCAGACCAGATGTGACAATATTCAAAGCAAGGACGAATGGTAGTCTTATAAATATGTAAGATAGATTCTGGTGAGGAAAATTGCACAGTGAACCAACTTTCCTAGCTGCAGGCTTAGCAATTGATTCAATGTAATCTTTCCATTTCATATCAGTGGGAAAAGTTAGCCCAAGAAAGTGTAATGAGTCACTCTTGCTGATAGAAGGGGAAAAGGGTTATCTCAGATGATTAAAAGTTTGAGTTCTTAAACACTGGAATTACAGAATCAGCCTATTCTGAAGCGCCTACTAACAGGAAAAGGAACTACAGAAGAGGATTTCCAACAGGCAGGAAAGCAAGAAGCAACAAAGCATTTGTAGAGTGTAGAAAGAACAGCAGCTAATTCCAGAGAACATTTCTTAAGGACAGTTGCAGTGATACCATCAAGTCCACATGCTTGGGCACAAATTATAAGACAAAAACATTTTAAATTTAAATTGTTTATTGAAAATCACACTAAAATTACTGCACTGTATAACATATAACATCACAATATAGCTAAATTGTTCAGTATAATTTCCTTTTGAAGTAAATGAAGGTCTGATTTGATGGGACAATGATTTTGTAATAATGTGCATGTACCTTGCTTCTTGTCCCTATAAAAGTTGTGAAGCTTCAGTAATTAATTTAACTGCTCTTTCCACACCTTGCAAATGCGCAGGTAAGTTTGTCAGATTTGTTTTTTTAGTGTTGTTCCATTCTTGCTGTTCATTATTCAAAAAACCTTCTGCAAGTACAGTTTTATAAACTCCATTTTATAAGAGGTTAATCAAGTTTGACTAGAATGTTGCTTCATAGTTGAATGTCATTTTTTTTAATCTGTTCTGTGGTGGCTTGCTACTTCTGAGACAAAAAATATTTTTGTGCTGCAAATTTTTTAATGCAACATTCTGTATTTCAGTTAACTGTTGATTTATTCTCTGAATCAGTTGCTGATTATGAAATTTATTATTTCTTTTAATTTCAAGCAAACTAACTGCATATTATAAATTTTTGTAAGGTTCTACAATTCATCATAGAGTTCTGGTGGATAAGCATCTCTGATCCATAAATACATTAACTTGATTGATAAAGTTAGCCATCTTGCTTGGATTAGAGATCCAATTTTCCAGGCAGAAAATCTATGATTGACTTTCCCTCAAGAAATTCCTATTCTATTGTTAATTGTATATCAGCTTACCTACTGTTACCAGACACAGTGGGTTACAAAGGCATCATTTTCCTTTGCAACTTTGATCCATGGGCACCTCAGCTCAGGGTCACTCTTCAGGTCAATTTCTTTTTTTTCTTTCATTTTTTGACATTTTGCAAGGAAAATGACATTGATCATGATTTTTGTTTTATATATATATATATATATATATATATATATATATATATATATATACCAAAAGGGAAAGCATCAGTTTTCATTGATTCCACTGGGCTGTTCACCATAGCAGGCACCCAAGATCAGCTGTTAACCCAAATCTGAATTTGATGAAGAAAGGGAGGAGATTGAATTTGATTGGCTGGCGCTCCAGTTGGCAGTACACAAAGAACTGGATTCCTCTCTACTTCCACCAGAGACTAGTTCCTACCTGGATCAGCCCTCTGTGTTCTCTTGAGTTAGTCCCAAGAAGAAGCCCATCTTCATTTACTGTAAAGCTCCCACAAGTGCAGATCACAGGGCAAACATTCAGCGGTCTGGAGATGAGTATGAATTTTCACAATTTTGGACCTGGGAAATTTAATTTCTAGAACATCTTCACTCTGGGACAAACTGGAAAGCTCTTTTTCTTGTGGCTTTTCCAAGGATGATTTGGCTGGGGCCTGCCTGATGGCTAAACTTCTCTTCCTCAAGTTACCAATGGAATTAAAAGGGGAGATGATCCTGCTGTCTGGAAGGAGGATACCCATTTTGTTTTACTTATTGCAGGACACCAGTGATGTTATAAAATGACACCTTATTAAGGGAAGTGAATTTACCAGTTCTTCTTTCAATGCTGTTCTGGTGGCTAATACATTGGACCTGTCTGTTTATTTGACCAATTTTAACCTACTGTTGTACATTTTCAAGGAGGCGGACAGTTGTTGGTCAATGGATTACAGTACTTGATCAAACACCCCAAGTAAATTCTTCTCACGTATGTTTTGTCTTGGATTCTGAGCCCACCTATGTGGATGCTCTCGCAGATTTCTTTTTTTCATAATGAGGTGCAGAGGGGTTTGTAGCAGATGTTCAGTGTTTTGTTGGGAATCCCAGACTGAGGGGAGTTTTCCAGTTATGACCAGGAGCAGATACAGCACTTCCAGAGGTCTATAACTTTGAAGGACAGGAAGTACTATGTGCAATTGTCCTGACATGTAGACAAGCTGGCTCACATCCCTATTAACCACACAGTTGCCTTGTGCATCTTGGACCGTATGGTTTAGCGTCTAGAGAAGAAGGGGCTGTATCAAGATTACCTGGAAGTGTTCTTCCAACAAGAACAAGAATGGATCATTGAGGAGATATTTGTGTCCCCTTGGAATTTTAGGGATTATGTGGATACCCCATTGTCCCATCTTTAAAATGGACCCAGTGGGCACTACCAAGATCAAGCAAATGTTTAATTGTAGCTTGAAAACTAGTAACTTGGTCTCACTAAACAAGGCCACCTACTCTGCTAATGAGATGAGCAGAGATGGTACTTTGAGCACTCATGATGATGTGGGAGAAGATACTGGGGTACAGATATAATCCTCTCTCAGAAAAGTTGCACATTGCATCTGACAATGGCAATCCTGGTCTGTTAATCTAGAGGTACATACTTTCTGAAGCAGCCAAGGTGTTTGACCCACTGTCTCTCTGCCTCCAAGTGACCAGAGTAGAAAAGTGTTTTCAGGTCCCTCGAGAGGCCCAGTTGTCATGGAGAAGTTTCATAGGTGACCTCTCCAGGATGAGCACTATCTATTTTGCCCAACAGGTTCTTGATAGGAGCCCGTCTATACCTGTTCTGTGATGCATCAACAGAGGCTTATGGGTGGCTGCCTACATTGTGCATGACCACTGATCTTCCTTGGTCTCTGCTAAAGCTATGGTTGTACCCTTAAAGAAAAAAAACTCTTCCCACCTTGAGTTGATGGCAGTTTTCCTTACACTTGTCTACCGATGATCTTGGACAACTGCAAGGAATTTCACCCTTCCAATTTGTAAGTGGCCATGGATGCTAAAGTCATATTTTCTTGGGTTCTGTCACAGTCCTTGAACAGTAAGAACATTTCTGCAAGAAATAGACTCAAGGACATCCTGCAAATGATCAATAGATTGGACTTGCAGTATAAACTTAAACCTCACTTAAAATATGTTGCCACAATGCAAAACCTCACTAACCTGATCACCAGAGGATTAGCATTGAAGTAGTTCTTGTTTAACTTAGAATTTTGGTATCATGGTCCATCTTGGTTGCATCATGTGATCCTTCCTTCCCACAACTTACCCTGCCTCGATAGGCAGAGCCACCAGATTGCCTAATCTTCGGCAAACTTTTTGTAGTCCTGGAGGAGGAATGTCCTTTCACTGGTTTTCTACATTCTCCTGTTTGTTGACAGTCATATCCTTGGTGTTCAAGTTCATCAGTAAACTGTGAAGACAAGAGGAGAACTGTGATAGGAGAGCAACTCTTTACTTAATGAAAACTACAATGAGTGGAATTTGCCAAGGAGCTTGGATTCCTCCTGGATGATCTTGGGAGGTCAATGCCCTGCCTAGACTATGTTCTTGACCTTTTCCTGGACCAGGTGGTGGTGGTGGTGGTGGGGGGTTGATCTGCTCTTTTGGCTTAATCAGTAGTTCTTCACATTTTGGGTGTACTGTTAAAAACCCCTTTTCCCGAGAAAGAACCACAAGCGTATTGTCGTGAACTGCCATTCTAGCTATTCTCATCTGTGGGTGTCTTGACTCTGGCCCACTTGGGACACAATGGTTACTGGCTTCCTCAGAGAAGACAGGCAGTCAAAAAGGCTCTAGCATCATGTACCAGTGCAGATTTAATACCAGACCCATGCTGCCACCCAATGTGGCCAGCCTACGAGTTTCTTGTGGAGAGTTTGAAATACCCTTTAGGAACACAGGAGTCAATTTCACAGGACATGTTTGGGTGAAAGAAGGAACTACAGAAAGGAAAATGTATTGGCTTCTATTTACTTGCTTGAGTGTCAGGGTAGTACACATCGAGGTGGTACCAGACATGAGTGTTTCGTCCTTTTTTCTAGGACCTGTATGGTATCCCCAATGCTCTTTACAGCAATCTAAGACCTTCCTGGGCAGCAGAAGACTGTTTTGCAGCCTGTCTCTCCTCCAGGAATATCAAGATAAATTTGACTCTTGCAACGTGAAGCAAGACATGCTTCACGTTTTTTTCTCGGGGTGGGGGGAATGTGGGAAAGAAGCATTCAAACATTGAAAACATGCCTCTACAAAGTTATTGGTAGAGGCAAAGCAGATTATTTCTCCCTTTTGACAATCATCTCTGACATTAAGAGGGTAGTAAACAACCACCCCCTAACATACCAGGAGTCTTCTGGAAAGGAATTAGAGGCAATCACCCCCATGTTCTTGAGGAGATGGGGAGGGGTGATTTTTCTGCCTTGGCACCCAGCTGGAGAAAGGTAATTGAGATGATGGTGTACTGAAACCAATGGCTTCAAGTGTTCCGTGAGCTATGGTATGAGTATCTCCTTCACTTTAAAGAGAGGTCTCCTGGAAGATCTTAGTTGCCTTTCCAAAACTGCCATCAATATGATGATGTGATCCTTATTAAGAGCCCACCCAAACCATGACCCTTTTGAATCCTGAGAACAATCTTGGATGTCATTCCGGGAGACAGTGGTGTGGTGAGATCAGCACATGTCAGGCAAAGGGATGGTCTTGAATGGATCCATTCCTTAAGGTATCTGTGTCCTAAGGAGCTTTCGATCAGACAACTAAGATGAGTTTGGAGCTGATCTTTCCATCCTTCTTTCTCCAGACACTTATAGCAGCAGGGATGTGGAACTAGCTTGCTCTTCTTCTGGTGGAGAAACTACTATTTTACTGTGCTCTACCTGTAATGCCCTACAGAGGGAGTTGGATATGATAGGCTGTGATGAATGGTCCCATTTTGAGTGTGTCAGAATCAAGGTGGTCTCTCCTAGGAGCCAAAAATGGTATTATTCTGTGTACCTCAAAAAAGGCAACAGGTTAGGCCAAGTCTGCTTCCTGCCTAAAAATGTTGATTCTGGGTAAGACTGAAAACTGCAACTGTCAGGCTAAGGGACAGAATGAAGGTACCCTGAACCACTGTCACCTCTAGGTCACTCCTGACTGGGGCCTAGCACCTGTAAGTCCTGCCGGATAAGTTGAGGAGCGAAGTGGGGACTGTCTCCTCCCCACCATGACTTGTTATTAGGCGCAGATGCAATGTCCACCACCTCCTCTATGGCCTCCTACCAGAAGAGTGAGAGTGAATAGAGGCAGTTACAATGTTATAAAATGCCTACTCCATTTTTGACATTACTTACCTAAAAAAATGGAAATATAGTTTCTTTCACAGAAATAAACAAAGAACACAACATTTTACTTTTAAATAAACACTAGTCACTTCAAAAATACAAAATTATCTAAATTAAAAAAATGTTTACTTTCTTTTTCAAATAAGTCTGTTTTATAAAAATACAAAAGAACTAATTAACTTTACACACAATTGCAAACAAAATGTTTATAACTTAAATAATAATACCCATCAAAAGAAAGTTCCAGTACAAGATTCATAAACGCAATGTTAAATATATTTTTATTTTATTTACTGTTGATTTTAAAATGTCTTTGTTTTCTGAGGTTTTATGGTATGTGTGTGTGTGTGTGTGTGTTTTTTGTTCTGAGAATTAATAAAGCCTAAATTTTATGAGAACCAAAAGAATCGATTTTCATCATTGACCACAATCTAACTACGTAATAATTCAATGTATTCTCCATAAAAATAAACTAACCGTTTTTTTTTTCCTAGTCTTTTCACATTTCTTTTCTGATGTTTCTTTCATGAGTTAATATAAGTGTGGGAAATTTATCCCGGTTTTCCCACAGGAAAGGATTATGGTTAAAAGTGGCAGAATTGATAAAAGCAACAACAGCTTGGAAGTTTACAGCAGACAATTCTCTTAATTCTCTCTTTTAGATGGAAAAACTCAAACTCCTGCTCGGGGTGTAACAATAGAAGAAAATGTTTATTTGCATGCACAAAAAAAGATAAAGAAATGTATACAAAATATGTGAGAAAGAAAGAAGAAAATTCCTTTAACTTAAAGGGAAGAAAGTGTTTGTGCTTTCTCAAAATATTTCTCTGAGCGCCTAAAAGTTCTTTAAGCAAGTAAATTGTTCTTAAAGGGTTAACACTCACATAATATTTCTTCAGAACTCTTATTAAGGGGGAAACAATTGGAATATCCATACTTTGTAGTTGGGTTTGTAGTAGTGGCCAACAACAAGAATTTCAAGATCCTAGGACACAGATCTTAAGTAGTTTTAGAAGAGGGCCGACGTTCGGTCTTTAGAGTCCAGTATGTAGATTTCTTCCTTGAAACAGGTTCCAAAGATGATTGGTGTTACTGTCACCGACCTGATGTTATTACAGATGATGTCAAATACTCACTGCCAAAGAGGCACATATTTTCTGTATTTATCGAGATTAGAAGGCTCAGAAATATTGGGAACTTTTCCCTCCAAAATTGCTGTACACTTTCCCAGCCCTCTCATTCTTATTTCTGATAAGAATTAAAGGTTTGGGAGCTGGTTTTTGAAGGGTTTGATAAGTTGTGAGTGTTACCCCCAACTTTATGGCACCATTGTCAAGGCAGGGATGGTCAAATTTCTTTTTATATTTTCCAGCTTTTTCATTCGTCAGAAAATTTATTATCTCTGATAAGAATCAAAGCTTTGGGAGCCAGTTTTGGAAGCAGGGATGAACATTGGGGCAAAGATCAGAAAAGAGGCTAAAACATGAAGTTGGAAAACATTGTAGTAGTGGTTCTCAAATTAAATTCTAATACTTTCCCCCTTAAAGAAAGATGCAATAAACTTCAGTTTGTGGCAGAAAATCTCATTTTTCCACCTCCAAATATGCTTGCATGGAGTAAGGTATGGATGAATTAATCTAATTAAAACCCATTAATTTGGAAATACTTTTATTTTAGAAAAGTCTTACAAAAGGCGTAAGGTTTAATTTCCCATGAATAAATCTAACCAATCCAACCTGGGGAAAAATATAGAAATAATATTCAAATTTTACTATTATATTTATTTTAAAAGAGCAAATCTAATTAATCACATATTCAAGGCCAAAAGTTCTTTGACTTCAAGGACCTAAAATAAGGAAACAATACCAATCTGAAATACTATGATTCTGGAAGCTGGTGTACAGAATCTTATGATCAAATTTAATAAAAGGATTTTAAACTTGCTTTTAACAAGCAAGTACATTTTGTGAATTTTTATGAAAGTGATCTCACTGATAACAAGTTTTCAATTTAAGTATTCTAACCTATCTTGCCAGAGAAGGTAATAGATACATGAAAATGTAAGTTTACAATTATACTTATAAAAAAACTTATAATATATTCAGGTTCTATGATTTTGTGGGCCAAGAATTGAGGAGACCTTACCACAACCAGCATAAAATTCTTTGATTTCAGAGGCCTTGGCATACAAATGCCCAAAATGATGCTTAGTTTATATTACTACCAGAGCAGTTAGAAGTCATACCCATGTCACTGGTGCAATTTAATGTCATGCCAAAGAGTATGCTTAGCTGCAGTTTAACGTCATATGCCCAAGACAAACACTTGGTTGTAATTTAACATCATGCTCAGGACACTGTTTGTGACCTTAGTGCCATGCATAGCGATCATTAGGATTAGATCCTTTTATTTTTTTTTAACATCAACAGTAGCAACTCTACTTTGCTTAAAGTTATTGCACCTTTTGGTTAATTTACCAGTTAAACCTGCAATGATGGACATTTTGAAAGATGTATATGCCATCTGATATTAACTACAAAAATTCCCTAAACTCTGCAAAAATATCTAGAAAGGAAAAGAGAATTGCCAAAACAACTGATCTTTCACTGATCATCAGAATGAAATTCCAATACTCCAATTTTGAACCTTAGTCTTTGAAACTTGTTTCTTCAAAAAATGATTTTGAAAAAAATATTTGTCATTATTTATCATTTCAAACCCCAACTTTCATATAGTGCAATACCATGGTTTTATAATCAACCTGCCCTACTAGAACACAGGGCTTAACAAGGTGTGAAAGACAATGAGAACACTTTAGTTTTGGGGATAAGTGAGGAAAGGCCAATAGCTCCACAAAATTGCTAAAAAATTAGCATACTGTGATGAAAAAATGCTTGAAACTTAATGAAAACAAAGTTTTATTGTCAAAATCTTTGTTATTATTAAGAGGAAAGATCAAAGTATTTTTTTAATATTCAAAATTCAAAAGATTGATTAAAAAAACTTGTTTTTCTTGCATGAGCAGTTTATACTAACTGTTAGTATAGCAAATTTTAGTATCTTTTTTGTGGTGACACATTAATTTGGAAATTCTTGCAAAATCAAATAATTGCCAGATTTTAATAAAATTTTCAGGACTTATAAACAAATGAAATTATTTTTGAAAATCTTGGTAAAAATATTTTTTTAATTTTTTTTTCAGTCTTTTATGAAAACTTGAGAAATTCAATGTGATAATTTCTAGTAACAATATTAATTAAAAGCAGAATTCTTTTGAAAAATTTAAATCACAAAATTTTTTTTTTTCCAAAATCGACCCCCCATCTTACCAAAAATCTCTTCTGAATTGAAAAATAAAAAAAACACAATAAAACTAAGACATTATTTAATTAGAGAAGCCTTTAACTGCTTTTATAAATAATATATAAAGACAATATTGTCCGAAGAAAAAAAATTTTGATCAAAAATGAACTTTTACACAGTTTTTCATTTTTTACAATTTTAAATTGAATAATTTATAAAGTTTTTAAATTCTTTAAAATTCAGTTTCAGTGTGATAACTCTTAGGAAATATTGTTATAAAGTAAAACTATATTTTATAATCATATATTGCAAAGCTGACGACTGAATATTTTTAAAAGAATTTCAATTTATTTTTGTATGTGCATATACATGCAGAATTTCTGAAGTATGGATGTACAAACTGATAAATCTATAAATAAAAGGTCACATGTTTTAAGGGTTGTTCCTCTTTATAAACTTCGTCTGTTCCCCTATACTTAACTATGAACACATTTGGTGGTTAATCAGCTGTCAATTAATCAATTAACATGTCAGGAAAAAAAAGATCCTGTGGTTATGAAATGCAATTAATACAAAAATAAATTGAAATTCTTTTAAAAATATTCAGTCATCAGCTTTACAATATATGATTATAAAATATAGTTTTACTTTATAACAATACAACATTTTATGTTAAAAGTAAGTAATATTTGTTTCAAATCAGATTAATTTAACTTTAAATTTACTAATTTTCCACAAATAACATTTCAGAAATATATATTTTATTTTTGTAAGATTTATAAAAGCGAGAATTAACTTTTGTTTACAAATCTATCAAAATGGCTGATATTTACCGATTTTACTGAAAAAAAAATCTGTTCAGATCAATATAATTTCTGTTTGAAATACATCACAGAGTATTTTGCTGACTGGAAATAGTAAATTTTAAAACCTTTAGTTTTTAATTAAAACTAAAATGAAAGCTTCAAGAAAACTTTATTTTTAAAAATTCATTTTAAACATTACATATACCAAATTAGTGAGAGTATCTATTTCTGTATGTGTATAAACATGCTGATACACTTGCCTATACACAACATTATCAGAAAATGAGAGTGATAACTATAGTATATAGTAATGTGACCTTAAGCTGACCTGGTCTCAAATATAGACTTGGTCATGTCTCAAAATACCAGATTGTCACTTCACCAACTGCAATCTGGTTACTGGCATAAGGCAGAACTGTCTCTTGATCCTTGGCCAAAGCGATCTCAATGCTGAAGTTGGATCTGCTAGATCACAAGGAATTAAGTATGTTGTGTGTCACAATTTGCTACTAAAAGTAACAACATTGTCTCGTGGTAAATTTTAATGGATCATCTACAAATGTCATCTCCGGTTACCTCAGATGTTGAAATCAATAAAGAATGACACAACACCGAATTTGGTGATGAAAAGACGGAATAAAGGAAAATCTGAAGTTTTCTTTTCCTTAAGCTAGACATTATAGCAACAATCTTTTAAAAAGTTCATAAGTCAATAAAATGCTTGGAGAAAGTTTAAAAAAATATTAACAATTAAATTCTGTAGTATCAGTTTCCTTTTGGATCCACAAGAAGAAAAAAAATTAAGGTGTTGTCAAACTTCCTGAATTATTCTAATTTCATTCATGAGAGGAACAGCCTAAAATTAGCAATCAGCAGCAAAAGTCATTCTGGTTTGAGCTGAGTTAAGTATCTGCAGTTCTATTCTGTTTTCAACACTGTCCACTAACCTTTTAACCTAAATTTTCGATAGTAGTGTATTTGTTACCCAAAGATTTAAATAACCAAACAAACTCCAATGACTAATTGCATGTACACACATTTCGTACCTGTTAACATATTTTCCTTTGTTCAAATTAACAAATTGAGTTTTGAATCCTGAAGGAAACTTACATTTTCAAAACTATCATTCCTTTTTTTGCTTTTAACCACACTTCATACTGGTACAGTAAATTTAGAGCCAAAATTCAATAAAATATTAGGCTACAGAAAATATTTTCTTAAATTTTTAAGATTACTGAATACTTGAAAGACACTTGCATTATATTCCTCAATTATTTTTTTTACTTTTAAAACCTCCATAGAACAAAATTAGATAAAAATCTGTCATTGCTCTGTCACGAAGCCGTTAAAAAGCTGTCAACATAAATACACGAGCTACCGTTGTGTTAAAAAATTAATTTCTGCAATATTAACTTAAAGTAAATAATATTTGTTTTAAATCAGCTAATATTCCACAAATAAGTTTCAGAAAAAAATTTTTTTTTGAAGAAGAATTTTTAATAAAGAGATTTACATTTTTATAACAGTTTACTAAAAATGGTGACAACTTTTAAAATTTTAGAAATTTCAAAACAAAATCTCCTTCCAATCAATTTAAATTAGATTTGAAATACAGCATACATTAAATTTAATATACAATAAACAAAATACTATCAGCTTGAAATTAAAACTAGAATAAAAGCTTCAAGAAAGATTTCAAATGTTAGTTATCGCATTTTTGTGCAGGTAACTACAATAAAGACGAAAGATTGCAGTTGATGCTGCAGTTTTTTTGAAAATTGTAGTGACAGGGAATCAAGAAATTGGAAGAGAGTTCCACAAGTAAGAAGTGTGAGAAAATGCAGAAGGATGTATACAAAGAATTGTTTAAACTACTAAGTTTGATCTATTTGGGAATATTAGAATAATCTAGAACTTGTACTGGGAGCAAACCACCTGCACACTGATAGAAAGTCAGTTCAGTAAATATACAAAAATAGAAAGGATGTGTCTTCTTACTTGATTTATTTAAACTATACACTGAGGTAATACTAAGAGAACAAATTAATCTTACCAAGATTTATGATTGGTGTGCACAATATTAACAATATAAGATAGACACAAAAAGAAAGGAGCAGTAACTCCTAGACAAGGTAGTAGACAGCAAGAACAGCCCAAGATGTGAGCTATGAATTGGAGAAATCAAATAAAGCAAATAGAGAAATTTAAATATCTGAGGAGTGTTTTAACAGAAAAAATGTGATACTGAAATCTAAACGTGCATTGGAATAGTAAAAGATGTTTTCCAAAAGCTAAACGTTTTTGGAAAACATCTATTTCAGTATCACATTAAATATAAAAGTATTAAAAAACAGGAAAATTTCATTAAAAAGAAAAAAGTGTTGAACCGATATGTAATCTCAATCCTCCTATATGTCAGTGAATGACAAACAGTTTCCTCACAGATGAAGAAACTTGAAATAACAAATGTGGTTTGTTATCGGATGCTGAAAATGCTAGTGACAGTATATGAAAGGAGGAAGTTTTAGGGGTAATGGAAATAAAAAGGACTGTTATACTTAGAATCAATAGAGACAATTGAAATCTCTAGGGTACATAATGAGGCAAGATGGCTTGGAAAATCTGACACTCACAGAACATTGAAGGCAAACAAATATCAACATATGAAGCTTGTGTAAATTGTTGGTAAAATAGGGATATGGTAGAAATAGCAAAAAGGCACTTTTTCTTTTTATGTACCATGTCCTTTCAGGATGTAGGCAATCATGGCTCTCCACCTCCCTCTATCCCTTGCAGGTCTCAGCAAGCTCCTTCCCTGTGCTTCCTCCCCCAGATCATGTTCTGTCATCCACCAGCTCAAGCTTGTCAGGTATGTCACATGCTGCTTTCCCTTGTCTCTCTTTCCCTCTTGACTTCCCTATTTGACTTGTGTGTATCAGATTCTCCAAGCCCTCCTCCCTCATTATGTGTCCCAGAAACTTGAGCTGCCTCTTTCTGATGTTAAGTATAAGCCTTCTCCTTGTTTATAATCTCTCTAAGACCTCATCGTTGCTCACATGCTCAGTCCATGATATCCTTAGCATCCTTCTGTTGAACCACATCTCTGTCACCTCGAGTTTCTTTTTCATCTTGGAAGAAATCATCCAACATTTGCTGCCATAAAGCAGAACAGATGTCACATAACAGCTCAGTAGTCTTTTCTTTGTTACCAAAGAAATCCTCCTGTCTCACAATACTTTGCTCAACTTTTGGAATGTCTCCTTGGACATCCCAATACATCTACGGATCTCAGTGTCGCACTTACCATCCTGTCAAGATGCTTCCCAGATAGTTAAACTTCTGCATCTGCTTGATTCTAGTGTTCCTGACCTGCAAATCACATTTCAGGCTCTTCCTCTTACTGATGACCATAGATTTGTATCTTGTAGTTTATGTTTAGACCTTTCTTCTCACTCTCTGTTGCTACATTCTGTAGGAGATTTTGTAATTTCTCTTTTGTGTCTGCTATCAGTACCATGTCATCTGCTTATCTTATGTTGTTAAGGTTGTGGCCGCCAATGATAAATCCCGGTAGGGTTTCCAATTCTCTCAGAATTGCCTCCCTGTATAGGTTGAACAAGTTGAGTGAGAAGACGCATCCTTGCCTTACACCCCTTTCTATTTTCGTATATTCACTGAACTTGTTCTCTATGCATGCTGTTTGCTGCCAGTATAGGTTCTTGATTATTCTGATATCCCTCCTGAATATATCAAGGTTGGTGAGCAGTTCCATCAGATCCTTGTGGCGTACTTTGTCAAAGGTTTTGCATAGTCTATGAAACATAGGTACACGTCCATCTGCATCTGTATTGCTCTTTCTGATAGCATTCTGAGCATGAATATCGCATTCCTTTTTCCGGTGTCTTTAACGAACCCTTACTGTTCTTGTCTTATCTCTGGCCTGATTCTGCTGCATGTTCTATTCAACAGAATATGGATGACGAATTTTGTCATGTGGCTCATCAGGCTTATTGTTCAATGGAGTTCGCAGTCATTTGTGCCTGGTTTCTTAGGCATAACTATGAAGATAGATCTGCTGAGGTCTTCTGGTATATCCCCACTCTTATAGATTTCATTTGTTATTTCAGTGATCTTGTCTATGCCAAAGTCATCTAAGGCTGTCAGTATTTCTGCCACAATTCTGTCTGGCCCAGCTGTCTTGTTTTTGTTCAATTTGGCCAGTGTGGCTTTTACTTCAGTTTTCAGAATTCCAGGTCTGTCAGTAGTTGTGTGTATTGCTGGCTGTTCCCTTTTGTCATGGAAGAGTTCTCCAATGTACTCACTCTAGTGTTGAAGAATTTTTTCCTTCTCTAACATAACTGCTCCACCCTTTGATTTTAGGCAGCCTGTTGATGAGCATGTCTTCTGTCCTGTTGTCTTATTTGTTTGTGCATGTCTCTTTTCTATTTCTGGACATTTTTCATTTAGCCATTATTCTTTAGCTTGCCTGCATTTGGTCCTTATTTCATTGTGTAATTTTCTGTACTCCATCACATATCTTGGCAGGGTTTTCTGTCTCCTTTCCATCATGTCGAGAATCTCATCAGTCATCCAATCGTTTTTCCTTCTCCATCGTGTCTCCTTTGGGATTATATCGTTTGCTGATGTCACTAAAGCGTCTCTTAGTGCAACCCATTTTGAGTTTCCATTGCGTGCTTCGTATCTTCTCTTCACATTGTCCATATGTTTTTCTTTTAGGTTAGGATCACTCAGGAGCTTGTATTGTAGTTTGGGTGCTGTATTAGGCTTTTTCAGCTTCTGCAGTATCACTCTTAAGTTTACATATAAGAGGTCAGTAATCACTTCCACAGTTGGCACTTGGGGAGGTTTTGCGGTGAATTATTGCATTCCTGAATCTTTTGTTAATGGTTATATAATCAATTTGATTTTTAGTTTCTCCTCCTGCACTCCTCCATGTCCATAGTCATCACAGATGATCTTGGAACTGTGTGTTGGCTATTACTTGGTCATTGGCTGTGCACCATTGGATCCATTTTTCTCCGCATTCGTTGCGGGTTTCTAGTCCGAATCTTCCTGCTATATCCCCTGCCCTTTCCCTGCTTACTTTGGCGTTTAGGTCTCTCATAATAATGATGATTTCCTGTGATTTGCATAAAGTCTTTGCACTGTCCAGCATGGCGTAGAAAGATTCGATGTCCTCCTCCTTGCTTTGTGCCATCAGTGCATAAACTACTAAAATAGCCACATTGAACAGCTTCCCTTTCAGCTTCACTACTAGAATTCTTTCGGAAAGTTGGTGGTATTCTAGAATGCATTCCTGAAATGCACTATCTAGTATTAGTCTTACTCTTTTGTCGTTCTTCTCACCATCTGCATAAATTATCCTGTGTTTGTCACTGACAAAATCACCATTGTTTGGCCATTTGGTTTCACATACACCTAGAATGTTGATGTTAAATCTGTTCATCCCTTGTTTAACATTATCAAACTGTTCGCAGTTGTTCAATGTTCGGACATTCCATGCCCCGAGAGTTAATCTGTGTTTGATGCGAGTACTCGCAGAATAACAGTTCAGTGACACCTGTCATTTATGTCATTCCTTTCCAGGTGAGGTATCAGTTCCAAGGAATTTTATCCCTTTTACGCCATTTATGCTAGCAGTTGCTGAATGACGGTCAGGTGACACCTGTTGCACATGTCGGTCCTTACCGGACGAGGAGCTAATTCCCATAGACTCAACCCCCTTCATGCCATTAGGGTTCGTATAATCTGAGTTGTTAGCCATGATTTGTCTTGGGATAGGTAATGGAGTGGTTTCCCGTTGCCTTCTCCACTGTGGTTTATGGAGACACCACCTCTAGTTACCTGGCCGTTGACTTAAAAAGTTCCTCCACCCTTTGTTATGTCTTGTTTTTCAATCCAGTGGCTTGATAACAAACCACCTCACTTGTAACTTGGAGTGGAATAGTCGGTTTAGTCACTGACATTTCGACTGCAATACTTACCGAAAAATGTGGTGGGGGGTAGAGAAAACAAAAACATTTTTTTTTATACAAGTAAGTTTTAACTTAGTATAAGTTCCATTGCTCTGTACTAAAAAAAATATGTGATTATCCAGCATTGTGGAAAAAGCGATTCTTTCTACTTATACATGGTACTTCATGTTAAATTCCTGTTATACTCTAATCAAATGGTCATTTCGTGAAAGATTGTGGCTGGCTTTAATAAGAAGCTTCTCCGTTTTCAAAGACCACCGAGTTGTGGTAAGGGTGGGGTCAAATCAGATATCATCATTCCCTCCCCAATAGTTGAGAATGGCATAATAGTTATAAAGCATAAGAAATTGTGGAGAGCCACATCTGCCCAAGTACTGAAAGACATGGATCATAGAATCTAACAATGTTATAAGCTAAGAAGAATTAAGAAGTTATTGAAAATATTTGTTACACAATGATTTGGCATTTTAGTTATTTCATTTTTGCAACTGAAATTTATTTATTTATTTTTACAGTTTAATCTGGCAGGTTGGTTGTCTGGAACTTATAGCTTGGGATGTCAACCTGTTGATTATTCTGATGCTCCCCAAGCAATTCGGGTAAGTTATTTTTATAAAAACTCATCTAATAATATACAAATGGGATGCATAACACTCAACAATTATACTCCTCACAGTGTTCCATCCTCCTTCTGGTCTTGTCCTCTTATGTCGCCCCCATGACAGATGTAGAACTAGGTCAGGTCACTGAGTTCTGATGCAATGCATGTATCTGCACCCAACGCTGTTATTCCTCTCTTTCCCTGCTTGTTCTTGATAGTGACTATTGTGAATATAACTATTGTATATCTTCATACAACACATTTATTTTTATCAGCATGCAAAAATTCCTTTCCTTCATACAGACAATCAATATTCCTCCTTTTTTCTGTACATCCATATAACCATAATACAAAACAATGGTCAAAAAGGTCTATATACATTTATATACAGAGTATAAAATATTTTAGAAATGATAAGCATCCAGCATGCTTTCTTCATGAAGAATGGTCAGTAGATTAGCAGAGCTGGTTCTACTCTTTGTCATTGCATTTGCTAGCTGACTCTTGGATTCTACACAAAACACTGTGATGCCATTGTTTGTGATTGTTTGTTTGTGATTGTTTGTTTTAATGAAGCTATGTTTTTTTTTGTTTTGTTTTTTTTCTCTTCACTTCTTGCTTCTTCACTAGACTTTTGTTATCAGATTTACATTAGACTGGAAATGTATGTCCAGGAAACATGTTAGTATTTGCTTGACACAGGTTGCTTCTTCCATTGCTTCCTGTAAAGCCATTGTCTCAGCAGTAAGTGTTGGATGCTCTACTCAGGTAATGTTGCATACTCTCCCTACTATAGGACAGCATCTTGTATACTCTCCAAATACAAATATAATATAGCTCATTGATGAATTAAGATCAATTGCAAAAGTTGGCAAAGGCTGCATCCTTATATCCGGTATTCAGGTCTACCAATATTGGAAAAATATGTTTATTCTTGATTTTTCTTACTGTTTTGGAAACTCTTTCCATATCTCCTCTTGTGGCCTTTAGCACTAACATTTATCATTTCAAAAACAGCATAAAGTCTTAGTCCATGCACAGCCCAGTTGAGAGAACCAACCATAGACCTGAGAAATGTGTTTTCCTTATCAGTTTCCTTTTTAAATCTTGAACTTGGAACTTTATAGATATGGATATGTTGGATATAGTCAGTTTGATTGAATATAAAGCCAGCTTTACATTGTTTGATTTTTATATCCTACATTGGTAAAGTTATTGTTTTCTAACATACCCCCAATTAAATATTCTCAATGTTTCTGGATTGTTTTTGAAAGATTTCACAACCAATCTACATACATGAAATTATCTATGAATGACAAAAATTCCAATGAGATTGCCTGTATTATTTCTTATTAAGAAAAGAGATGGATCTAGTTCTGATCGAAATTTTCAGCCAGCTCTTTCTTTACAGTGAAGTAAATCTACCTGGAAGCATCATTAGGATCATATAGGTACTTATTTAAACACCACAAAGATATATCTCCAACTTATTTTTGTGGTTGTACATAAACATGTTATTTCTATTTCATTGTCTGAAGAAATGCAGACTTGATATTAATTGGCTCTACATACCATCTGTTACTGGCTCCAATTGCATTGTATGCCAACTAGCATGAACTCTTCTGCTATTTCCATTACTCCTCCAGTTTTACCGTATGCAGGGAAATTTCCTCTGCCAGCACTTCTGGTTAAAACAGTGTGTACATCTTGTTTAGTTTTCTGCATCTGTGTACGTCGAGTATGCTTTCTCTCATGACTAAGAAAAAGCTGGTGTTATATAGCTCTCTCGGTCCCAAACCTATGATGACTATTGGCTAATACCTGCCCAGCATCGTTTGTATACAGATTTTGTCAATACTGCCAACTGTAAGTAGAATGTCCTCTCTCAACAGCCAGTTGTGGAAGAGGATATAACTCTTGGTGCTTATTGCACCACACACAACCAACTCTGGGTCTCTTGTCGAGTTGACTTGATTCTCCGTTACAAAAAGCTTCTTGTTTTTTAACTTTGATATTACTACTAGAAATATTGCTGTAGGAGGAACTGACTCCCCCTCCAGAGAACACACTCATGCCCTGGATGCGACAGGACAGCAAGTAAACCTCCTCAACCTTTTTCTAACATACTGCGATGATAAATGTTCAGCAGAAGTTTTAGCCACCATTGGCACATCAAATTAAATGGTTTTTCACTATGAGGAGGCAGACTATAACAGCTTTCAGTCCTATATTACTGACACTCCTCTCCCAACCTTCTGCCCCCAAAACTGCTGCTCTAATCTCCAAATGGATCCTTTCTGGAATGGAGTGGTATGTCTGTGAACATCTCCTGCTGGCTAGGGAACTCTCTCTTGAATATCCACACTACTCTTAAATGTGTGCCTGTTTCTCTCAACTCAGCTCAGCTATCTTTTCTTTCTCTACCATTCCCCTTCCTCTCATGACTGTAGCATCCCAGATGATATATTCTGATAATATATACAAAGTCATCTCTCTACATGCATTTGCAAATATATTTGTGTTTGGTGACTTTAATGCCCACCATGCCAGGTGGCTTGAATACTCTGTCACTGATCCTGCTGGCATGCAAATCCTAAACTTCATAATCACTCAATCTTTCATGCAAGTGGGGAACTTCCTGTGTTTCCAGAGTTACTGCGTCCTAGGTATGACGATAAACTACATCCGTGTCCTAGGTATTACGATAAACTACGTCCAACAACAAGGCTTCAGATAATGTTTTTGAAACAATAATGTTGCCAGCTATACATTTTTGAAACAATAATGTTGCCAGCTATACGTTTTTTGGAAAAATGATGTTGCCAGCTATACGTTTTTTGGAAAAATGATGTTGCCAGCTATACGTTTTTGAAACAATGATGTTGCCAGCTATACGTTTTTGAAACAATGATGTTGCCAGCTATACGTTTTTGAAACAATGATGTTGCCAGCTATGCATTTTTGAAACAATGATGCTGCCAGGTATGCGTTTTTGAAACAGTAATGTTGCCAGCTATACATTTTTTGGAAAAAATAATGTTGCCAGCTATGCGTTTTTTGAAACAATAATGTTGCCAGTTATGCATTTTTGAAAAAATAATGTTGCCAGCTATACGTTTTTTGGAAAGAATAATGTTGCCAGCTATAAATTTTTTGGAAAGAATAATGTTGCCAGCTATACGTTTTTTGGAAAAAATAATGTTGCAAGCTATGCGTTTTAAAAAAAAATAATGTTGCCAGCTATATGTTTAATAGTACTATATATTTAATATATGTATAGGTATATATATATATATATATATATATATATACCTTAATTTGGCATTAAATGACCCACAGTGGTTGATATGCCATAAAACCTAACCAATCAACCAACCAACCAGAGTTACTCTAACAAACACGCTTCTCTTCTTGATATCTCTTTGTTACCTCTATCCTAGATTCATGCTGTGCTCTGCATTCTTAGTAACTGATAATATGGTAGTGTCTGTAAACATCTCTTTCCGCTCCCCTACCAAACAAAAACCTCCTACCAACAGAATATCTTTCTGTTATCAATGAGTGGATTGGGACTCATTCTTACTTTCTTTGTGATGTCCCTTGGAATGCAGATTGTAATCATCCTGTTTATAAATGCGCATCTGCAGTCTCCTCCTGGGTGAAAGTTGGAACTGATGCTTTCATTCAAAGAAATACCAGGTTAAACTGCATTCATCTCTTTTGTTCTCGCCTGCATGCTTGGTTGCTATAGCTACTACTTCCAACTGTACTAGAGCAACACATCTGAAAATAGACATACCTCTGTCTCTGCTCATTGTGTCCTCAAAATAGCTAACTTACTGTTTGCTGATAGAATGAAACAACATACAGCATCTCGCAAGTTCAGTTCTAGAGCTTATTGGTAGCTCTGCAAGAGCCTTTTTTATTCAATCAATTGATCAATAGTCTTGATATCTACAGCAGATAAGTTTGAATACTTTATTCGAAAATTCTCTTCCAACTCAATACTTGACTCATTTGGAGTAACCACACCTAATTTCCCTCTTAGAACAGAGGCTTAACTGAGTGATATGTGCATAACTCCATGACTGGTTTTGGATATTATTTCTAAATTAGACTCTCATAAAGCAAGCAGAGATGACAGGATCACAGCTGCCATCCTAAAGAAATGTGCTCCTGAACTGGCTCCATTTCTCTCCAAACTCTACAATTATTGTTTTGCTGCTTCCTGATTTCCTGCTTGTTGGAAGTCCTCCTCTGTGGTTCCTGATTTTAAGAACTCTGGAGAACCCCTCTATTGCCCTATTTGTCTTCTACTGCTTTTTGGCAAAGTATTTGAGGCTTTGATCAATGCTGAAGTTGTTAAGCATCTTACCTCTCACAACCTACTTTCTGAGAAACAATATGGCTTCCATTTTGCCAGGTCTACTGCTGATGTGCCATCTCTAAATATGTATATTAAGCTCTTCATAATATCAACAAAGTTCAAGATGTGGCTCTAGATATCTCAAAGGTGTTTGATAGGGTTTGGCATGTTGTATGTGGATGATTGTTTGATTTAATCCAGTCGTTCCTATCAAATCGTGAAATGAAGGTCATTTTGAATGGGCCCACTTCCAGATCCTTTCACACAATGATCTTTCTGACGTCATCAGTTCACAACTAGGAATTTATGTTGATAACGCTACCATTTACTCTTGTTTCAATAGCAAATCCATCAGGGCTGACAAAGTTAACCTGGCTGCTGCTTTTGAAAAGGACTTCCAATCTGTGGTTCACTGGGGTAGGAAATGGCTCATAAATTTGAATACCTTCAAAACAAAACTGCTCTAATTTAACCACCATAGAGAAATTTTGCTGCCTACCATCAACATGGCTGATGGTAGACTCATGGAGAGCAACACACTGCACCTTCTTGGCAAAAAAGCTTTTTGTGCATTTTTGTATAAAAGAATTTTTATCATTGTAATCTTGCTTAGATATGCCAGCTCTTCATCGTAACTTGAAAGCTAAGACTTCAGATATGAGTGTAATTCCTTTATTTTTCATCTTATCACATTTGCTTTTGAAATTCACCCTATTTTGTGCTATACATTCATTATTCAAATTCTAATTCATCTTCTGTTAATAAAGAAATTAGTTTATTTAAACTTTGTACACTTTAATTCTGTTTTATTTATTTTCTCCAGTACTATAGTGATCCCTTGCTTGTTGGTGGGAGCTGATATGACTTATCCCCATAATTCTAACTCAGTTTTGAATAGATCATATCTTCTATTGAAATCATAAGTGGGAGGTGGTGGTCCTCTGTGAGGCATGATTTTGTGTGAATTGATCAGTCAAAACATTTTAAAATGAATAATATCAATCTGAAATTATTTTAGGCATATTAATTATAAAAATGAAGCTCAAGGTTGGATTTATATTCCTCTGGTAAAAATAATGTTACTTCAGTATGCTTGAAAAATGATCTGACAGACACTTTTCACTAGAGGAAAACTTACATTGGTGGGAAAAGGGAACTGAATAGAAAATCAATATTAGTTCCCAACTTGGTACTTACGCAAATGACACTAGTATTTGCTCCTGTCTCAGTAGCATATCTGACAAAGTAAACCTGGCAACTGCTCTTGAAAAGGACCTTCAATCAGTGGTTAACTGGGACAAGTAATGGATTGTAAATTTTAACGCCTCTAAAACAAAACTGTTTTCATTTAGAGTCTGTCTATATTTCTGAGATGAGGTATTATGTACAGTATTTACATTAGTCGGACTATTGTCCTCATCTTTGTCGCCATATTTGTCACAACATTTCAGCCGTTGTACGCTCCAACCTTCTTCAAGGACACATGGCACAGTGGATAAAGGCGTTGGTTAGATCCAGTGACAGACCCAAAGAGTGTGAGTTCAATACTCGCTTTAGGCAGTGGAGAACTTTCAGAGGGAAAATTAGCAGGAGATAACTGATAACTGACATCCATCAAACATGGCATGTGGAACTAGAACAGTCTACCCCAGTGATCGAAATAAAGGGTTCAGTTCAAAATTCCAACCACCTGAAGAAGGCCGGAGCGTACAATGGCTGAAATGTTGTGACAAATATGGCGACAAAGATGAGGACAATAGTCCGACTAATGTAAATACTGTGTTTTCATTTAATCATCACTTTTTCTGCTTGCCATCAGTATGACTGATACTAAACTCCAGGAGAGCAACACACTATGCCTTCTTGGCCTCATGTTTTCCACTGACATGAAGTTGAATGATTATATCAAATCAATTGCTGCATCTACTGCAAGGAAAGTTGGTTCCCTGTAATGTGCCAGAAAATTATTCTTGTCAGAATCTATTTTGCACATTTATAAATCTACCATTCATTCATACATTGGATATTCTTGCTATACCTGGTCTGGTACTCCTGCTGTACATCTAGATTTTTGACAAAATCCAAAGAAGGATCTGTAATGTAATTGATCCTGATCAGACATCTCAACTTCAGTCATATTCTCACTAACATGATGTGGCTTCTTTCTGCCTTTTCTACAGATATTTTCATAGCAAGTACTCTGATGAGCTTTTTTTACCCATTATCCTGATTACATGAATTTAAGTGTGGTATCAGATTGACAACTAGGTCCCACCATTTTACTGGTGAAATAGTTAAACGCAGCTTCCACTTTTACCCCAACAGTTTCTTTTCACGCACTTCCCACCCATGGCATCCCCTTCTATTTTCTTGATTCCCTGTAACTACAATGTTCAAAAATTTAAATGCAACATCAATTGCCATCGTCTACCTTCTTGAACCCTGTTCATTTTTTCCCCCTCAGCCCTCCTATTATCAGTCTTCTCATTCTCTTTAACTCCCTGTAAATCCCTGTATTCTTCTAGTGGCATTATTGACTTGCTTGAGGTGAAATGATTAAAAAAAATGAATTGTTGGCCTCTGTATGTAACATTTCAAAAAACATTCTTACTTATTTTCATGTTTGCAAATATATATTCTGTCACTTGAAAATGTCTGATTAATGCATGCACTCTCATGTTTTATTATAATTGTTTATATATTCTCATAAAATTACTTGAACTTGTGCCTTTCAAAATACTTCACATAATAGAAAATATATATGTATTTGGCATTAAATATTTCAGTAAAATATTTATTTCAATGGATTCATATAACAAAAAATATATTCATATCTGTGTTATGTAAAGTAACGATCTTTATATTTTTCCACTATGGATCATTAACTATGCTCTGGAATAGTGTCAAAGCTCCCCCAATAATACATAAATGGGATTCATAATATTCACAATCATGATTGTCTACTCCCATCCTGTCCTCTTTCTGGTCTTTTCCTCTCATCTCAGATATAGATCTATACCCTTTCAATTTGAGAATAATAACTTTGAAAATGGAATGATTTATTTTCAGTAAAAAGAAAAAAAAGGAAAATGAACTAATCCAATTTGTATTTTTTTATATATTTAAATTTCAAAATTAAAATTATTTTTAAAAACTGAATTTAATTTGATAAACACTTAATTATTTACCTAAAGATTTTCAAATATAATGAAATACTTTATCCAAAATTTTATGAATTTAAAAGCAAAACTTGTAAATTTATTTTTTGAATAATATATAAAGGTTGAAAAATATATTCAACTGACTAAATTCAATTTAAAATTGTCCAAGCAAACTTTACATTGCCACCTGGACATGCTTTTATACACTCTGAAAAGTGTCAGATTCAAGCTAGAAACAGCAAACACCTTAGAGAATAAAGAAGAGAAAATTGTTTGTGGAGAAAGCCCTAGCATTTCAAGGCCAGAACTTGCCAATCCTCTTCCTGGATGAAACAAACTTCAATTTCCATATTTCATTGAGTGAAAGGCGATCTTGAAAAGGTACAAGTCACAGCACAGTTATAGTAGCATCAAAAGGTACCAGCATACATGTAATTGGCTGTATCAACAACTTGGACCTAATTTACAGTGAAGTCAGGTAGGGATCATACACAAGTAACTTGGTCTGTGATTATGTTAAAAAGGCTTTGTAGTTCTTGTCATTGACAATGCATCTTACCACTCAAAAACTCAATCGGTTTTAGATGAGGAGTTTTCCGATGATCAAATTTTGAGGCTAGTACCTTACACCTCATGCTCAATCTGATTGAGAAAGTTTGGTCAATTTTCAAAGCTGAAGTAAAGAGGAAATTGGTTGAAAATACCCAAGAAATTTTAATGAGAGAAGGGTTAACCTTGTACATTAAAGAACATAGGCTCCAGACCCTAGAAAATTATATAAATGCTGCCCTTGCAAAAAGTGACACCAGCAATATGCTTCAATTTCATTGCAGACATCTAAGGCAAAATCACAAATCGTTGCCCCTCCCACAGCCTTCTCGTCTCTCCTTCGGCTGTCACTCCCAACTTTGCATCTCTCACGCTGGCGGCGCATGTCGACGACGCGAAAAACGTGAAAGCGCCGTAAAAGAAATGTCTTTTTAACAATCAAAGCTGGGAGGTACTCGAAACCACGAATGGCTCAGGAACCGGACCTAATCCTCGGGACCATAATCCTCCTCGGAGGCGATGGATAACTGTGGCAATTCTAGAGCTAATACATGTGACACAGGCCGCGATCGGTCGTCGCGCGCATGGGCACCCGTGTCAACTGTTACGGGTCGCGGCACTACATATTAGACTGAGACCGATATGTGTCATTCTGCCCTCTCGTTGTGCTCGTCGTCGTCTTGTTCCCTCTGGTTGAGTGGCAGTTGGCGGCATTTCGCGGTGGGGCCAAAAGGCAGCGTGCTCTGCTTTGGTGACTCTGGATAACTCACTGGTCAATCGCACTGGCTTTCACGCCTGGTGACAGGTCTCTCGAGGGTCCCCCCTATCAACTGTCGATTTATATTTTTATATTCGTATTCCATTTTGATTGTTACTGTTCTCAAATTGAAAGTGAAAAGGTATAGTTCAGTTCACTGAGGTTAGGCATCAGTGCCTCTGCACCTAACATTGACAATAGTAATACAAAGATTTATACTGATAGAATATGATTGAAAGCAAAATATATTTTATCACCATCATCTATTGTTTGTAAACAGCTGCCTTTCACTAATGGCTGTGTTATTCTCTGCCATAACTTACCAACAAAATATCATCTATTTTCTGTCTGCCATTTCCTACAGTTTTTGCTATTCATTTGCACAATCAATCTTTTTCTCCATCTGTTATATTTTCTTCTATGTGTCTTGCCTTTATCTTAAAATAAAAATATCTTGATTTTAGACTTGAAAGTCAGTAATAAAAAAATCTCACTCTTATTTTAACCCACTTGTGAAATCACTCATTATCTTCAAATACTATTTCTATTAACTGCACTTTCAAGCAATTAGAGCAATACTTCTGAGTCATATGTTTTGTATTTATTTTTGTAAATATGACAAAAATGCAGCACAAGCTCTAAAATGTGGATATCATCAATAGAAATAGTTAAGACCTTACAAAAGTGGTGCCATTACTTCATTCTGTGACACTTTCAGTTCCTGATGGGCATCATAATGTAGCCTCCATGTTTAACTCTGTATGCCAGCAAAATAAAAATAATAATGTCATCTACTGGTACCTTGAACTTTAATGTTATAATTATGACATTTTTTACTGGTCTGGCAAGTAGAATATGTTAGCAAATACCCTCACATGTATATGCAGTTTCACATGATAAACTTTGCCACGCAAGAATCTCTTGTATGATTCATTTCATACACTGCCTTAATCTTCCATTCTCTGTAGAAGATGTTAAAAAATGATGTTCTCATTTTCCATTTGTTCCCCAAAAAAGCCTTAGTTTTTCAAGTTTTGTCCAGGACAGCTAGTCAAAGCTAAATAGCTTTTGATAGGTTCAACTTGGATTTTAAAGAACCTTTCCCTTCCCAATCTTGGAACAAATACATTCTTACCATAATAAATAGATTTTCTAAATTCCCTTTTGCCTTTCTATGTAGTGATCTTTATACCAGCACTGTTGTAAAATATTTAACATGCTTGTTAAAAAAAAATGATTGTGAATATCAATTAGTCGCACAATTCCTTATAATCCATAAAGAAATTTGCAAGTAAAATTTGGAGAACTGGAGTTCAGCAGAAAAAAAAAAAATTATATATTTCTCAGTGAGAAGTACTACCTGATGCTCTTCATTCAATAAGGAATTTACTGTGTACAGCTACCAATTGCACTCCAGATGAAAGACTCTTCCTGCATACAGATAAATCAACTCGAGGGCAGTCAAACCAAATAACCAGCTCTAGTTTATTCCAGAATGTGCTGCAGCCATAACTCACCATAACCATTATTACAATATCTATCACAGGGTATGGTGTACTAGGATCCTTGTTGCATTCAAAACTGCTCACAGTCATTAGAAGTTCTTTACAACGAACTTTGCCTCCAACATTAGATAGGAATCCTCATCCCCTTCCTGACTCTCCTCTCTATCACACCTTGGAAAGTCTCAAGACTCCTCAAAAGTCTTGACTCTAAGATGTCTACTAGTGCAAATAAAATTCCATTAGTTGTCCTTAAGAATATTTGTCCCCAAATTATCTCCAAACTTGGCAAAATTGTTTAATGATTACCTGAAGGAGAAATCCTTGCCAAGTCTATGGAAGATGCCAAGTGTATACTCTGTTTGCAAGAAAGCAGATGAGCGCTCCTCCATCTCCATATTGGCTCATCAGAGTGTCATCAGCAAATTCACTTCAACAGGAACAACCTCTTCAGTGACAAACAATACAGATTTTGATCTACTCAGTCCACCACTGATATTGTCATTGCTAATGGAATCAGTGAGGCATTTGACAATATAAATATATCATGAGGACAATCACATTAGATATATTGAAGGCCTTTGATAAAGCATAACATCAGGGCTTGCTACACAAGCTCTCCAGCTATGGAATCCCTGGAAGAGTTTTCTCAATTATCAAGTCCTTCTTAAAAGGTAGGTCCATGAATGTAGTTGTTAATAGCTAGTCCTCCAAGGCCCATGAGATCAATGCAGGCATCTCCCAAGGTTTGCTTCTCAGTCTTAACCTCTTTTTGTTTGATATTAATGATCACTAAAAAGCATACTCTGGCCTTTTGTAAATGTCTATGCAGATTTTTGTGATGTTGGACAGCTTTGCTTGTCACTTTTGCTATGTCAAGCAAAAGCTCATTATCACTTCGAAAAATGTTTGTTATATTTGAGATTTTGTAGATGCAGATTAACGCCTTGCAATAATATCCGCACTTGTAATACTTGTTCAAGTAGTAATTGCCAAATAGTATAATGATCAGAAGAGAATCGTAATCTATATAGTAGTAGAGAGAGTAAACTTATAACAATAGTGGATAGGCAAGAAGAATGAACAGTAAGTCAACATGCTACTTTGTATTTATTAACTTCCTTTATGATCATGTGATCTACTTAATAATGGAATCGCCCGTGTTACTCACTGGTGATCTAGTTTCAAACCACAATGTCAGCAACAACACTTATTCTTATACAACACAGATAATACAACAGTATATGGATACATATAAAAAAAACGAGATGACCCGAGCCTGGTTGGTTACATTTAATTTCTCAAAAAGCAAACTAATAATGTTCAGTCATCACCAAGCAGACCCTGAATTTTTGTCTATCATAATGAATATGTGTTCTCTCAAGTACTTAACTCCTCCTATTATGCTATAGCTTTATAAGAGCTAGATCAGACAATATGGAATATTGCTGCTATATCTGTGCTTGAGCTGACCATTTTTGATAGAGTTCAAAGGTGTCTATACAGCCATGTGGGGGACAAATTATTTTCCACCCTACAATCCCTTTCCCACAGATGAAATGTTGCAAGCCTCTCAGTACACTATTGCTATTTCCATAGAAAATGTCCTAATAATTACATTCCTTAGTTCCACCCACATTAATCCTCACAGCTAAGACTTGCCACACTATATAAACTGAGGCAAACCACTCTCATTCCATTCATATTCCACTTGAACAGCTTCTTTCTATGAACTGATATTTTGTAGAACTGACTCCTAAGAGAATGTTTTCCTGGCAACTGCAATCTTAACCTGTTCAAGTCTATGATTAACCATTATCTTTTTCACATATCTTCATAAACTGCATTTATTACCTATTACTCTTATCACTCAAACAACCACCTCCTTGAGTGGCTCTTGGTCTTTGTATAGAGGGAACATTAGTTTAAAAACAAAACAGGTTTACAAATATTAAAACACTGCAAATGCTTCTTCCTCTCTCAGGTATCCTGGGTATGATGATAAACTACATCCGGCAACAAGGAGGTTTTGAGGAGTGTGGAACCACCTCGTAATTGCTGTTGTTCCAGGTCAACCACCATGGAGTGGTAGCACCTGTTACGGTCCCAGCTATGGGCAAATAGTTAACCTGCAAACAAAATTTGTTTTTTATAGTAAAAATACCAGCAATACATTTTTGAAAAAAAAATTATTACCAGCAATAAAAATCTTGTCAGCATTAAATAACCCGTTCATTTTTATATGCTGTAAAACAAAACAAACTAAACCAAACAAATACATTCAAAAGGAATGGCAATGCTGCTGGGATGATAAACTACAGAATAAGCTCTTTGCAATTCAGCCCAAACTAGGAGAATGGAAGTCGGCTTTTAGAAAATCTCGAAAGGAAGAAATAGTATTGGCCTCATGAGAATAACCCACTCATACTTGCTAAACAACGAAGATCATCCAGTATGCCAAACATGTGAAATAACATACACTATTATTATCTTAGTGTTCAGACCTTGCTCTCTCTCAAGGCAAAAATGCTATAATCTAAACATGTATGAGCTCTTTGAGAAAGCAAAAGTGGATGACATAATATTTCTTAAAACAGTAGACCTCTACCGAAAAATATAAACGAGATGTCAATAAGATCAATTTCTCTGCCAACTTTATATTTAAAAAGAATACATGAATGACTCCAGACTCTCAATAAAACCATCTTTACAAAAATATGTCAATAAAACCTGATCTACAAACTGATTTCTTACAAAGAATACATATTCTCTTCATGCAATTATTGTAAAAAAAATTTTGGCATTAAATAACCTATTGAGGTTGATATGCCATAAAAGAAAACAAACACATTTCAACAATAGTAGTCTGTCTTAAATTCAAAATGGTGGAGTTTTAGTTTATGTAATGCTAGCATTTTATAACAAGGGGATTAACTGGAGATGTGAGTTATTTCTCTTATTGATTGCATATCTTAATATTAAAAGTTGTGTTGGGCCAATTTTCCAAGTGAAGAAAAGCTTGCTTGTCTTGAAAATAAAGAAATCCAAGCTTTTGTAAAATAGGTGAGTCCATTATCTTACAATTCACAACATAAAAAGTAATAGTCCTTAATTTTAAAATTTTGCCAACTGAAGAAGGTAATTTGTAATTTCATTGAGTTTCAAGCAAGATACCATGTGTAGTATAACATATATTAAATTTTCTAAATGTGATTATGAATAGAACTGAATGCAAGAAGGACTAAGGATAATAAAGTTTGTAAGAATATAGTTACTATCGCTTAACTAAAAAAATTTGGATAGGTAGATCATGGCTAAGATAAGCTGATGTGAAACCCTTTGAAGAAATCAATGTGAATAAGGGCTTCTGAATTTAAGTCTAGAAACAAATGTATTACCCCATATGTTCTATATAACATTGACTTACTGGAGTTTTTTTTTTTTATTGATTTAATTTTTATTGTATTTTCTTTATCCATGCAAACCATTAAAATGTTGATCAACAAGATCAGGGAAATCTGGAAAACAATCATCTGTTCCTTTATGTAATCTGGAAAACATGGAAGGTAGGGAAACTGTTCTATCTTGCTTAGATTCTTTAATACTTTCCAAGAGTTGGAACACTGAACTAGGAAACTAGGTGAAAGTATTTACAGTGGGGGAAAACAAATATTTGTACACATATAAATTTTTAATTTATTGTATTTCCAACTAATGAATAAAAATGCTTTTTATACAATTAACTGTACACAGATGCATAACTAAATATGCATAGGAAACAGAAAAAAAATTTGATGTAATAGAAATTAATTCTATTTATCCATTTTAATGGGTGAAAAAAAGTATTTGTACTATGCAAATTTCAGATGTTAAACTTTTAAATTGCTTTAATGCTCTACATTATTCAAGTGGAATATTCTAGAATGCTCCAATAATTTTATCAGTAGTTATTTTTAGGCTAAAAAATACAAACAGAACATTCTGTAATTGATATTTGTGCAAGAAGGTTATCATCATGGCAAGAAGTAAAGAATTGTCAAATTCGCAAAAAGAACTGATTGTTAAACTCTGGAAAGAAGGTAAACATTACAAGAAAATCTTAGACATCCAGAATATTTCTTTTACTACCATTAGTCCATTCATTGCAAGGTATAAAAAATTCAGAACTGTTGAAAACCAAAGAACAGGTGCTCCACGGAAGATCTTCAAGGAAATTAATACATCAAATTAAACAGAATCTTTGCTTTCATCAGAAATCTGTGTCACTAAACGGACAATAAGAAATGAAATTCATAGGACCAATCTAAAGTCACGCTTCCCTAAGAAAACTTCACTGTTATTGAAAAGACACAGATGCCAGGTTGAAATTCATTTGTGAACATAAGTATAAGGAAAAATCATATTGGGAAAGAGTATTATGGACAGACGAAACCAAAATTGAGTTGTTTGGATGTAATTCTAGAAATAATGTATGGAGGAAAGATGGTGATGCCTTCAAACAAAAGAACACAATTCCGACAGGGAAATTTGGTGGTGGCGGCATCGTGGTTTAGGATGTTTTTCTGCAAAAGGTACTGGCAATATATCAGTAATAGATGGTAGAAGGAATGCCACAGCATATCAAAATATTTTAGAAGGAAGTTTAATGATTTTGGTTGACAATCTTGAAATTCCTCCTGGTTGGATCTTCCAACAAGATACTGTTCCTAAGCATACTGCAAAATCTACAAATTGCTGAAAATAATGTAAATATCCTGAAAATGGCCAAGTCAGTCCCCAGATTTAAACCCAATCCAGAATCTGGTGTTATTTGAAAATTCTAATCCAATCAAGAGCTCTAACAAATGTCCTGGATCTGAAGACCATATGTGAAGAAGAATGGAACAAAATACCAACTAAAATTTGCAAATCATTAATTAAGAACTACAAGAAGTGGTTGGTTGCTGTAGAAGTGAATAATGGCTTTTCTACAAAGTATTAAATGAAGATTATGTATTCCTTTTTGTATTGTACAAATACTTTTTTCATGCATTAAAATGGATAAATGGGATTTATTTCTATTAAATCAAATTTTTTTCTCTTTTTCTATACATATTTAGTTATTATGCATATGTGTACAGTTAATTATATGAAAAGTATGTTTATTCATTATTTGGAAATACAATAAATTAAAAATTTGTATGTGTATGAATATTTGTGCCCCCACCCACCCACACTGTAAGTCTATGTATTTGTTGTTTATGTTTGGATACTTGTACATCTATAGATATAGTTTCTTAAACTCACGATTGTGAAAATGCTAATTTCTAAACGAAATTTTACATTAATTTATTCAAGGAGTGAAAATTTCTCTACAACTTGGGAAAAGAAATTCTGATTCATTTTTCTGCACTGATAGGGAGTATTGGAAATGGGCTGACTAAGGAGAGAAATCAGACTGGAAATAGGACACTAGAACAAGAAACGTGATATTTATGCTCAGAATGTTATCAGAAAGAGCAACACAAACACAGAAGGATGTGTACTTGGATTTTATAGATTATGCAAAGGCATTTGATAAAGTATGCCACAAAGATCTGTTGGAACTGGTAAATTTGGGAAAGATATTAGAATAATCAAGACCCTATACTGGCAGCAAATATATACCAATATACACATTTACAAAACCGTAATCCTTGTTGCGGTGCAAACAGGTATTAGATCCTAGTCACAGATCACCTATAGGTAACAATGGTTCAGGGTACCCTAATTCTGTCCACTAGTCGAAACTCCATTGTCAGGTGTAGTTTTAGGTCCTGCACAAGACCTAACCGCCAGTCCCTTCAAAAAAATAAATAATAATCAACTGAAACTTCCTTTCATCTCCTTACTGACTGCCAGTCACTTGAGCTTTTAAGCCATAAACACCTAGCGGTGGCTTCTGCTGCCGCTGTTATTGAGCAAATAGCCTAGGCTTTTTTCCAAACCTGTTACAACTAATTTTGGCAACATCTTACATAGTGACTGCCTCTCCATCCGATTTCAATCGGTGCACACTAAGCTCACCAACCACACATTTTGCATTCCTTTACAATATGTGAATATTTCCCAAGTTTCCTTTCAAGGGCTTTGTCCATGTTTTCTTCCCAACATGATGACTTGTTTGGTCTTTTCAGAATAACTAATCATGTCTGGATGAAGCTTAGTCTGTATTATTTTCACTGGGAATTTTAGCTGCCTGCCTATATCTACTCTCATTTCCCAGTCCAGGGCAGAACTAAGGAGGAATGTTTTCTACTTCTGTAATGTCTGTACCTTTTCCCTGACTCTGAAAAGATTCATCATCCTCTTATTCAGTTCATATTGGTTTGTTTGAAGACACTTTGAGACCATTATTGCAATGGCTCCTAAAACTTTATCATAGTGCCACTGGTAACACTCCTCATTTAGTGCCTTGGAGCAACTGATCAATATGTATTGGAGGGATCCTTTCTTCTGGCACAATGGACAAAGTGGAGACTCACTCTTTCCTCATGTGTGGAGGTTTGCCAGGCTGGGTAAATTAGTATACCAGAGATCCACCCAGGAAATCTTTTTTCTTTTTTTTTTCTAGGTTTCCCCATTTTGTCCAGGCCCCCTGTTGACCTAAGGCCACCATTTTACTGGCTCTAATTTCCTCCACACCTGCTCTCACTTCATATTGAAGACAGTATTTCTGATCTTTCCTTTTTTCTCACTGTGTGGATTGGAACCTAGGCTTGATCTGCTCACTGCTACTTTTCCTACTAGCACTTTTTGTCTCAGCCTTTGCTTTGCTGTATTGAGCTTGTGCAATGCTTTCCACATTCTCCCAGTTCAAATCTCTATTCCTGCTTCTGCAACTTTATGATCTTTTGAATCCCTATATAGGATTTCCTCCCTTGTCTTCGCTCCCTTGTCTTTAAACTCCTCAACTAATCCTCTGATTGGAAGTTGCAATGTGTTTGATACTCCATACAGAGCTACACTGCTCAAACTCCTCGATAAGCTGAGCCATCTCAGAGGCTGGAAAATGCAACACTGAAATCTGGATACACATTGGAATAGCAAAAGCTGAACAATGTATAAAGAAACAGGAAAATTTTGTTAGAAACAAAGAAAAGAATGTGGAACTGTTATGTAATATCTATTCTCTTATATGATAGTGAAAACTGAACAATTTTTGCAGATAGAAAAGACTGAACTGGGAAGCAATAGAAATGTGGTTCTTCAGAAGCATACTGAGAATATCATGAATAGATTATGCAACGGATAAGTCTTAAGTAAAATGAAAACAAAAAAGACACTTAGCAATCATTGTCATGGGTAAGACATTAAACTGCATCTGGCACTGTTAGCTGAGTTTCAGGATATGCTGACTACACCTCTGCAGAGTGTAGAAGTCCCTCAAAAAAGCCACCTGCCGCCATGATGTCTGAGGATGGGATCCTGGTGGTTGAGCATTTCATGACCTAGGTAAAAGCAGTCATGTAATTGTAACACCCCACTTTGGCTAGACAGGTTGTTGGAGAGGCCCAATCTGACTAAGTGGCTGGTCACAACATGTCCTAGCAACAAAAGTTAATCCCAACCACATTATTCAACTTGAATGGTCTTCAATCAGACATGCATCTCCACTGTAACTTTTAAATGCTAGAAGTCAGTGGCTGAGTTTCAATTGTGCCAAGGAAACCAAAGTTTGATCACTGCTTCATGTTACCAAATATTAGATCTTGGGTACTAAATCTGAAACTGGCAGCAATTCAACTTGGTGCGAATATACTGGTTGTGTATTCCTGTCTCAACCAATTGAGGTGTTCCCCCTTGGTATATTCCAAACAGAAGTTGGTCTCTATGGTGGGTGGTGGAGTACAGAACCAGTGAATAGTTCTATTTAAATTATGGAAAGAAAAAACCCAAAGAAACCTTTCTGAGTCTGAACCAGAAACTACAGCTGAATTCCCAAGATTCAATCTCTAGATGAAAAGCAATGAGACCAAATTTCATCTTTTTCAATAGAAAAGGTAATTTCAGGACCTGAAAAGGTGAAAAAAACTCAAAAAACTCTGGAATCGAAATCTACAGTAGAAGTTAAAAATAAAAAAAAACGTGGAGAATTTACTGAAAATGAAGAAATATCATAACTTGAACTGTAAAGCATATCCACATGAAAAATTATCCAAAGGTGTTATAAGAAGTCAAAATCTTTCACTAGCAACTCCAGAATAAATGGAGACTGCTTTGCAAAGTTGGAGTAAAAGAATACTAAAGAATAAGTATTAGAAGAAATGATGAAATCATAGGAACCAATGCATATATCTTGACATTTGATAAACCAACAATACCAAAGGAAATCAGAATTGGATACGCTGTTGTAAAGGTAGAAAATTACATACCAACTTCCTTGCGGTGATTTAAATGCTAAAAATTTGGCCATCATAGAGACATATACAGAGGGTACCAAGTATGCAGGAAGTGTGGTGAACATGACCCAGATCACACAGAGAACGAGTGCAGAAAACCTATGCAAAAACTACCATGAAGAATACCCTGCTTATTCCAAAACCTGCAATATCTTTAAAAGAGAAAAAAAAATCATGTACATAAAACATACCAAAAATGTATCCTTCTCCAAAGCAAGAAAAAATGTGGAAACCTATATAGGAACCAAAACACATGTCAGCGTAATTCAGAAGACAAACCAGACAATGCAAGACAAAACTCGGACTAATAAATATGATGACAATATGGAAATAATCATAGAAAAAAAACTCTAAAACTACCAAACAAACAATTTTAGTAAAAGAAAGGCAGTAAAGTCCACCAGATACTGAAAAAGACACAAATAAGAATAAAATAACTGAAGATACTTCTATTAGAAAACAAAACCCTATTAAAAGGATGACACAAATGCAAACCCATCCTGATAACCACATAAAACAAACTTAAAGAATTCGAAGTAATAGAGATTGAAAATAAAATTCCACAAACCAACAAAACTTAAAATTAGTCCCACAGAACAAAAAACAAAATACCCATGGACAATAAAATAATCCAATGAAATATTAGAGAAACAAGGGTCAACTTTTGTGAATTGATATTACTTATTACATACTACTGTCCAGCAGTCATATGCCTTCAGAGACAACAATACAATCAACATTAGAAATTACCAGTCATATAATTAAATTAAACAGCACACTGTCAGGGCTTGAGATGGAATATTCCACACAGCGTAATCAAGCTAAATACAAATATGCAAGCAGTCACTCTATCAGCAACCCCCCACAAAACTATAACAGTGTGTTCATTATATATACCACCAGACGAAGAACTCAAAGAATCAGAACTTAGCAAATTAATAGAACAACTGCCAAGACCCTTCGTTATAATGGGGAACTTTAATAGCCATAATGAGATATGGGGAAGCAAGAAAACTGGAAAAAAGGGGAAAATAATAGAATCAGTACTGAATAAATATCAGCTGTGTTTGTACAACAACAAATCAGACACATATCTGAATCCAGCAACAGGCACACATTCTAAAATAGACTTAATATGTGACCCTAACCTGTTTCTAGATTATAACTGGAAAATTCATGATGACACATGTGGGAGTGACCACTTCCCAATTCTCTTAGAAGACATATCAAGTGAGTTAAATAAAAGAACCCCAAGCTGGAATCTGGAAAGTAGGTCTTCTGGACTGGGAAGGATTTAAAACTTCATGCCTTACCAAATTAATCTCAGAAACCAATAAAAACAATGAGGATGACATATTTTATAAATACATTACTTAAGATGGCTGAAAGAAATATACCAAAAAGCTCCAACTCTTCAAAACACAACAAGCCATAGTTTAACAAGGAATGCAAGAAAGCTGTGAGATCACGCTGAGCAACACTAAAAAATTTAAAAAATAAACCTAACAGGAGAAAAATATAAATATATATATATATTAGAGACAAAGCCAGAAAAATTATTGAAGAATCCAAAAGAACTACATGGAAAAATTACATTGCTAAAATAAACAGTAACGCTAAGCCAAAAAATGTATGGCAAATGATATGAAAAATAACTGGGAAAAATAATAATATCCACTACTAAACATCTCATCCACAATAAGGTGAAGATTACTGACAAGAAAGATATAGTAAACCATCTGACATTTTCTCACAAGATTCAATCTCCAAAAAGTTTCAAATGATCAAAGCAAAAGCAGATAAAGTAAAAATCAAAATTCAAAGCAAAAATACTGAAAACCATAATCACACTTTCTCTAAAAGAGAACTACTAGAATCCCTCAACAAGGCCTTCAATACAACTGTTGGACCAGACAAAATACATTACCAATTCTTAAAAGAATTACCTGAGGCATCAATTAATTGCCTACTACAAATTTATAACAACATATGGATTAACAGTAATATTCATAGAAACCATAGTTATACCAATACCAAAAACTTTAAAAGATAATTCAAATGCCAAAAGCTACCGACCCATTACTCTTACCAGTTGTGTCTGCAAAACTCTAGAGAGAATGATCAATGGTAGATTGAACTGGTATCTGAAAACCAACAAACTGATCAGTGAGTGTCGGTATGGATTTAGAAGCCAAAGAAGCCCTATAGACCACCTAATCCGATTAGAAGCATTTATCAGAGAGGCTTTTATTAAGAAAAGAGCATCTGGTGGCAGTATTTTTTGATCTTGAAAAGGCATATGATATGACATGGAAATATGTCATATTAAAAAACTTGGACTAGAAGGTAGAATGCCAGTGTTTATAAATAACTTCCTCCAAGATAGATTTAGAGTCTCAATTGGTGATATTTTCTCTAAGGAAAAAGATCAAGAAATGGGAGTGCTCCAGGGCAACATATTATCACAATCTTTAACATTAAAATAAATGATATCGTCAAAAACATTAACAGCAAAACAGATTATGCATTGTACAGTGCTGTTCGATAAAAGTGACTCACCTGATTTTTTTTACTAAAAATATTTTTTGCCTATTGTTTTTGGGGTTAAAATAATTTTTAAGCTTACTAATATAAAGACCCCTTCCCGACCACCTAGGAAAAATGTTTATTCACCCTAAGGTATTCTATTGATAATTATAAATTTGGATATAAATGAGATTCAGGAAAAAACTCTGTGCAAAAAAAGTGACTCAGATATCGCATTCTAATGATTAAACTGGTAAATTTAAAGAGCTCTTGATAAAATATTGAAAACTATTTTACAATACACTCAGAACAATATTCTAGAGAATTCTAGAACAGCTTAAATTAAATCTAGAGTATTCCAGAATATTCCAGAAAGCCTCATGCAGTATAAAAACAGCTTGAAATAGCCACTCAGAACCACTTAAGGCATCTATTATTGCCCTCTCAAAAGCAGGCAAGTCTACAAGAGAAATTGCAGAAATTACTATAACTTCGCAATCAACTGTCTCTTAGGGCACATAATGATGCCACTCCTGCTCCAAGGAAGGAAACAAGGGGACAAAAAAAAAGATTGATGATAGAACTGGCAGGGTAATCAAGAGAGAAGTTGCGAAGAATAGGACTATAACTAGTCAAGAAATTGCAGCCAGTCTAAGCAAAGAGCAAGGTGTTAGTCTTGCCTCTTCAACAGTCCGTTAGTGGCTGTTAAAACAAGGCTATGAAGATTTAAGCTGCTAATAAGCAAAGCCAACAAAGCCAAGAGACTTGAATGGGCTTACTATTACAAAAATTTCACTGTAGAAAACTCGAAGAATGTTCTCTTCTCCAATGAAACAAAAGTTGAGCTAAATTCAAAGGATAAGATATCTAAAATCCGAAGAAGCTTTGAAAGCTCTTTGAATTTAGCAGTAAGTACTGTCAAGTGTCCGTTCAGTATAATGTTCTGGGGATGCTTTTCTTTTCATGAAACCAGTTTCTTAAAACCTATTGAAAAGACCCTCAGGAGCAAGCAGTATGAGAGAATTTTAGAGTCTTGTCTGCTCCCTTCTTCTGAAAGGGTGCAAATCAACCCCACCAAGCACATTTCTATGCAGGATAATGCTCCCTGTCACAAATCAAAATTGATGAAGGAATACTTTAATGAGAATCAGATGAGTGTTATGACATGGCTGCCCCAATCTCCTGACCTCAACCCCATAGAAAACTTATGGAGCATTATAAAGTACAGGCTCTCGAGAAAGCAGTTGAGCAACAAAGAGGATTTGATTGTGAATTTCATATCCGAATGGAATTCAATGCTTGGAGATGAGATTTGCCAGAACCTAATCAAGTCATTGCCAAAAAGGGTTGAAAAGGTTATTCAAAATAAAGGAGGACCCATAGATTATTAAATATTTCAAACTATATTACCTATTATAAATAAATTATACCTCTATTACTCTTTATTTAAATCTGTTTGGTTATGTTTCTATTGATTACTAGTTGCAGGAAATAAGTGAGCCACTTTTTTTGCACAGAGTTTTTCCCTAAATCTCATTTATATCCAAAATTATAATTATCAGTAGAATACCTTAGGGTGAGTAAACTTTTTTACTAGGTGGTCGGGAAGGGGTCTTTATATTAGTAAGATTAAAAATTAGTTTGACCTCAAAAACAATAGGCGAAAAAAATTTTTAAGTAAAAAAAAATCAGGTGAGTCACTTTTATCGAACAGCACTCTATGTGGATGTATGAAACTGACCCAAGTAATCACTTTTCCAACAACAAAGTCTCTCCGTATACACAGTACCACGTTTGTGAGCATCTTGTCATTTTTCTCTCATCTGTGGTGTTTTATGTCTAGCTGATCTTGCGACAAATTTGCATATGCCCAACCACTCTCACCAATTCTCCTGGCTCTGAGACTGTGTTTTTCTTAAATTAAGGTGTTAAAGCGACCATATTTCTTTTTCCTTTCCTTCACTCATTTTGCATGCCAGGTATATACGTGCTCGCTTTGCCACATAAAGTAAGTCATCTTCTCCCCTACAGATGACTTCTGGATTTGCTATAGATCAAGAAACATGAATCGTATAGAAAGACAGCTCTAAATATGCCTTGAGAAGTTGAACAAATGGACCATAAAGAATAAACTAAAATTTTCCAAAGAAAAAACAAAATGTGTCCACTTTTGAAACCAATGCAAACTTCACCTTGACCTGGTACTGAAACTTGACCACACCAAAATCCCAGTTGTAGATGAATATAAATACTTAGGAATCATTTTCAACTATAAACTCACCTTTATTCACCGTATCAGGTCCAAATATAATAAAACCGTGCAATTACTCAGAGCCATAGTACACACTGACTGGGGAGAAGATAGAGAAACATTAAAACTATATTACTCTTTAGTCAGATCAAAACTGGACTACAGCTGCTTCATATATGGAGCAACCAGGAAATCATACTTGAAAGAACTAGATACCATACACTACCAAGGTCTTAGATTAACCATTGGGGCATATAACATCTCACCTGTTAAAAGCTTATATACAGATGCAAAAGAACCATCTCTAAGGCTAAGACATGAAAAACTCACTCTCCACTACTACCTAAAACTATCTTCCTGTCCTCTAAACCTAGATTACAACAATACTTTCAAATCACAGTACACTGAACTTTTCCAGCAAAGGGAAAATTCTATCAAACTGTTCAGTCTATGTATGAAAGAGATTTTACTTGAGAACTGCATAATGCAAATTCACAGATCAATTCTATCAATTATACCTCCCTGGATGATCAGCCAACCTAAAATAATACTAGAATTTACAAGATATTTTGGCTTGGTAGACAATTTGGTTTGTTTTGGATTAATCCGAAACAAGCCCAATCATCTACCAAGCCAAAATATTCAATATCAAAAATAAACACCCAGACCACCTTCATATAAATACAGATAAAGCAAAAAACAAAAAAAGTCAGATGTGCACCCATCCTAAAAGGTAATAAACAACAGAAAAGAATTACAAACATAGCCTCAATATATAATGCCGAAACAATTGCTATTAATCTTGCACTTTACATAATAACCTTGTGGTTATTATGTAAAGTGCCAGATTATTTACAATAAATTCATAATTTTCTCAGACTCTCTATCAGTGCTAATTCCATTGAAAAATGAAAAAAGCTAGTGACCTTTAACCATTCTATCAGATAGAATTCATCAATTGTCCAAAAAAAAAAAAAAAAAGAAATAATCTTTTGTTGGATACTGAGTCACCTTGGCATATGTGGAAATGACAAGGCAGACTCAGAAGCAAAGAGAGCAATGAAAGACAAAATAACAAACACGAAAATACCACACTGATTATAGGACTGTTATCAATAAAATGATCACAAATAAATGGTAAAACCCATTGGTTTTGCCATTTATTTGTGAGTAAATGAATAATTATGATTTATTTATTATTTTTTAAATTTGCTATTTACTGTGAGTAACTCAACAATGATACCCTCACTAATAACAAACATCTGAACATTAAACCCACCACTGGAGAATGGAACACAAAATACAATAACAATAGAAGAGAACAACAGGCAGTGTTGACACACCTTCACATAAGCCACACCTACATCACTATTCACCATTTACTAGAGAGTACAGAAGCCCCAACATGCTAAGACAGATTTATGGTAAAATGTATTGGTGGATTGTGTAGACTTTGACCTAGCTTGAGTAAAACATTACCAAGAGAACAATTTGAAAGACCTTTTCAACAAAACAAAACCATCCAAAATATTACATTTTCTAAGAGAAGTGAGATTGTATGCAAGAATATGAGTAACTGAACAATGATATTCCAACTATATGCACCTATAACATTTAGTCCTGTACCAAATTTATTCTACAAGGAATGATTATTTTATTTCTATGAACTTATTCTAAAACTTTGTCGATATTAAAGTACCCACTGAGGTTGATGTGCCATAAAACAAAACAAACTTTACAATAAAAAGCGACAGCTGAAATTTCTTGGACACATAATGAGGAATGAAGGCTTGGATAATTTGATACTTACAGAACATATAAAAGACAAATGGGACAGGGGAAGGCATTGGACCACTTGCCAGTTGAACTTGTGTAAATAGATGGTGAAATGGGGGTGTGGATTGATGGCAAAAAGACGAATGTTAGTAAAAGCTATTGGAAGTTGTGAAGAACCATGATGGCTCATTGTCCTGAAGAGACATAGCATATAGAAGTACTACTTTATACTGTTTAATCTTTCACCACTTCAGTTTTGCAGCTTAAATTTTTCCACTGTACAAGTTGCATTTTTGCTGTTTAAAGCTATACTACATATGTCAGTACATATATAAATTTAGATATCTATATACATAAGATCATGTACAATATTTGAAAATATATGTGAAAAGTGATTTTTGTATTGAAATAATGTTATATTTTTTTATATATTTTTTTTTAGATGGCAAAAGTATCTTGGTTATTCTTTATATCCAGATTCATAGAGTTCTCAGATACAGTAAGTATGCTTATTGTTGATTTTTGTAAGGGGACTTCTTTAGTTTAATATATTTTATAAAATTAGATTAGACAAGTATCAATGAATTACATTATTTACATTATTCAGACTATTGTCCTCATCTTTGTCACCATATTTATTACAATGTTTCAGCCGTTGTATTATCCAGCCTTCGTCAGGTGGTTGGAATGTAGAACTGAAGCCTTTATTTTGCTCACTGGGGTAGATTGTTCTAGTTCCATGTGCCATGTTTAACGGATGTCAGTTATCAATCTCCTGTTAATTTCCCTCTGAAAGTTCTCCACTGCATGGCACAGTGGATAAAGGTGTTAGTTAGATCCAGTGACAGGACCCAAAGAGTGTGAGTTCAATACCTGGATAAGGCAGTGGAGAACTTTCAGTGGAACTAGGACAGTCTACCCCAGTGAGCGAAATAAAGGGTTCAGTTCGACATTCCAACCACCTGAAGAAGGCCAGAGCGTACAGTGGCCGAAATGTTGTAATAAATATGACAACAAAGATAAGGACAATAGTCTGAATAATGTAAATAATGTACATAATACCTCATCTTAGAAATATAGACAGATCAATGAATTTCAATTTATTCATTACTTAGAATTGAAATGCAGTAATTTATTTTAATTAATATATTGTTTGCCAGTAATTTTACAGCTTTTCAGAAGTATTGTAATATCCATAAATATTTAGATTTGGCATATCACTTTGGTAAAATTTAAAAATAACTTTTAGATTATTTGTGTATTTTTATATTGAATTGGTGGAAATGTTTCTGTGTTTTGTCATTAGATGACATTAGGAGTGTTTGTTTTTCTCAATTCAAGATGATGGCTTTTTACTGTATTGTGATAATTTTCATATCAACTTTTTTTTAGGAACTATTTGTGAAAAAGAATGGTATGAGAGTTTTCTAGAAACATTGCCAACTAATATGAGAACAAGCATTAAAGCGCAAGAAAGTAAAAGGAGTTATAAATTTGGAAATAGAGATATTTTACAAATGCTAAATCTGATTACACTGCCATGTATTCTTGTAGGGATTAGAATGGACAGTGTTACTCATGTGGTTGAAGCATATGTCTCTCTTTTTGCCTAGCAAAAAAAAGAGTAAAAACCAGTTTAAACTTTGAAAATGACAGTCGCTTTGTTGTATGATTTCCTAAGTGAACCAATGCTCTGTGGAACCGACTCCTAAGAGGATGTTTCCTGATTATTACAGTATTAACCTGTTCAAGTCTAAGATTAACCATTACCTTCCCCACCTAACCTCAAAAAATGTGCTTTTTACTCTGTAACCCTCTACCTTGAGTAGCCTCTAGGCCTTGTACAGACAGAGTGAACCTCACAGTAAAAAAAAAAAAAAAAAAAGATTAAAAAAGTGCAAAAATAAAAAAAAGAACTTACTGGACTGAATTTCTATGCATGGTTCACTACTTAAATGCAATGAAAATATTCTCTTTTTGCAACAAATTGTGATTGGCTGTTGTTCTTGCAAGTGAGCTAATTCTGTGTTACAAACACAAAGAGATATTTCAACTGCAGGGGAAGAAAGGGAACTTCTTCAGACTAGGAAAAACACTGTCAACTGTGGAACATGGTCTGCTATAGATTTCACTTGCTGATAAATGGAATCAATCTTTACCTAACAGCTGTGGACAGCCTACTGATTGCTATATTTTTGCATATTCATCAGGAATAAGAATGGCACTTGTGCATGTGCTCTTCACTGCAAATGGCCACCATGTGAAAAATGCAAGTCATCCTGCTCATTTTGATTCAGGTTAGTGAGTTGGAAATTTGTCACAGAATGAAAGAAGGAATACGTGAGATTGTGGTGTGAACAAAATTAAATAATATTAACTGCACTGAAAACCTGTCATCAGCTAAAAAAGCTATTTTTTTTAAGAGAATTTGGAAGTGAATTCTCTATTATGACCTGCAGCCCCCAGTTAGACTAATTGATAAAAAGCAGCCATAATTTGTTTAGTGATAAGGAAAACAATAAACCACTTTTTTTCTTTTCTTTTTTTTTTTTTTTTTTAAGTAGGCAAAAATAGTTACAGCTTGGCTTGGATGCTTTATTCATTCACTGTATTTAACAAATATCACATCTTTAGATTACCATATATTCCGGTCTTTATAGAAATGTCTTAATGAAAAACAAAAAACGAAACTTTCATTTTCTCAGAATATAATAAATGCACTTACAGCAGTTCATTTCTCAGAAGAGAATTTTGAAAAGATGAAAATAATTCCATTTTCTCAAAAAGTTGCCTGAAAGATAGAAGATAATGAAATTTTTATTTTTTATGGACAAATATGAAATTTAAAGAACGAAAAATATATTCAGTTTATATATTTTCTAAAAATTTTAAGTGTATTCTAGTTAATTTTTTTTTTTTTTAAATGCATAAAAACAACAGCCAAGATGAAAATGATCTGAGCATGACAATTTGGACAAAATATAATAAGTATTTTATATAGTTTTAAAGTGCATAATTAAATAAAATATAAGAAAAAGATTTAAACTGTTTAATATCAATCAACAAGTCTGATTTAAAATGGGGTTTAGCTGTTGATAATTATTCACTCTGTTAGCAATACAAATTTCAGTGCTGGATCCAACAGTTTCACGCAAAATGAAATCAGTATACCCTCTTTCTGATTCACGTGCACCTCAAGTTGCGAGGGCACAGAAATATGAAACAAACTGATTATTAAAGATGAGTTAAGTGTTGAATTTATATGGTATTTTATGGCCTAAAATTTTCAGCTTTCAAATTTTCTGTGAAAAATAACTTCAAACACTATTTTACATCCACCAAAAATGAGCATTCTTTTTTCTTTAAAATGGAACTATGGTATGTGTAAGGAGACACAAGACAAGTTTAAAAACATCACCATGAAAATTACCAACTTTGAAAATGTGATAAAAATGCCAATCTTCATTAAAATAGTGATATAACTTAAAGAAATTTGGAATAAAAATGAATCATTGCATACAAGAAAGAACTGTATCTTTATGAAGTTAAAAGATTAAATTTTGTTTACATTCTAATTTTCTCAAAATAGCCTTGAAAATAAATGAGAGCAGTTAAAATGGATGTAAATGAACTATTTTGACATTTTCACATTGTAAACTAAGGCATTTTGGGATACATATTAATACTTTTAGATTAGTTTCTTTGTTCAGTTAAAGATTTTATAGATAAACTTGTGGAAAAATGTTAAGGGCCTATAGCATCTAAACTATTTGGAACAAAGTAAAAATGAAAAAATAGTTTACATAAAAAAAAAATTGGGGGTACCAACTTTCAGCTTTATATTTAGCAAATTTATAAGATGCCAAAATCTATAAAACCATGATTTCCGCATAGCAAATTGTTCTAAAAATGTTTTAAGCTTAGACTTAAGCTTGTCCACAAAACAACTTCTGTTACATGATCTTCAGACAAGTAAGAATATGTGGTAAAAAATATAAAAAATTTTCTTAAACTGGTCTTTTCTTTTTCAATTTTTCATGTATACACTCAATTTCTCCACAATGTGAGGTTGTTATTATTTTCTCTTGAGGCAAGAAAGAATAAGGAATAACCCCTTTGAAAGACCACCACGCAGTAACCATTAACCAGGGTGGAGTGAAGGCTTTGAGCATTATTTTGGTGATTCATTTGCATCCAACCACTGGCCTACTTTTTTTATTGTGGTCAAAGAATATCCATTTCTCATTGCATTTAATGATTCAATGCAAAAATAGTTCTTTTTCTCAGTTTGTACTTGTACACTAAGATTACTCAACATTGTTTCATTGTAATCATTTTCATTGAGCTTATGAGTAACAATATAGTGAACGAAAATTATCTGGAAAGAAAAAGTCAGGAATAAGTCAAGGAAGTTACTTTGTTACACAACCAGATCAATGACCAACCAAAAAATGTGTCATTTCATGTGTGACAACCTAATAATTTAGATACTGTATCTAACAATGAGAAGCTCTCAAAGTGGGCATTGTCTTTTGTCATTCCAGCCCTTATAAAAATATATTTTTGTAATCTACTGTAAATATTAACTATTGTCACCAAGTTTCAAATCTGTATGTGCAACATCCTTGGAATTACAAATGTCTGAATTATGTTGAAGGCCTTATTTAGAAATTTCAAGATGCTCTGATTTTAAAAATATTAAAGATACAGTTCTAAACTTTGGGTTTTAACAATAAATTTGATCAAGGAACACTTGCAAATTTTCCTAGATTTTTCTGAGAGGGTTACCTGTGGCCATTGGTTGATTTGAAATGGAAGGACCCAACTGCATTCCCTAAGTTGGAATTATGGTCAGACCTATTATGAATTACTACTGCACTAAGTATGTTTCACCTATGTATGTATTGGGATATTTTATGGGATTATTATCATGAATAAGAATATCTACAAAAAATAAACAAAATAACTTTTATTCTGTGATACAAACAGAAAAAATCAATGAACATAAAATTATGAAAAAAATCAATGAACATAAAATAATCTCTAAGAGACAAATTCAAAAAATCAATTAGAAAATTAATAATGAGGACATTGTCAGATTTGATTGAATATCATCCTATAATACCTAGGTTATTGCCTACCAAAAACACACAAATCAGTCATTCCTATGCAACCTATTATATCTGAGAATGGAAGTACACCCCATCTTCTATGTGCTGTGTCCCTTTAGGATGTGGGTAATCATAACTCTTCACAAGTTCTTATCCTTTATAGCTCTTATCTATGTTTGTCTTTTAACTATCACTTCTCTTTGTTCTGACATCCTCACAAGGTATGTTACTTGCTGCTTTCCACTGTCCCTCTTGCCTGTGAGTGTCAAATTTTTCAGGTCTCATTTACTCATTGTGTTTCCCAAAAATTTCAACTGTCTCTTTCTGTTTTTATGTATTATAAGAGGATTGGTATTACATAGATGTTCAGAACAGCTTTCTTTGTTTCTAATGAAATTTTTCTTCTTGTTAATACTTGTTTTTCAGAAAGTATCTTTCTCCCTCAGATGTTGGAGCTACATTTTCTGCCCTCTGTTAAAGCACTTTGCAGATATTTAAACTTCTGTACTTGTTCGATTTTGAAATCTCCAATCAATGGCTCACATCTTGGGCTTTTCTCTTGCAGACAATCATACATTGTCTTCTTACAATTGATGGTTAGTACCTTCTTCCATTTTCTTCACATTTATTTGCTCCTGGTTTCTTAGCAGTGCTAAAAATGTGCTCCTGAACTGGATCCTGTTATTTCTAAACTCTACAATAAACGCCTTGCTGCTTCTTGCTTTCTTGCTTGTTGGAAATTCACTTCTGTAGTTCCTTTCCCTGTTGGCTTCAGAATAGGCTGATTGCACCTCTGCAGAGGAGTAACCTCACATCCAATGAGGCCACATGTTTGCCATGGCTGGTGGCCCATGATGTCTTGGGATGGGATTCTGGTGATTGAGGGTTTCAGGAAGATGGTTGTTTTAACTCATGAACCACAACACGTCACTTTGGCCCTTACCTAGGCTATTTGGGTGGTCAGAGAGGCCTAATCCAATCAACTGGCTGGTCACACCAAGCCTTGATTCAAATTCCTGCAGACTCTGGAAAAAGCTGGATTGGAAGGTGGTGGCTGTAGGATAATCATCTTACGAAGAAACTATTGCTTCAAACTATTCCTGAACAAGAAGTTAACTTGGGAACTGAAACTTAGGAAATCAAATGGAGACAAATACACAGGAAAAAAAGAAATAGCTAATCTGATAGCAACAGAATTCCAAAGGAACTCCTCAACAGATCATTATCCCCTAAATGTAAAAAATACAAAAAACATGGAAAAAGAAAAACTAATATTCACCTCAAATAACAAATACAACATTCCCTTTACTATCTTAGAGTTAAAAACAATCTATAAAACACTGCAACTGGTCTAGATGAAATCCATTATCAATTTAAAAAAAATCTACCAAAAACATCTCTCTGAGAACTCCTATGAATTTTAATGATATATGGTGCACAGACAAATTTCCTGAATCATGGGTTGAGTTTATCATCATCCCAATTCCTACACCCAGCAAAGATCATTCTAACCCAACAAACTACTGACCCATTGCACTAACAAACTGCATATGCAAGAGAGAATGGTTTTAAGTGTACGACTAACATGGTATCTGGAAAAGCATGATCACTTATCTTGATATCAGAGTGGGTTTTGGAATAACCAAGCCACCAACAATCTAATATGGCTTGAATTCTTCATTTGTGATGCCTTGATCAAGGTCACCATGTAGTATTTATCTTTTTTGATCTTAAAAAAAGCCTATGATACTACATGGAAATATGGAATCTTAAAAGACAAGATAGGAATAAGAGGAAGAATGGCCTTATCAAAAACTTTCTAGCACACCTAATCTTCAGAATACAAAATGGAAATAAAAAATCAGACCCGCACAAACAGAAGGCAGGAGTACTTCAAGGTAGTATCTTGTCTGTTACCTTATTCATTCTCAAAATCAGCAGCATTGTAAAAACCATCAATTCAAGTATTGGAAAGTCCCTGTATATAGATGTTCTCTCAATTACATACTCCTCTCGAAACATATCATCCATTGAAAGACATGTATCTCTAAATAAGATAGAAAAATGAACCAATAAATATGGTTTCCAAAAACTAACATACTACCTTGACCCACAATTAAAAATAAACGAGTTCATAATTCCTATCATCTGTGACACTATTTAGCTATGATAATTAATCATAGAAATTAAAACAGACATTCTTAAAGCAAAAAAGAGCTATCTCAAAAGACAGACTGACCAATGAAAAAAAAGATTTTAATTCTATTTACGAAAAAAAGATACTTTTCACAAAAGACAGTAAAAGCCGTGGAAGAAGCCATATGTGAGGTCTTGTTGATTTATGTCTCACTGAGGGAGATAGAAAGAAAGGCAAATATTAAGATACCAGCCAGACCATGGTGGTCATAAAAATTTTGGCTTGAGATGAATGCTGATACAGGCAGGGAGAATCAATGTTAATTATCTTTCCAAGATATCATTTTTTTTTTTTTTTTTTCTTGGATACAGGCAAAGAGAAGCAATGTGGCAATTATAAAATTTTGACATTGTTTTGATATAGATGAGAGGATTGTTATCATTTACTTTACCAACAGACGCTAAGACGTTGAATAGCAATGTGGCAATTGTAAAATTTTGGCATGAGATAGAAAATAGTGGAGAATTGAGATTTGGCGAGATAAAAGAATTTAATTTAACACGTCAAGGATTCCATTATAAATCTAACTTAACGTAAGAACCAGATGGCAAACTTTGACAGTGATTGATTAGTCGGTAAAGAGTGCTGGCTAAGTGAATTTTGGGTGGCCCCAAAAGAAAGATGTGATAAGAATTTAATTGGCAATGTGGAATTCATACAAATTTTGGCCAATGGGAAAGGAGAATTTTGTAAACAAAAATTCTAGATTATAATTTTAAGGAGGCCAGCTTAGCCACATCCAAACTGCCAGAATGCTATTGGTCGAGTGGTAGCATGGGTGATAGGCGGAGGTGAATGAATGAGAAAGGTGGAGAAGTTGGACGAGCCACTGTCCCATATTGGTATCCTAACCAGGGAATTTCACGGAGTAGCAACAACCACCGATCGACTGGAACACAGTCTGGTGGCAGCAACAATGAGTCAACCCCAAAATGCCAGTAGAAGAAACATTACAGCTTCACGCAACGACTGAGAGTTGACCATGGGCTAACGGCAGGTGTCACACATCCAACAAACAAAATATCTAGGAGTCATATTAGACAAAAAGCTTAAATTTAGAGTGCGCATCAATCACCTAAGTCAAAAATGCCAATATAAAAAATGGATTGGGGAAAAACACTATAGATTTCATATCTCATTGAAATTAGATTATGAATACATTATCTACTGTACCACATGCAAATCCTACCTAAAAAAAACTACAGACCATAAGAAATCAAAGTCTGAGACTAAGTTTAGGTGCCTTCTGCACTTCACCTATGCAAAGTCTGTATATAGAAGCCAACGAACTACCTTTGTCCCTGAGATGGGAAAAATTATTCCAACAATACACACTAAAACTACAATCCAACCCAAACAACCTAACATACCAAAAACATATAATTCTCAATATATTCAATTCTACAATAACAGATCAACAGCTTTTCCCTCATTTGGACTTTGGAGTAAACAAACACTAAAACAAGTAGTGAACAAAATCCCTGATAACATAACACCATTTGCAATAAATAAAATAGCTTCATGAGTAATCTATGAACCTATCATAGACCTAACACTGACTTCTTCTTTTATGTGCTGTGTCCCTTCAGGATGTAGGTGATCATGACTCTCCACTTCCTCCTATCCCTTGTAGTTCTCAATAAGTTTTGTCTTTTTGCTACTTCTCTCAGATCCTGTTCTGTCATCCCTTTGCTAAGTATGTCATGTGTTGCTTTCACTTGTCCCTCTTTTCCACTATCCACCCTGTGATTATCAGATTTTCCGAGCCTTCCATTCTTATTACATGTCCCAGAAATTTCAGCTGCCTCTTCCTGATGTTAAGTATGAGTTCTCTCTTTGTTTGCATCCTCTCCAAAACATTGTTTCTCACATGTTCAGTCCATGGTATCCTTAGCATCCTTCTGTAGAACTATACCTCTGTTGCCTTGAGTCTCTTCTTCATTTTTGAGGAGATCATCCAACATTTGCTGCCATAAAGGACGATAGTTATTGCATAGCAGTTCAGTACTCTTTTCTTTGTTAACAATGAAATCCTCCTGTCTCATAATACTATACCCTAGCTTTTGGAATGCATCTTTGGCCATCCCAATATGTCTTTGGATCTTAGCATTACACTTACCATCCTCTGTCAGAGCAGTTCCCAAATATTTAAATTTCCGCACCTGTTAGATTTTAGTGTCCCCAGTCTGTAAATCACATTTTGGGTTCATCTTTTTGCTGATGACTATGCGTTCTGTCTTCTTATATTTTATGCTTAGTCCGTTCTTCTTGATCTCCTTTGCTACCTTTTGTAGGAGGTTTTGTAATTTCCTTTCCGTGTCTGCTATCAGCACTCTGTCATCTGTGTATCTTATGTTGTTAAGCTCATGGTGGCCAATGATTAATCCTGGTAGGATTTCCAGTTCTCTCAGAATTGCCTCACTGTATGTTAAATAAGTCCGGTGAGAAGACACATCCTTGCCTTTTGGCCCTTTCTATTTTTGTGTATCTGCTGAACTCATTTTCTATCCATATGCAGGCCATTTGCTGCCAGCATAGGTTCTTGATTATTCTAATATCTTTCCTAAATATATCAAAGTTGCTGAGTATTTCCAACAAATCTTTATGGCACACTTTGTCAAACACCTTTGCGTAGTCTATAAAACATAGATGCACATTCGCCTTTTGAATTGCTCATTTTGATGACATTCTGAGCATGAATATCGCATTCCTTGTTCCAGTGTCTTTAATGAACCCATACTGTTCTTGTCTTGATTCTGCTGTGCACTTTATTCATCAGAATACAAATGTAACACTTCAGGGTCGATCAAATATAACCCTTTCATCGTGCTCAGCCTAGAGTGGCTCCTGGTTTGATCAATGGAGTGATCTCTTCAATCCTGACCTGCCTTATCCCACGTTGTGATTGATTGATTATAAGGAGGCCAAGATTGATTTGTCGCAGGTATCTTCATGTTGGGCTGGTCCAAGTCGAGCAAAGTTGTACAATAAAATTGGAGAAAAAAAACAGCACTTGAAATATATATAAAAATAATTACTATTTTTATAGTGAATAATGTGTACAATGGCTCGTTAGTGGTTATGTTCACATACAGGTGTTTGTCAACCCAACCCATTCCTAAATCAGATGCAACACTTGAGTAAGCTGATAAGTTTGGGCTCACGGAGTTAGCGAAATTTGTTTTACTGATTTGGTAAGTTTGGCTCAAGGCTGAAGTCAGAGGTTCTTGTGTTCGGCAGGATTTGTGGAATCTCTCAGCAACCTCCGCCACTTCCCTTCTCAGCTCTCAACTGTCAACTGTCTGAATTGCTTTCACACATTCATATTTATGGACTTCAACTAGACTGGTGCAGGGCAAGATGTAGGTTGGGTTTTGGTGAATATGCTGATTTACAACAAGAGTCCATTGTTTTTTGGTCCTGAGAAATGAAATTACTTAATTTGGGGGAATTCTCCTTCTCTTATGAGAGATAGGTGCAGGCATCGCTCCACCTGGTTACTTCTACTTTCTCTTATTACCATCTCCCACCAGTGCTTTCCAGTGGGCGTGGGCAGCTCTTCCAACCTCCTTCATGTCTTTGTCTGTGCCTGCTACCCTTCAGTGGGGCAGACAGCCCCTCCTCCTTCCTTGATCACTCTTCTACACCTATAACCTCCAGCATTCAGTCAAAGACTAATTAAAAAAAATTATAGTTCCAATGTCATCTCATAAGTGAATTGACACAACAATTGGTTGGCTTTCTCACCTTTGACTCAAGAGATGCTTTCCCAGTGAAAATTTTGCAACTCACATTATGGTGACAATTTGTTCAGCCAAAGGTCAGCATTCTGCAGGTGTTCAATTTATTGTTTCCCATCCTGATATCTTTGTAAAATGACTTCATTTGGAGCTGGTATTTAACCTAATTCTCCTTATGTTGATCTCTCAGGCATTGTTTGCCAAAGATTGTCAACACTTATAGTGTTATACAGATGATGAGTTTTGTTATGTGGCTCATTAGACTGTTCAGTGGAGTTCACATTTGTTTGCACCTGGTTTTTTAAGCAGTGCTATGAAAATAGATCTACTGAGATCTTCCGGTATATCCCCTCTGTTGTAGATTTAATTTATTATTTCTGTAATCCTGTCTATGCCAAAATCATCTAAGGCTGTCAGCATCTCTGTTACAATTCTGTCTGGACTTGCAATCTTGTTTCTGTTCAATTTTGCCAGTGCAGCTTCTACTTTGGTTTTTAGAATTTCAGGCTCATTGGTAATTTTGTGTATTGCCAGTTGTTCTCTTTTGTCATGGAAGAGTTCTTCAATATATTGGTTCCAGCATTGAAGAATCTGATATGAGTGTTCCAGCCTTGGATTTTATGCAGCCTGTTGATGAGCATGTCTTCTGTCCTGTTAGTTATTTTATCTATTGATGCATATCTCCTTTGTGGTATTCAATCTCTCTATTTCTACATATTTTTTGTTTAGCCACTCTTCTTTAGCCTGCCTGTATTTGATCCATATTTTGTTGTGTAGTTTTCTGTATTCTGTTCCATATCTTTGCAGAGTTTTCTGTCTCCTTTACATCATGTTGAGAATCTCATCAATGATCCATTCATTTTTTATTTTTCATCCATTCTCTTTTTGGATGATATCGTTTGCTGATGTCACTAAAGCTTTTCTTAGTGCATCCCATTTTGAGTTTCCATTTCCATTGTGTCCCTCGTTCTTCTTTTCACACTGACCATATATTTTTCCTTCAGGTACGGGTTGCTCAGGTGTTTGTTGTATTGCAATTTGGGTGCTGCCTTAGGCATCTTCAGTTTCCATAGTTTCACCCAACTGTACTCCTCTATCTGTACTTGCAGAACATTCCCAACCCTTTTTATTTTATATGTGCTAAAAGCCAGGGGCTGAGGGTCAATTGTGTTGAGAGGATAGGACTTCTATCACTACTAAATTGCACAACACTTAAAACCAAAAATTGACAAAAGCTTGAAAGCTTACTCCCAACTCAAGTATACTGGTCATGTATCCCCATCTCAACCAAAGCAAATGGGTTTCCCCCTTGGTATACTCCCAACATAAGTTGGGCTTTGTGGTGTGTAGTGGAGCACAGGGCAAGTGAAAAATAAAGACCAATCATGGCTTTTTCAAACAAACAAAAAAAAAAAAAAATATCTTTCAGAATCTGATTCAGAAACAGAATTTTCTAAATTTATAGTGGTGGAGTTCTTAGAGGAAATATCTTTAAAAAAATGTTGTCCCCATTTCTAATTGAAAAGGTGACATCTTGTAGAGCAAGCCCTAGAAGTGTCAAGAAGCTATGAAATGGCAATCTACTCATCGAGGTGAACACTAAAAGACATGCCAATAACATACTGAAACTTAAAAGCTTTCAGACTACAAAATGCAAGTCCTATCCATATGAAAAGCTGAACATCTCAAAGGTAGTTGTTAGATGTAGAGAACTTTCCCTGGCTACACCCGAGGAAATAAAATCAGCGTTGGGAAACCAGGGAGTCACAGATTACCGAAGAATAATTATTAAAAGGATGGTGAACAGATAAAAACACACATACATCTTGACATTTAACATACCAAAAACTATAAAGATTGGATATTGTCTTGAGAGAATGGAGCAATACATCCCAGCTCCCCTGGGATGTTTCAAATTTCAAAAATTTGGCCACCACAGGGAGAGTTGTAGAGGATGACAAACATGTAGAAAATGTGACCAAAGGAACTAGACTACATGGAAGAGGATTGTAACAATGAGGTGAAATGTTCTAATTGCCACAAAGGCTATCCAGTTTTCTGAAGGTTTTGCAATATTTTTAAAAAAGAGAGAAATTTTGAAGGTGAAATGTAAGCAACACATATCATTCACAGAGGCAAGAAGGATAGTTGGTATGTATATGAGAGAAAAAAAAACATAATTCACAGTGACACAAAAAGTGAGCCTGATCAGCAACAGCAGGCAATCTGATCAATATAAAACTCTCATTCAAGAACTATTAAAACTGGGTCCGGATGACTAGCCAAGATTCGAAGAACTTAAAAACAACACTTGACCCAAAACACTAAAAGTCTGCAAGTCCAGGCAACAATAAGCTGATAATACTCAAACTCATCGGCCAATTACCTAATCCCTTCATAATATTGGGAGAGCTAAACAGTTACAACACTCATATGGGGAAGTAGAGAAACAAACCAGAAGTGCAGAATAATAGAAAAAGTGATCAATACAAACAACCTATGTTTACATAATGATAGATCCCAAGCATATTTGAATCCATCAATTGGTCACTATTCTGCCATGTGTCACTCCTCGATTCACATAGATTATACATGGAAGTTATATCGGGATACATGCCAATTGTGTTGGAGCTAAATGAAGAAGGCCCATCTCAATGGGTATTGAAGAAAGAAGACTGGGAAAGATATCAAAATGAATGCAAGAAAAGGCTAATTCAGGATTCCAATAACAAAAGCTTAAAACATTTTACAGAAACTCTTCTAACCATAGCAACAGAATGTATACCACAAAGACAAAGAGTAGCTAATAGAAACAAACCCTGGTTTAACAAAAATTGTCAGGACATAATCAGACTTCTTGGGCAAGCAGCCTATCTATGTTCAACAAAGAATCCACTACATTCAACTTCATTGAATTCAAACATCTTAGAGCAAAGGCATGAAAATCAAAGAAGCCAGAAAAGAATGCATGGAAAAATATGTAACAGCCTCAATAGCCACTCTCACACCAAAAAATTTGGAAAATGATTAAAAAAAATTTCTCCAGCAAGAATCGATCCACCCCAATAAAACATCTTGAAATAAATAATAAGGTAACAAGTAAAGACAAAATAGCTAACATATTAGCTGAAACACTCACAGAAAACTCCAAAACAAGTGGAAACCAAAGATTCCGAAACTTAAAAAGGGAAGAGAAACAAAAATTTAACTTTTCTTCAAACAACACAGTTTGCTATAACAAACTCTTCACTCGGCAGAATTGATGGAGTCCATTTTTTTGCCTGTTGTTTGAATAACTTTTCAAACCTTTCTTGTTGCTGAATAAATTGTTGTTGTTAGAATTGTTGCTGTAAAGTAACTTGTAGTACCTTAGTTAATTCTGTAATTTGTTCCATTCTGCCAATGTATCCACAAGAAAAAATTTTGCTTCAATTTATGTAGACAATAAAATTTTCAAACTAGAGGGGGGGAATTCTTACTTTCTGTAAGCGTTGCACAAGTTTTTCCTTTTCTAACGTTCCTCGTTAATAAGCGTTAAAACAAAAATGAGGGAAAAATTACTTACTTTCTGTAAGCGTTGAACAAGTCTTTCTAACGTTCTTCGTTGTTAAGTGTTGTCAACTGTATATTTTTTTCTTTTGTTTTAACTAGTGAGGTCATTTTGAATCTCGTCGCCAACTGATATGTCCCAGAAAGATATATATTTGTTCGAAGTAGCAAAGTGGTTTTGGACTACTGTAACTGAGTAGGACAATCTAGCAAGTAACCGTAATGGACTGGTCCTCATTGTAGTGGTAGGCAATAGGCGAAGACAATAAGCGTAGCCAATAGACGTCCTCCCTGTACCTCCACATCAGTCTGTATTTATGGCTGATACCAGCCAATCATATTACTGTGAGGGGGAATCCAGGCATATGCATATTCATTACATCAGACAATGACAACAATGCTTAAACAAGTTAAGTAAATGGGCAACATCATATGGATTCTGATTTTTAAAGACAAAAACTAAATGCATTCACTTTTGTAAAATTGGAAAACTTTACAATGACCCTGTACTAAAACTAGAAGGGTCAGAAATACCAGTAGTAAAAGAACATAAGTTTTGGGGCATCATATTTGATAAAAAAAACTCTCATGTAAGAAACCTTAAAGCAAAGTGTAACAACGTGCTACATCTACTTTGTGTGGTCACCCATAAAGATTGGGGAGCTAACAAAAGAACTTTAATTAAGCTATACAGAACCATAATCTGTCCCAAGCTTGATTATGGCTGTATGATCTATGGATCTGCTAAAGGGACATATCTGAAACCATTAGACATCATGAAGGCATCAGACTTGCACTGGGAGCCTTCTCTACCCCCTCAATTGAAAGTATTTATGTGGAAGCTAATGAACCATCACTTCTAAGGAGAAAAAAATTAGCTCTTCAATATTACCTCAAATTAAAATCTTGCTCTTCTAACCCAGCATATGACAGCATTCTTAACCCAAAATGTAAACAACTTTTCAACCAAAAAAAGAATCCAATAAAGACCTTCAGAATCCGAATGGAGGATTTTAATGAAAATCCTATTCCTCTCAAGAGAATATACAGAACTGAACTTGGACCATCAAACAACCCAATATTATAATGAAACTGAGTGAGCTTCCAAAAACTAAAATCATATATGATATCATATACCTTGAAAAATTCTTGAAAATCAGTAAAAAAAAAAAAAAGTATTCCAATCATATAAGCATATTCATTGATAGCTCTAAAGATGGTGAAAAACAGGCTGTGCTTCAGTACTCAACCAAAGTACATTTAAAAACGCTTACCAAAGGAAGCATCCATTTTCAGTACAGAAGCTTAAATAATAGATCTGGCATTGAATCATATAGCTACAAGCAAATATAATAAATTCATAATATTCTCACATTCATTATCTGTACAGATCTCACTAAATAGGAAAAAAGTGGAAAGCCCGCTCACTAATTATAAAACTCCTCAACAAGATAAATGCTCTGCACAAAACCTAAGAAATCATATTTTGCTGGATTCCAAAGTCACATTTGAATTAAAGGAGGTGATAGGGCAGACTCAGCAGACAAATCAGCTGCAGGAATAGTAATAGATCCCAACATCAAAACTCCCTACACTGACACAAAAGTTATCATTAATAAATACATCAAAGAAAAATGACATCAATTGTGGAAAAACAACCCTCAGAACAAACTGTTCCAAATAAAGCTCAACCTGGAAGAGTGGGGCAACAGAACTTAAAAACTAAAAAGAGGAAGTAGTTTTGACCTGATTGCACATTGGTCATTCATGGTTGATTCACATGTTTATACATATATATACTTAAGAGGAACAGCCAAAATGTACATGTGATAAAGTAATCACAAACATATCCTCTTGGATTGTGAAAGGTTGTTACAAGTCAAAAGGAGGTGTTATCAGGCAGGGAGCCTGGCTGAACTCTTTCGGCAGCCAGCAAACAACATTATGGATTTCTTGAGAATTCATTAGGGAATTTTTATAGTATATATTTGTGAAGACAAATATATACTATAAAATATAAAAGAAATTTTACAAATTTTAACTGTTTTATACAAGTATTTCTACATATATTTATATGTATAAATTTTATTTTTTTTTAACCATGTACAAATAAAAGAAAAAAAAGTGCTACCTATTGACGTTTTCAAAAAAAAAAATATTTAATGCTATTACTTGTATATTTATATTCATATTTTTCATGAAAAAAACTATATTTATATTTAAATTATATATTTATAGTTAAATCTTTAACTGTGTGCATACACTAAATTATTGAAATCATTTTAAAATTTAAAAACTTAACTACCTAATAAACTTTATTTTCAAATTTATGTATAAACAGTACTTGGCTTTAAATGACCCAAAAGGTTATTTAAAGGCCATAACACCCAAATAAACCAAAACAAATCTCCTGGCCACAGTTGTTCAATGTCCGAATGTTCTATGTCCTGAGAGATACTTTTTTATTTATTTATTTAGTTGCTTTCCAGGCAAGGGATAGATTCCGAGGAATTTTTTTCCCCTTTACACCATTTGTGCTAGAAGTCAGTGGATGACAGTCAGGTGACACTTGTTGCACATGTCAGTCCTTACTGGGAGAGATGTTAATTCCCAAAGACTTAACCCCCTTTCACATTGTTTGGTTTCATAATGTGTGTGTTATTTGCCATGATATTTCTTGGGATTAGTATGGAGTGGTTCACACTAAGCCTTCTCCATAGAGGTTTATGGAGACACTGCCTCTAGTTAGCTGCCCAATTGACTCATTGAGAGATCTTCCACTCTTTGTTAGGTTTTATTTTTCGTCCTACTGGCTTGCTAACAAGGCACCTCACTCACAAGAACATGGAGTGGGGTAGCTGGCTTAGTTGCCAACATTCCAACTGTGGAATACTTACCAAATACATACATACATACATACATACATACATACATACATACATACATACATATATATATATATATATATATATATATATATATATAAAGACCCCCCCCCTTCAACAATCTGTTTATGAGTAAAAGGTTTGTGGGCCTGAGTTAGTATGGAGGCAAAAGATTGGTAAGGTGGAAGAATATAATAAAATAATTAAGTTTTAACTTAGTATAGGCTGATTACCCACTATTAAAGCAATATGCTATTGAAACTAACACATTAAGTTAACAGGTCTGAAACAAAATAAAAAAAATACTTCCAAACAACATCATGGAAAAAGGATTTCTTATTACTTACAATTGGAATTTCATATTAATCTTGCTAAGCTTGAATCAATGGTCATTTATTGAAAAGTGTGGCAGACTCTAAATAAGTCTTGATTTCAGAAACCAAATGCAATGGGTTGGGTTGGTTAGGGAGGTGGGAGGTGGGGTCCAAACAAAGACAAAGTCACTTGGTAGGTTGGTGGAGTTTAATGAGGTACCAGGATCACCAACACTTTTTTAAAACCTTAGAAATGGTGACTTTGTGATTCAAAAAAAAAATTTTTTTTTTCTTTTTCTTTTCTTTTATTGAGGAATTACATTAAAGTCAGACTAGTTACCAAAAACCCAAAGTAAACCAGACAACACACGATACATATGTATATATACCCATATACATGTATGCTTATTTATATTATATATATATATATATTCACGCATGCAGATAATTGAAATTTACACATTAATTTAACAGGTCTGAAACAAAATAAATTTTTTTAAAAAATACATTCTGACATAACAAACACACTACAGAAATCAAAACAATTATGGAGAACTAAGATAAATATGACTACAAAACATTCTATAGAGATGGATAAAAAAATCCTGGACAGTCACTAACAGACAAGTCCACAAACAAATTAGACTGCCAAACCATGCATCCATATATACAAGCCATAAAATGGCACTTGAAATAATCAAAAACTCAAACAGAAAATTCATAATATTTTCAGACTCCCTATCCAGCCATTAAGCAATTAAGGAAAAACAATGAAAAAAACAAACCACCCTTACATACATGAAATATTAGAAACATGTCACTATTTGATAAAAAACCACTTGGCCTGGCATCCTAGCTATGTAGGCATTAAAGGAAATCAAAAAGCTATGCCCTGGCAAAGGAGACAACTAAAATGACACTAACAAACATTAGACTTCCATATATAGATTACAAAAATATGATCACACAATACATTAAAAGAAAATGGCAAACAATTTGGGGTATGTTTCCAAATAGCAAACTGTAACATCAGTCAACAGTTGAACTGGAAAATAGATCGGAGACAGGACATAATGCTAAGCAGAGTCCAAATTGGACATACATCTCAGTACACCTCTTGTGACCAATTGCTCACTGTTAAGCACATCCTAATAGGTTGCAAAGAACACAAGAAAATGTACAACAAATTCTATGATGTACAAAACCATACCATGCTTTTCAAAAATGTACCTGTTTCTCAAATAATAGACTGCCTGAAAGAAGTAGGCTGCTTCCAACATTTGTAGAAGTAAGCACAATACATTTTATTATCTATAAATTATATATCTAAAAAACATGTTTACCCTGAAAGTATAAAATTGTGCACAAAATATCTGTAGTTGTAGCCATAAAATTGTGTACAAAATGTTTGGATTTCAGTATTGGGTAGTCCATATAGATTGTTGTGCCAGTGAATAAAATCAACCAAATGTTTCGGTATTAATGATTCATAGTAGTTGATATGCCAGTAAAATAACCAACCAATCAATCAATCTTCTGTAGTTCCAGTGTTTAAGAACTCAAGTGAACTATGTGATTCTTTTATCCTTCTACCTCTTTTGGGCAAAGTACTAAAGGCTCTAAATAACTCTGAATTGGTTAAACATCTCACCTCACAGGGCCTTCTTTCAGATAAGCAATATGGTTTTCGCTTCTCTAGGTCAACTGCTGATGTATTAACGATTATTGCTGGACTTGTTATTCCTAATGTACTTAAATGACCTTCTTGATGTCATCAGTTCTTGGCTTGGTATCCATACTGATGACATAATTATTTATTCCTATCTTAATAGTAAATCTAATTGTTTCAATAATTTCAAATTGGATGTTGATCTTAAAAATAACCTACAATCTTTTGTTAAATGGGGCAAGGAGTGGCTTGTTAATTTTAGTGCCTCCAAAATGAAACATCTGACAAAAACCTTTGTTTACCTTCCATCAGCATGACTGATGCTAACCTCCATGAGATTGACTTCTTGGGATAACATTTTCTGCTGATATGAAGTGGAAAAATCTATATCGAATCAATTGCTACGTCTGCAGCTTGAAAAGTTGGTTTACTGTGTCAAGCTAGATAATTTTTCTCACCAGAATCTATCTTACCTATTTATAAGTCTACCATTTCTCCTTGTTTTGAATATTACTGCCACATCTGGTCTGTTGCTCCTGGTATATATTTAGAGATTCTTGATAAAATCCAAAGAATCTGCAACGTTATTGGTCTTGACCTGGCATCTAAGTTTCAGTCACTTTCCCACTGCTGTAACATAACTTCACTATGGTTTTTTATAAATACTTTCATGGTAATTGTTCCGATGAACTTTCCTCTATGGTACCTAGACTTTATGAATTTAAGTGCAGTACTAGATTAGCAGCAAGGTCTCATCATTTTAAAATTTGAAATGGCTAGATGTAACTATTCTTTAATTGTTCTCTCTCTTTAATAGTGCTTTTTTTTTCTTATATTATCTAACAGTCTGTAAGTAAACAAAGCAAGTCATTCATGCTAATTTATAAATTGGCATGAATGACTTGCTTTGTTTACTTAAGCGTCAATGTAACATTTTTTTTTAATCATTTCACCCCAGTCAAGGGAATAAAGTCACTAAGATACAAAGGGTTACAGACTGGAATCCCATAATAAGCATACATAGCAAAGTGGATAAAAGCATTTATCATAGCATGGAATGTGCCAAATCCACCTGAAATATATATAAAAAAATTATTTTGATATAAAAATATTTATAAATTCTGAGAGAATAGGATTTAGTATAACATACCTCATTTAAAATTAGCAAATATAATATATTAATATAATGTTCTGATATTATAATAATTCAGTATAATAATAGTATTTCTATATCCCTATGCTATTTATTATTATTATTTTAATTATTTCACTCCAAGCAAGGCAATAAAGCCACTAAAACACAAGGTGTTATTGAATTTAATAAGAAAAAGAAAACATTATTAAGGTGTAAGAACAATAAAAGAAGAGTAATCAAGAAGACAGTAGATAATGATAGATATGGCATTTTCAATTTTTGAAGATTAAAGTTAGCTGGAAAGCGATAAGCTGGAAGAGAGTGAGAAGTGTGAGAAAAGAAACTGTTAGCATAGAACTTCTTCATCTAGGCAATTCAACTGTAAAATGATGATTCCTTGTTGCCAATCTAGTACTGTGTTTAAATTCATAAAGTCTAGGTATTGTAGAGGGAAGTTCATCAGAACAATTATCATGTAAGTATTTATAGAAAAGGTACAAGGAAGTGGCAATGGGAACATGGCTGGAGTCGAGGTGCCACTCATGCAGATTCTTCTTTGGATTTTACCAAGAATTTCTAAATACATAACTGGAGCACTAGACAGATTCTGGAGAGAGAAATTATCTAGCACAGTGAGCCAACTTTCCTAGCAGCACAAAACACTGAACCAACTTTCTTAGACAGTTAACAATTGATTCAATATAATCTTTCCACTTGATGTCAGCAGAGAATGTTAGCCCAAGAATGTGAAACAAGTTACTCTCCTGGAGGTTAGCATCAACCAGGCTGATTGAAAGAAAAAAAGAGGTCTCTCAGATGATTAATAGAGAGCAGTTTCAGTTTGGATGCATTCCAATTAACATGCCATTCCTTGCCCCAGTTAACAACAGATTGTAGGTCATTTTTTAGATCAGCTGCCAATTGACCTTATCAAACCAATCACTTACTTATTAGTGATATATAAATTCGACAGATAAAGTCAATTTTAAAAAAATATAAGCAGTTATAATAAACTTTAGAAAAATAGACATGAAAAACATAGATGTTAGAATTAGGAATGCCAATACTCCAAAATTGAAAATTATATCTTCCCTTAGCATATATAAAATAAAGTTTTAAAATGTTAAATTATGAGTAAATAAGTATCATTCACTTGTGTTAAATATATAAACAAATTAGCACATATGAAGTATGAAAATTTCATAGTAAAAATATTTGTTACATATGCAATTCATGCCAAATTAATATTATACATAATAAATAGATAATGCATTATAAAATACAACCATATTATTCAAATAATAAAATATATAACTCGGTAATAAATATTAACAATAATTAAATAAATGTTACTTTCTTTATTTTCTGTAAATTTCTTCATTTTCAAAGCGTGATAAAAAAACATGTCTGTTTACTTTGACAGCAGCATTCAGAATTATAAAACAGAAACAAACAATTTATTACCCTATGCTTAAACAAACATTATAGGGGCGATATTAAGTGAAATATTTATTTACCCTTCAAGTAAAAGGTGAAAATTGAAAATTTACTTTGCTAATTAAAAATATCTTTAAAGACAGTTGCAAAAATGATTTAGGGTTTTGAATTAAATTCCCAAATATCTTTGTTTGGTATTGTTGATTAAGACTCAAATGAAAACATTAATAGTGGTTATTGATCATATGTTAATTTTTAATTAACAGCAACGATTAAACTAATTACTTAATATTAAAAAAATTAATTTTAAGTGGTTTATTTTTACTATTGAAATGACTTGTGAAAAACAAAAATTATGGCCTTTTGATTGATTTTTTTTTTTTTTTTTTTTTTTTTTTTGCAGGCATTTTTCATCTTACGAAAGAAGTTTAGCAATGTATCATTCCTACATGTATTTCACCATGGTGCTTTACCATTTATGTGGTGGTTTGGTGTTAAATATGTACCAGGTATTATTTTTGCAAACTTTTACTATTTTTTAAAGCTTGAAAATGTGTAAAGAATTTTCAACTAAAAATGTATAGGCTGCTATAAATATTAATCAATAAAAGTATTCAAAAATAATTTTTTTGAAAAGTATTGATTTTTTTAAAAAACTTGAACACATTTAAAATATTTTCAGGCATGATTTCTTCTTCAAGATAGATCAAGGAACTTATTTTGACATGATACGAGGAGGGTTTTCAAAAAAGTTTGTTGGGCTTTGTTTGAGATAGTGAGCAGATTATATATAAGCATTATCTCAGATTAATTTGACCTAAGATGATAACAATGAGTAGAAAATAATAGTCGCTGATCAGTTAAATAAAAAGATTAGCTAAAAAAAACTATAATGTGAAGGGTGTATGGAAAAGCCCTCAGTTCAAATAACCATCCCAAATCAGACAAAATGACCAAACATGATCCAAGAACTTTCCATGACTCACTCATAGAAAAGGAGTGATACGTTGAAAACATCCTTTTGTTTCCCATGATGTAAAACATTTAACCAAAATGATCTTCATAAATAAAGAACCTCAACAAAAAGCAGGAAGGAATATGAAAAAGAACATTCACAAATCATTACTCATCAGAAAGATAATTAGCAATATGGGCCATGTTGCAACAAGTCTTCAGACCATTTGTTATTGAAACAAAGATTAAGTACCACTTAAATGTGGTGATCATTAAGCCTTCATAGTAAATTACTGCTATTACAATCACACTTTAAGATGAATCCATCTAGCCTCACAAATTGCCTAATAATCCAAAGTTGAAATTCCCAAATCAATACAGACCTACTAAACTTCAAACCCAAAACTTTGATTATACAATATTTTGAAACTTCAAACATAGCTTTTTATCTTTATAAAGGCATGTAAAGTTATCCAGTCCTAATATAGTGAAATAACTTTTTAAATAATGTACAGAATAAACAATATTTTTGTATTATAGATAAAAGTATAAACTTTTGCCACGATCCTATCACTGATATTTTTTTTTAAATGAGATATGGTATACTAAATCCTATTCTCTCAGAATTTATAAATATTTTTATATCAAAATAATTTCTTTATATATATTTCAGGTGGATTTGGCACATTCCATGCTATGATAAATGCTTTTATCCACTTTGCTATGTATGCTTATTATGGGATTGCAGCAATGGGGCCAGCATTTCAAAAGTATTTGTGGTGGAAGAAACATTTAACTACTCTTCAATTAGTAAGTATAAAATGAGTAAGCACTAGAAAATTTACTTTATTTTTAAATATTTTAGTCTATTTCCTGTACATTAAATAAAATAGTAGATTCTTTGATCTACTGAATTGTCACCTAAGAAATCTCATTTGGATGCCATCATGAAAATTTCTGTTTTATTGATAGTATAGTAAATTGTTATTTTCTGAATAAATAATCAGGAAATAGCCCCTTTAAAATTAATACCTATTGAAAAAAAAAATATATATAATTGGTGATTATTTTTCATTTTTAACTTCGGTAAATTAGTACATGAAATAACAAAGATATATATTTGAATGATTTTGGATTATTTTTATAAATGATTTTGTTATCATTATATTCTATATAGGGATGACTTTACAATATGATTTTGAGATTGAAATAATTGATAATTACTAGGGAGTGCTGAAAAATTATCAGCTTCCCAAAACTAGTATGCTGATTTTTGGTCATGTAGATCAGTATGAATAACTTTTCCCACTCATTCATTTAATTTTAATATGTAGGGTTGGTGGATTTAAGATATTTCATGGTCCAACATTTTTACCATAAATTCATTTATCCCAATTTTTATTTCATCAATGAACGCAGAACACTGAAATAAGGTTTTATTGCAACTTTTATTGCAAGTTTTAACAAGCTTTGTCAAAAGGTGAATGGCTCCTTGGTAGTAACTGCTCTTACTTCAGCATGATTTTCCTGTAATTATAAAAATGTCAGTTAAAAAATAATGCTAAAAATGTTATAACCTTTGTTTCTGTCTGTTCAGTTTTATGCCTATTTTATATGGTTAAACAAAAAGATAAATCAATTAATCTTATTTGAGAGATAAGGATCCAATTAAGCATTGTAAACCAGAGCCTTGCTAAAAACATTCAATTTTCAAATACTAATCTGCTAAAAGACTGCCTGTTCTGAAATCCCATTAGTAACTACAAAATTTGGCAGCCATAGTTGTAGTTATGATGTGATGACAGATAATGAAAGACATTTTAAAGATATTAGCCATACACTGTTGGATCCTATTATACCAGTCAGTATTTTTACAATAACATTTTTATTAACTGATGTTAAATTAAATTTTCAGGTTATATTTATATGGAAAATATATTGTATGAGTTTCAGCATATAATAGCTATCTTTATTAAAGCTGTTGAGGTAGCCAGGTTTTATTATGTAAACATACTAAGTCCAACATACATTTTTATTTATAAATAAATAAATATTCATCATGAACTTAGCTAAATCAAATCAATATATTCTCTAAGGTAATTTTGTAGCTGGAGTCTCAATCTTATGAAACAATACTGTTAGATCTGTTTGTTAGATCTTAACAAAATTTTGTTACCTATAATAATTAATTATTATTAAATAATTGTTACTCATAATAACTGATTATTATTAAATAATTGTTACTCATAATAACTGATTATTATTAGATAATTGTATTTGTTATAATTGATTTTTATTGGTGATCTGACAACCAATTCAAAGAAACATTATTTATCTAGAGTCACAGTAAATTGTTTCTCTACTGATACTATTTTAAATATTTGAATTAAAAAGTAATTATCTAAAACATTTATCATTTGAATTTGAACGCTATACTAGAGGCACATGCAAAAAAGCAGACAAAAATTTAATTTGCAAAATAGAAAAATGCTTTAGACATTTTTATTTTCAGTTGAATCATTGATTTGTCTTGTAATAGTTATGTTATTTTTTATTCTATTCTATTCTTTTGCTTAACTTTTATCTTCAAATATAAACAACTTTAAATTTGCATTATATCTTATATCGTCAGCATATCTTCTTTTTTCCCTAAATTTTTACTTTATAAAGAAAAGGGTAATGGGTATATTTTAAAATTCATTGTTATGGGTTTTTTTATTCTTCTCAATAGCAAATTGATACCATGGCTTTGCTTATAAATATGTTAAAGAAAACCATAAACTTTTCTGTATACCAAGAGCATGTATTATTATTTCAGCTGTGTGTGTGTGTGTGTGCAATTCTCCACTGACATTGTTATTTAAAGTTTGAAGTACTAAAGAAAATTGAATGTTTTGAATCAATATGTGGATAGTTAACTTGAAATTATTCTTTTAATGAACACATCAAAAAATATTTTTAAGCAACAAAATTGATTAGAACTGTTCTTACTCTTTTGTATTATCTTTTGGAATTTCTATCAGCTAATCTCTATTCCTCTGGATGGTATTCTACATTGGAGCATTTTGCTGTAGCCACCATATAGATGTTTTAATACAGAAACAATTTCAGAGGATAGAAAGATAAATGGTTAATGCTTGGTGTGCTCTTTACTTTCAAAAAGATTTTGTCATTAGTCATTTCAGCCCATCATCAATATTCCTGGAAAATATTATCTTATGGGACAGAGTATATACTGAGGTGATGTTCTTTTGAATGTGTTCCTTTTTATGCCATTTATTTTCCAGTAACACTGGTTAATTAGTATGGAGTTTTAACATTTGTTTGTTTTTTTCTGATATTATTCTGGTTTCTTTTCTTTCTTCTGCTCTAAAATATTGCTGGCACACTGTATGTTATACTAAAAGAGTTTTATAAGTTATGCAGAATGAAAAATAATTCTTACCAACTTACCTCACTACTTTTGGGCTATTTATGATGAAGTATATCTGTTCATGTGCTTTCAGATGAAGCTCTTTGTGCTATAGCAGTTATCCAGATCTTAGCTCCTCAAAATCAACTCAATTAATTTCTGTTAGAGAATTAAACTACAAAGTTTTCATGCAATATTTCAAGTATTTTGCAGTGTAATAGCAATGATTAGTCTATCAAATTATCACAACAGGAATCTAGCTCCTTTTTTATGTGTTTATATATAGCTTAGACTATTGTCACAATCATATTGATGCAGTTTCTGTCCACACTGGGAGTATATTTATATGTGTTTCATTTTCTATGTGTTTTTAATTTCTAATTTTCTCAGATATTTCACATTTGAAGAGACTATTAAACTGTTGTATTCAGTAATAATCAGAAATTGCCAACTATTTCTTTCATTAAAAATTTTGAACCTTGTGTAGTTGTCTTAATTTATTCTTAGGTCTAAATGGAATTATTACTGTCATAATGTAAACTATTTTTGAATCACTGCCGAGATAACTGTAACGAGCATGCGCAGAAACGTCCTCAAACTGCATGTGTGTGTTGTCACTGGGCACACCTTGGAGTACCATAATGGACTCGACTGAGGACTACCAGAAGAAGACGCGCGAGTTGTTTGGCGTCTTTTCTGGGGCGACAAAAGCCGTTGTGGTCAGTCGTCTGTCGGCAGCAGTCTTGGGTGCCGTTTTGCTTGTTTGTTGTCGTAAAATGTTCGTTCGGAAGAGAAGGTGTTCATTTCAGGTTCGCAAGTAGGCATTCGTTTTTGTGTCGCATTCGTTTCTGTTTCACAAGAAGGAGTTTGTTTTTTGTCGCATTCATTTCTGGTTCGCAAGTAGGCGTTCGTTTTTGTGTCGCAAGTAGGTGTTCATTGTTGTGTCGCATTCGTTTCTGGTTTGCAAGGTGTTCGTTTTTTTGTCGCAAGTAGGTGTTCATTGTTTTGTCGCATTCGTTTCTGGTTCGCAAGAAGGCATTCGTTTTTGTGTCGCAAGAAGGCGGTTTTTGTGTTGCAAGAAGTTGTTATTTTTCCCCCTGTTTTCTCGCACAAGCTATTTCGGCATTATGGCCTTCGATCCGAAGCTGATACCACTGTTTGATGGAAGTGATTCTGGACAGTCGGTAGTGGAATGGTTGGAGAAGGCGGAACTAATATGTCAGTTGAACGGTGTGAAGCGAATTGAGTGTGTTATCCCGATGCGTTTGGCAAGTGGCGCATATGCTGTGTACCAGCAATTGAGTGAGGAGAAGCACGCAGACTTCAATTGACGTCTTTTTGGCAGAACTGCACAGACTCGCGGTTCTGTTTGGTGGCGTATCAGAAAAGTGTCTGCATTGTACATTCGTTGCTGGATTGCCTGAGCATCCAGATGAGCTTTTAAGAGCGTCATCCGAGATGGAAGACCTGGATTTGTCACATGTGTTGGCACAAGTTCGCGCTATTTTGAAGAAGTGCACTGATCCTACGGAGCAGGCCGCAGAGGCTGCACAGTTGAAGGAAACAGATGTGCACATGAGGTGCTATAAATGTGATGGACCCAATCATAGGTCGAGCAATTGTCTCCTGGGTCGTGAACCATCCAAAGGTGCTGGTACCAAGCATTGACGGACCATCACTTGCTATCAATGTCATCGGCAAGGGCACATTGCTCGGTGTTGTCCGGGAAACGGGCAAGGAGGTGAGAATTCAGCGCCAATCTCCTCCCCAAAACCCTTGTAAATGGCGCATTGCCTGTAGTGACAGATCGTATCAATGGAATACTACGTATAGCTCTGGTGGATACTGGATGCACACAGTCACTAGTCCGCAAGTCATGCTGTCATGACAAGAAAATCAACACGCATGCTTACAGTAGATGGAGGTGCACTTGACTGCTGTGGAATCGAAGTGGTACAAGTTAGCGTTGGTGCAAAGCCGTCCATCGCTATGGAAGCCCTAGTCGTGGATGGAGACCTGCTTGGATTTGACTTGACTTCCTGCTCGGACTAGACGCCATCAAACAGTTGGGAGGAATATCTGTCGGCAGCAGTCTTGGGTGCCGTTTTGCTTGTTTGCTGTCGTAAAGTGTTTGTTCGGAAGAGAAGGCGTTCGTTTTTGTGTCGCAAGAAGGCGTTCGTTTTTTGTGTCGCAAGAAGTTGGGTTTTTTCCCCCCGTTTTCTCGCACAATAATAGAAGTGAATGAGTTATAATGACAGGTGGTAATATAAGATGCTTGTAATTTTAGTTACCAATGTAGAGATAGGAAAATTTTTAACCATAACAAGTTTAGCTAATTATTTGTTATCATCAGAATAATAATTTTATTTCGTAAGTATATCAAACAGCCCAGTCATATATTAATTGTGAAAGGTTAGATGTATGGCTAGCATAACTGATATTGGTGTGGAAAATGAGATTGATGAGGCGAGTTCAGATTTCTACTTTGTCTTTTATGTTCAGGAATCCATCTCTTCTCCTACCCTAAAAAAGTAAGGGTTAGATATCAAAGATTTTCATGGAAGCACTCTAAGAGGAGGACTACTGTGAGTTCAAATCTATGGAACAGGCAAAAGAAACTGTCCCAATATCTGTTTTCTTTTTCTTTCTGTTTTCTCTAAAACTTTGTCTTGATTCACATGTTCAGTTAATGGTATTCTCAGCATCTTTCTGTAAAACCACATTTCTGTTGCTTCAGTTCTTTTCATCTACCACCCTGTTGGCTGGGGCTTCAGAATATACCGACTGCACCTTTGCAGAGGAGTAAGACCCCCCCTCCAATGAGGCCACCTGTGTGCCATAGGTGGCAACCCGTGAAGCCTGAGGATGGATCCTGGTAGTTGAGGACCTTGGTGTTTGGTAGAATACTTCTGGAATCCAACACACTACTTTAGCCTTTACTTGGGCTAGATGGGCAGTCAGAGAGGCCCAATCTGATCAATCAAGTCAAGCCCTAGTACAAATTCACCCTCCAACTTCACAACCTACTCCAAAATAAAAATCATGTACACTCCAACCAAATTTAATCAAATTGGTACTGGAAAGCAAAGTTATAACTAAAATATAACATCAAAAATTAAAACATGTTCAAATTCACAAGGGGTAGATAAATGAAAGAAATTATTGATACATATAAACTATAAATCTGAGTATACCATTTTTGTATCCCTGAATGGGATACCCCCCCCCAAATGTTTCCCATGATAGGGCTCCAAGGAGGGTGGTGAGCAAAGATGATGATAGAAAAAGATACATAATATGCCAACAAAGAAAATGAAAAGAGCCCTATCTGAATCAAGTTCTGATAATGAATCTAATTTGCATTGTTACTTCCCTCAATATTTAGTAATGAAGTCACTTGAAGAAACTCCTATTACAAAATGATCTCCTCTTATAATTGAAAAAGCAATATAGTCTTAAATTAATAACACAGAGCATGGTTTACCTAGTAAGATCTGGTTCAAGTTGCTGCAGTTGTAGCAGGAAATCCAGTTTGAAGCAACGAATGTCATTTTATGAAATGAACATCGCACATATGCAAGTTATATAAGTAGTTACATTACATAGGAGAGGGAACTTTGAATACAACACTAGTGGTAATGTAGTACAGTTGGGGTAGTGGTAAAGAAGACATGGGCAGATTACTCAATACGCTTCACAAGCTATTTCGGCATTTAAGATGGACAGTGGTTTAGATTTGAGGCTGATTCCCCCAGTTTGACATTGCTGGATAGGTGGTTGAATGGATGAAGAAGGTGGAACTTGTTTGCAGACTGTGCAGTGTTAATTCCCTTAAGACTGACAGGGTAGAGGGTGCATTTGCTGTCTACCAACAATTGAAAGATGAGGAGAAAGTGGATGCAGACAAAATAAAGACTGCCTTATATACAGCCTTTATGACAGTGTTGTTTGGAGTGATGCATGTTTGTGGCTGGACTACCAGCTCAGGTCAAGCAACTCCTTTACACGTCATCAAGAATGGACATGCTGTCTATTGACCAGATACTGGCAAGTGCTTGGGTGATCCTAAAGGATGACATGCTGGAACTGACAATGGTAGTAGTAGCAGCAACACAAGTGACACATTCTAAGAGTTTTGACATCCCCATTGGTCCTTGTATCAACATTACATGCTGTAATGGACCAAACCATCTGGCGCAAGACTGCCTCTGCCATCAAATGACTACCACATACAAGGAAGGCAGCAGGGCATGTTAGCGTGGATTGTGTAAGGAGATGTGCTTTTTTCAGTGCCACACTATGGGTCACCTGGCATGTACCTGTCTGGGAAACAAGACTGGGGAAGAGGCATTAGTACCACTCTCTTCCCTGGAGCAGATAAAAAAAATTAACACTGCTGGTAATCGTGGTCCAAATTGGTAGGAAGCCACACACAGTGCTCGTTGACACTGAATGCTCTCAGTCATTAGCCAGGAAAGACATGTGACGATCATGGACAAGAAGGTTTGTGCAAGTCACAAGCCCCAACAGTGCTGCATAACATGATGACAGAATATTCCTTGTCCAACTTGGTGTGATCAGAGTATGTGCATGAGTTGCAAGTCTGGTTGGATACCATATCCCAAGAATGAGCTCAGGCAGACTAAAGGCTTAATTAATTACACTGATGGCTGTGGTCCAAGAGAGCAAAGGAAAGGACATGGACTACTGGGAGCTGAATAAATATGCCAACATGTTCATAGCGAATACTGATGTTTACACAAATTAAGAGAAAGGCAGCAGCAGGGGAATAATGTATTACCTCTGGATTTAAGAAAGGCTTATCTGCAAATGCATATCCACAAGTCATTGTGGCTGTTCCAGACTGTACTTCTGAGGGGACATAGGTACTGCCTTGCATGGCTGGGTTTTAGGCCCCTTACAATTTTTGATAATCTATGTGGTATTGGCTCAGAACAAGTCGATTAAACATGCCATATCAGCATACATCAATGATATTTGGGTCGATGAACATCTAGTTTTGACAAAACAAGTTCGGAAGTACTTGATCAATTTCAGACTGATGCAAAGACCCTGAGAGGCTGAAGGATGGGACCAAAGTATTGGGCTTGTATGTCTGGTGGGAAGCATGGTGTACTTCAGTGGAGACAAGGCAATGAGATCCCATCCACCAGGTCCAGCTACCATTATTCATCGAAGCACATTTTTTGTATGCAGGGAAGCTCACTGGTCGCATTCCAGTATGTGGCTGGCTCAGACTGGTGACTTCGTTTCTGAAGCACCAGGCAAGCATGATGACCAAATGTTGGAATGACCAGACCTGCAATGCCCTACTAAAACACATGCCAACCGAAACAGTTCCTAGAGTACATCAGGCGGACCCTGCAAAAAGGAGTTAGTGTGTGCATGGTCAGGAAATAAAGGTTTGGATTGATGCAAGTTCCCTGGTTACCGGAGGAGCAATGGAATTTGATGCAGTATGGAAAGAAGCAGAGCCTACACAGCCAGCATGCACCACAGCTGTTGATGATTCTGTCCAGATAATGAGCATCCATCAGCAAGGTGGACATCCTGGCACAAAGTACACCCTATATTTTGTGAGGCAGATCAATCCTGCAATAGCCAAGGCTGTGGTGGGACATGTCAGTCCATTTTCCCAGCTCTGGTACAGTGGAAGACTGGGCAGCTAGATGTAACAGACACTTGGTGCCAAGTAGGTGTGAACGTGACCTACCTTGGCAGCAGACGCTACCTGATGCTGATTGATTGTGACTCTGCTTGGTTCTCCATCTGACTCTCACTGTTTTGTCAGGACTTTGCGCAGCTGGAGTCAATATTCTTCAAATGAGGACCATTCACTAACAACAATGCAGCATTCTGCAGGAATACATTCAGAAAATTCACAGCTGGTTGCGGCGTCCACCTTCACTTTTAGTGTGCTCACTTTGCAGTGGGGAATGGCATAGTGGAATGGTGCCATCACACCATCAAGCGCATTGCAGCCAGAAAGCAGTGTTGTATGGAAGAAGCACTATATCTCTACAATATAATGCTGTATGACGATACATCAGCCTCCACAGCCCCAGCAAATAGAATCTACACCCTACCAGGTGTGGATAAAAGGGATAGACGTTGCATCTCCACCAGCATGCAAGGAGAATGCAACCTACAAAATTGGAGATATAGTGTGGGTGAAGGCCCCACATGTCATATGCATGTTTAAATTTGAAAAGTGTGTAGTCACTGGACACCAAGGTCTACACTCAGTTCTGGTCAATAGGATGTCATGCCATATTAGGGACCTTCACCCCATCAAGAGAGTGGTAAGTTCTCAAAATGTGAGAGCATGACAGTGCATAGACAGCGAGTCATCAGAACCAGGAATCATAGTAGAATGCAAGGATTCCATACAAAAGTGACATGATTATTGTTGATGTCCCATCAGACTTGAGTGAAGAGATTTCCCCCATCTGATTCAACTCAGCAGATGCTCCTCCCGTGGTAGACACGCAAACCTCTTTTGTTCTACTCTGGAGAAGCACAAGACAGAAGTGACCACACCCCCAGTTGTCACCTGTGTGATCAGGAGAGTGTTGCAATGCAGAGCATGCCATACTTAATATGAAGCGTGTTCAAGTTGCAGCAGCTGTAGCAGGAAATCCAGTTCAAAGCCTGCAGATGTGCGTGCCCAACATCCATCATTTTATGAAATGGACATCACACCTTTGTATTAACACCTTCTTACTATATAAGCAGATACATTGCATGCTAGAGGGGAGAGGGAACTCTGAACATGATCCTAGTGGAGTGTAGTACAGTTGAGAAAGTGGTAAAGAAGACAATTCTATAACTGTAAAAAAAATCAAATAACAGTAATAAGTAGGAAAAGAATGTATGCAGAAAAATTTCTCAAATGGTCAACATTTAATAATTTAAAAATGAAAGACTGGGTGAGTTAGCCAAATGCCTCGTCAACTAATTAGTGATGCACATGAACAGATCAACAAGATTCCCACTGACCCTACCTACTATCTAGCAAAAACACAGCCAAAGGAATGGTCAGCAGGGAAAGAAGACCCTGTTGAGCTTGACTCTAGTCCGACTTTATGAGGAGACACAGGAAGTATAGCATAGGTGGAAGACACACCTTTGTCCACATTGGGAGCATGTTGATTGGAGTCAGTCAGCAGCTGTCAATTGCTGGGGAGGTTGGCTAATCAGTGGTAGATCAGGGTGGCTTCTGCTGTTGGGAGTACCAGTTTTTGCTCACTCTTTTTTTTCTGCTGTTGCCACTTGTGGCAGTCTTCACACTATTTCCTCTCCGCAAGTGTCTTCCATCTCTTTGGTGGTTGGCGTGCTTTGCTTTCCGGTATTTCCAGTCTTCACTGCGACTGGCATGGTTTGGTGTTGTTGAACCTGAAATACAGCCACACATTGTTTCTGCGGTCACCCAATGAAAACGGGGACAGGTTGCTAGCACCATGGGCATTGGGCATTGGCTCCCTGACAATTGAGACTGTGCTAGTGGGGGAGGGTTGACTGGGGTGGTACATCTGTCAAATGGTAATGTAGGTGTCCCAAGGTGAGTTCACTCGAGTCTGATGAGACATCAACATCATGCTCACATAGAGCAAAAGGGTAAAAACTTGCTCGATCTCAATTTTCAGTATGAATATAGACCACAAAAATGTGGCCAACCAATCCTTTCTGAGTGGAGAGCTCCATTCTGCCAAGAGGTGTCAGAAAAGTTACCACAGGGATAATTGGCTTGTGGTGGCCAAGCGTTCTAAACAACATTGCTTTTTGATCCTTCGATGTTGGCTTTTCCAATCATTGTGAAGCAGAATTCACTAAGTGTTAGATTGTTCACCCACTGACAGGGAATGTTAGCTGGACTTAGACTGTCATGATGCATGTTAGTTTTAGCTGCAGTTGTCATGGTCTATGTCGGCGGTGCTCGTTGTTGCCTTGCCTCCTCTTCAGTTATGGTTTTGCATGTGGTGGCATCCGTGAATAGGCCACTCAATTTGACATCTGTGACAGGCAGTATTTTGCCGTCACCATCATTTCAAACACTATGTAGAGTGTGAGGTGAGGAATCGCTCATAGACAACTTGACTTTAGGCTTGGGGTGTTGTACTTAGTAGAGCAGCTACCACACTGTGATCTATTGAAACTAAGTCCTCAAACAATTCAATTTGTCCTCCTCAAGGGAAAACCACTGCTGACACAGGGAACATGGTGAACATGCGTCAGTCAGTGACTAATGTAAGACTTGGCTGGTGTGCTGTGTCTATCGATCTTCTTTTTCTTCATCTTCCATCTCCTCCATTCTTTTCCTTTTGTTTGTTTTTATTTTCATCGTTACCGACAGTCGGATTGTGCCATGGAATTGACTTGTGTGCAGGAGAGTCGCGATTCATAAGAAGAAAGCTAGGAAGCTGGCAGATAAAGAAGCAGAAGTTGTTACACAAAATATATGCGTGACTAAGACAGCAGGAGACTGATGACACAGTACTTATGCAGGTTGCAGCTGGCTACGTACAGGGCACAGACGGGGTATGACATGCACCAGGCTGGCCAGCCCTGATACCATGGCATCTGTGCATGAGAGAGAAGAAAGGCAAAGTTCATGATAATTAGCCAACCACTACCAGGAACAGGACTGAGTGTGGCAGACAGGACAGTGAAGCCCCAGTTGCAGCAGCCACTGCTGCTGGTAGATGCAGACTTGCTGCTCACCTACTGGTGTCTGAATGGCAGCAGACAGAAGTTGTCTGGCTGTTGTTGTCATGTCAACAGTCACAGTCCATGTGCGTGACCACATGTCATCATTGCCAGATGTGTATCATATGTGTAGCTGTGGTACGTGAGCCAAGTGAACTGCAACTGGTATTGACCGTCAAAATGTTGTAAAAATTGCAAAGAAAAAAATTCCAAGTATGCAAATAAATATAAATTTTAATTAATGTAATTGTCTTGCCATTGGTGAATAAAACAGACAAAACTTTCCTGGGAATATATTAATTTAAGCAATCTAAAACATATTCAAGACAGACAGAAAAACAAAACTTCTTGGAGAGATGCATGGGCACAACTAAAAACATTTAGTCACGATACTAAGAAAAGTGTCTGTAAAAAGAAATTTTGTCTTAAAAAAAATAATGACTTTTCAGAATAAATGAATTTCTAATCTTTAATATTTGACTATCTCTTGGGCAATAAAAATATTCATTCCTTATTATCCTATTTCCTCTTTCTCTGTGAGAAACTTCACTGCAACTTTCAATTTCAGTCAAATTGTATCTAAGTTGAAAGAAATATGAGAGAGGTAAAAAAGGTAGGAGAAATAGAAAAAGGAAAGAAAGTCTTTTGGTTTTTTGTTAACTTACCCTTTCCTTAATTAAAATCCTTTTGCTTTACAATCACTAGAAAAAAAATTGACTTTCTTTCATATCAGACTACACATTTTAAATTTAGCTCTGATGAAATTTCTTTGAAAGACAGCTGCAATTTTGTGATGCTTACATTGGGTCTGAACTTACATCATGCTTCAGACAAGATCCAGATTTTTCTAGAGTGAACAGTGAAAAGAAAACTTATAAGACTTATAAGGCTAGCAATGGAAATTGCTAGCCTTATAAGTCTTATAAGTTTTCTAGCTAGCCAGCATAACAATTACAGTCTTCCAATTAAAAATTTGCTGCAGACAGTGAGCAACAACCTTTGATCCAAGAGTTGTGTTGCTTGAAAACACTGCCCAACTCAGATGGTAAACTCCATCCGAGGCTAAATACTGGAACGAGTCAATTGACAAGTACCTTGAGGGAAACTGGAAAAGAACTTTGGAGAGAGAGTTCAAGAGAACGTGAAACCGTCCAGGTGTAAATGGATGGGACCACTCACTGTGATTGCAAGGAGACTCAGTCCAATGCCGATGAATGTGGCCCAAACTCGTTTGGTTGTTGCCCATCTCAGTCAATGGCACCCATCACAGGCCAATTACTTGACTACCATACCAACTGGAATAGAATGTATACCTCCACAAAAATGTGATACCTAAGGTTTAAAATGATTTTTTTAAAATGAAAAATCTTTCTTGAAGATTTTATTTTAGTTTTAATTCCAGGCTAATAGATAAAATTTAATATTTCCAATAAACAAAATACTTTGCTGTATTTAAAACCTATTTTAAATTGACTGGAAAGAGTTTTGAAATCACTAAACATCACTGATTTTTAGCTATCTGTTATCAGAATGTAATTTTCTTTATTAAAAAATCTTTCGAAAATAAAATATGTTTTATGAAACTTTATTTAATGACTATTAGTTGATTTAAAGTTTAATTAATCTGATTTGAAACAAATATTATTTTAAATTTAAAATATTGCAGAAATGCATTTTTTTAACATGGCAGTAACTCTTTTTAAGGTGTTGACAGCTTGATTGACAGTCAGAAGTTTACTTAATGTTTTCCTGTGGTGTATGTATGTATATATATATATATATATAACTGAAGGAATATAACATGAGCATCTTTTTTTATATAATTTAAAAAATTTTTTTTAGTAATATTAAAAATTTAGGAAAATATTTTCCATAATCTAATATTTTATTGAATTTTATTTTATTTTTTGGCTTTAAATTTACTATAGTTATCACTCTTATTTTCAGTTAATGTTGTGTATGGCCATTCATATTTACAAAAATCATTATCACAAAAAAAAAATTTTCAAAATTCATTTTAAATGAATTTTTTAAATATTGGGGATAGGTGAATTGTATTAGGCTTTTCCATTTATGATTAGTAAAAATAGATTTTATTTAACAACATTATCAGCTAACCTCTGCAAAGTAAGACAATTTTAAAAGATTTAAAACCTGTATAAATTATAATTAAAATTTAAAAAAAAAATTGAAACAATTTTTGTAAAAATTCATCAAAAAAAATTATTTAGACTATAGTGTCCATAATATATCTTCTTCCTATAAGCATTTAAAAGCTTTTCTAATTAAATAATGACTTAGTTTTATTGCAGTTCTTTATTTTATGATTCAGAGCAGGTTTTTGGTAGCTGGGGGTCCTGTTTTACAATTCTCCAAGGAGTTCTGCTTTTAACTAATATAAACATTAAGCTCTACAAAATTTAATTTCACAAAATTAAGTAAGTTTGGGGTAACAGATGTAAAAAAACAAGATTTTCCACAATAAAAAAAAGAACTTTGTTCATTCATTTGTGAATAATTTCTGAATAATTTCTGAATGACAATTATTTGGTTTTTGCAAGAATTTTTAAATCAGTGTCTTTTTTCACCATAAAAAAGACCCTAAAATTTCCTATGCTAATTTATGCTCCAGCGAAACAAAATTTTTAACCAAAATTTTGAACGTTAAGAGTAAAAAAAATATAATTTAATAATCAATAAATCTTTTCATCTTAATAATAACATAATTTGACAAAACTTTGTTTTTATTAAGTTTGTTGGCATTTTTTCATCATGGAATGCTAATTTTTTTGTGAGTCAGTGGAGGTAACTAGAACAGAGGCTACAAAATTAAGTACTATCACAACCAGTCCTTGCAAATATGTCTCTGCTTGTTAAAATGTTTCCACCAATAGTTTAAAAAATTGTTTTGTAATATATTTTATGATAAAAATACAAAATATGTATAAAAAATAAGAAAACTGCTCTACATATGTCTTCGTATGTAAGCAGTGTATTTCCTTAAATTTTGAAATCACCAATTGAAAATGTTTGTTCTAGATGTATGTTTTTATGTAGTTTTTTGTTTCTTCTCCCTTTCTTGAGTAGTATATTATTATTATTATCCCTGTTCAAATATATTTGTTACAATTAAATAGTACTGCTTAAATTTTTATTAATTTAAGAAACATTTGTCCACAGGTAGCTTTTTTGTTTGTTTTTAAAAAATTTTAAAAAAATCTAATAATTGACAGTTGATAAAAATAAATGAAAAACAATTTCAACTCACTAGTAGTTAGATAAAATTTTAGTTAAATATTTCTTGTCTAATATTTATTTCTATTGTATTTATTTCATATGCTAAGCCACAAAAATATCCTGAGCCGACCAAGCATAGAAATAAATACAATATGGGAACCAGTAATAAGGAGTGCCAGAGTAAAGCAGTGATAACAAAGATGCAATATGAGCTCTGGTAAAAACATGAAATGATAACAGCAAAATTGCAATATGAACACTGGTAAAAATGGTTGCTGAAGACATTAGGTTTATAATACCCAGAAATTCATACCCAGATGTCCTCAAGGACACATGGCACAGTGGATAAAGGCGTTGGTTAGATCCAGTGACAGGACCCAAATTTAAGGCAGTGGAGAACTTTCAGAGGGAAAATTAGCAGGAGATAACTGATAACTGACATCCATCAAACATGGCACATGGAACTAGAACAGTCTATCCCAGTGAGCAAAATAAAGGGTTCAGTTTGAAATTCCAACCACCTGAAGAGGCCGGAGCGTACAACGGCTGAAACGTTGTGATAAATATGGCGACAAAGATGAGGACAATAGTCCGAATAATGTAAATAATGTAAAAGTTTCATACTTACATTAATCTATAAACAAATAAAGTTTACTTATTTTAGTGGTGGATATTGCCTTATAGATATTCTGAGGTCTTGTTTACTTTTTTTCTTTGTATGAGTATAACGATTTAAAACAAGTCTCCATCTTTTCTGCATGTGTTATATTCTGTGCTAATAGGAATATATACTTGAAAAACAAGGTGGATAAAATAAGTAAAAGTTTATTGTAAAAAACCAGTACAATAAGAATAAGGGTAACAGTTATGCACAAGGTCATTGCAAATCAATCCAGTAGTGGGTGCTATTATTGGAAGGTCGGTAGTTCTCGCGTAAGTCTGAGTCATACTCAACAGATCCCAGCTAGTCTCTATAGTCTGTTGACTTACAGATACTTATAGGTAGTAACTACCTATAGTGTAGTCACTCATGGGGGGTGACAGGTTATTCCATTATATCACCTCTCCCACTGAGCTGAAATTTTCCTCTAGAAAATTTAGCTTTCTAATACTTTCTCTTTTTCGGTTCTGGACTTTAAATGGACTGTGGGTTTTCTTTTTCTTATACTCTTTCGAGGCGAATAATATCTTGATCCTACGGGCAAAGCTGGTGTTGGAGATGTATCCATGCATTCTGGTATGTTGGCGGGTGGTGTTATTTCAAAAGTGTCATACAGGACATCCATCAGCATTTCTTTATCATCATCCTGTTGAATGATTTTAGAGTATCTTGGTCTTAACTGGTTTACGTGCCTTTTGCATACACATCTTTTTTTCTTTCACCCTATAGATTACTCTTCTAATTCTATTTGAAATAATTCCACCCTCCCAAAAACATTTTCCACATCAGTCGTTCCTGAAGAAAACTTTGTCACCTGGCATATACTTCTTTGCACAGAAATTCTCTTTGTTATGCATTTTCTTTTTTGGACAAGGCAACAATCTATCAAATATTGAGCTTATCTTTCTTGAAAAACAACAATTTTTCTGTATTGTTTGCATTCAATGTTACTCTGTATACTGTTAAAAATTTCTGTATAGCTTTCTCCTCTGTGTCTACCCCTTGATTTTTCTTTAATGCTTGTTTGAACGAGTCCACAAATTTTTCCATTTGTCCATTTGACCTTGGATGGTAAATCAAAGTTGTGACATGTCCAATGAAGCACAGAATTCTTTGAATTCTTTACCTGTAAATGCTGTTACATTATCATTGACCAATGTCCGAGGAACTCCGAAGCAACTGCAAACTTCGTCTAAGGCACTGACTGTATTTCTAGAAGTTGGGTGTTTGTATTTAAAAACTTCTGGCCATTTTGAGAAACTATCCACAATGATCAGGTAATAAGTGGTCCTGCATAATCAATGTGTAGATGTGTCCAGGGGATATCTGTTTCTGGCCATGGTTGTGTTTTAACTGGTGGAGCTCTTGTAGCTAACTTATACCCTCTGCAGTTTTTCATAAAATTTTCGATGTCTATATCCATTTGTGGCCAGAAAACATAACTTCTCATAAGAGATTTCATATATGAGATATGCCAGGGTGACCCATATGAAATTCTTTTTATGAAATGCCTGTAGCATAACCACCCTGTCTGTGTACATTAGCGCATTTTCACGGATCGAATAAGGGGAAATTTTTATTTCTTTTTTATTTCTTTCATTTATCCTGGCTTGTATTTTCATATTTTTAATGAAATTATCATTTTCTGCTGCTTTCCTTATATCTCCCAGTATCACCGGTAGTTCCCAAACAGTATTACATAGCAAATGATATATTTCTTGTTCGACTTTTAAAGCCACAATTACAGTTTCTTCTAAAGTTTCATTATTTTTTGGAATCAACCTTGATAGTCCAGCTACATGACGCAAATTTTTAGATGAGAAGTACTCCATTTTAAAATGGTAATTCAATAATGTTACACCCCACTGCTGTAATCGGTTTGCAGTATGAGTTGGAATGCCCTTCTTTGATCCAAAAATGGTCAGTAACGGCTTATGGTCAGTTTGCTGTGTAAACATTATACTGTAAAGGAAACGATGGAATTTTTTAACTGTGAAAATGATTGCTAAGCTTTCCTTTTCGATCTGACTGTAATTCTTTTCTGCTGGCAAAAGAGTCCTTGAAGTGTGTGCAATTGGTTTTGTTGAACCATCTTTGTATTTATGAAGTAGGTCTGCTCCAATTCCATATTCACTAGCGTCAGAAGCAACAACTATATTTTTTTCTGGCTCATAGTGCACCAATGCTAAATCAGTCAGTAAACAGTTTCTAATTTTTTGAAATTCTTTTTCACAGTTTTTGAATCAACACCATTTAATCCCCTTTTTCAACAATTTGTTTAATGGTGCTCTTAATTCATACATCTTTGGAATGTATATTGCGAAGTATTGCACCAAACCTAAAAATGATTGCAATTTTGCCATGTTATCTAGAGCAGGCATATTTCTTATGGCTTCAGTTCTCTGTGGATCTGGTTTTCTTTCATTTTTATCCACAATCTGCCCGAGATACTTAATTTTTTCCATAAAAAACTCACATTTTTCGGGGTTCACTTTGAATCCAAATTCTTCTATTCTCTTGAAGATAGCCTTTGTGTATTTTTTATGCTCATCCATATTTTTACTTTTCACCAAGATGTCATCCACATAAGCAATGGTAAATTCTAACTCTGCAAGTATTGTATCCATGATTTGTTGAAAAAGTGAAGGTGCCACCTTTAAACCAAAAGGAAGTTGTTTTAATTTAAATTATCCTTTATGTGTGTTATTTGTCAGATAACTTTGAACACTCTTCATTGACTTTTACTTACAAGTATGCATCTGACAAATCTATTTTAGAGTATATTTTACCCCCATTTGATTTTGAGAAAATATCCTCGGGTGAGGGAAGCGAGTAACTGTGGTCTTTTAATCTTTTAGACAGTCATTTAGGCCTGTCAAAAAATCTGCACATACTCTAATTCTATTATTTTTCTTTTTAACAGACACAGTAGGCACTGCCCAATCTGAGTGATTTTCTCTTGAAATAACACCTAATTTTTCCAATCTTTCTAGTTCTTTGTTAATAGAATCTAATGAAGAAAATAGAACATTCCTTTTAGGTCTAAAAATTGGTGTAACATTTTTTTTTATTTCAAATTTTACCACTGTTTTCAAACACATACCAAATCTTTCAGAGAAAACACTGGGAAATTTGTCCTTCAAATCATGCATGAATTTTTCTATTTTAATTTTTCCTTTTCCCAGGTTTTTACCTGATTACAAAAAGAGTTTACCGGCAATTCCCATAAGTTAAATAGTACGATCCAATCTATGCCGAAAAGGCAGGAGTTGTTCCCTTTATGTACATAGGCTTTTGGCCTGAAAGTCTTACCACAAAACAAAACATTACACTCAAGTTCACCCTTAAATTTGAGTGTTTTTCCTGAAATCCCTCTGGCAATTTTGTTTGTGTCAGTCAATTTTGGTCGATCTATGTTTCCTCCATGTCTGTTTGTCAATTTTACTAATATCAGAACCTGAATCCAAAAGAAATGTTACTGTATGTCCATTTATATGTATATCAACATATTTTCATTTCTCGCCATTCTCAAATTCCTTTCTGGAGAGAATCACATTCACTTTTTCACTGGTCTTTTTCTTTCTTTTATAGCATTGGGACACTTTATGTCCCTTATGGCCACATTCAAAACATACCTTGTTTTTATACCAGCAATTATTTTTAGTGTGATTAAATCCTCTGCAACATTCATATTTCTCTTTGTTCTTCACATTAGGAACCTTTTTTGCTTTTACTCACTGAACTTTGAAAACTTTCCTTCCCTCTATCCAAGTATTGTCTCGTTTTACGTTAATAAGACACACACTCTTCAGTAACTTTTTACAAAGTAATATTGTCTTTTTCAATTATAGTAAGATTTTACGACCTGATATCCTTGTCTTTGGGACCTGTTAGTCCCTTAACAAATATTAGTCATCTGAATAAATCTTTCAAAATTCCATCAATTTTGAAAAGTTCACACAATGAGTTAACCACCCCAGCATACGATAAAAAATCCTCATTTTCTGACTTAACAATATTAAGGCATTTGTAACATGTGTGGAACAAGCTATCTCTTTCATCGAATATCCTTGATAGGGTTTTGTTTCTTCCAACAAGACTTCTTCTGGTTTCTTTGGTAATATTAGGTTAGAGTATTTTGTATTTTCATCCGTCCCTATTTTTTTGTAACAAAACGGTGACTTTTTCCTCGTCTGATCAGTCTTGGCATATAGATTTGTATCTTCTGAAATATGCCGGGAAGGTAATCCCATTGTCTGGGTCATAATGAAATTCCATTAATGAATTTACAATACCTTCAGCAGAGAAGAAACTAGTTTTTTGTTCTCCAGTTTCCGTCATTAATTTTTCAAAAAGTTGAAGTTGTTATTGTTGTTGGTTTTGCAACTGTTTTATTTGCTGTTGTTGCTGAACACTAGTGCACAACAGTTTTTTAAGCTCCGTTAATTGTTCCATACTTTAACTCAACAAGTCTTTCAGAAAAATTAATGACAAGAAAATGCATAAAAAATATACTCAACCTTCACTTTTTGCCTTCCAATAAACTCAAATTACTCGTGTAATTTTCGAATAATAGGATGGGAATATTAATAAGTTCAATAAAAGAAGAAAAAAAACTTTTTTTTTTTTTTTTTTTTATGTTAATGGCCTGGGTTCAACTCTGTGCTGTGACTTGTTACACTTTCTTTTTTTTCTTTTTTTAAAAAACAAAGAATACAACAAAAATATTCTTACTTTTAAAAGATTTTACGTGATAAATCTTTTTTCAGAATGTCTTCCTCCGATTGTAAAATGTTATAATATCCTAAGGTGTTGTCTTACTTTGAAAATCCTGTAAACCAAATGTATAACTGACAAATATTTTTCATCTTGTGAATTCACTAAATTTTGGTGTTTTTGTATGTGAATTCGATTTAACATTCCTCATCACCGCTGTTATATTCTGTGCTAATAGGAATATATACTTGAAAAATAAGGTGGATAAAATAAGTAAAGGTTTATTGTAAAAAGAAAAAACAGTACAATAAGAATAAAGGTGACAGTTATGCACATGGTTGTTGCAAGTCAATCCAGTAGTGAGTGCTACTATTGGAAGGTCGGTAGTTCTTGCATAAGTCTGAGTCGTACTCAAACAGATCCTAGCTAGAATATTTAGCTACCCACCCACGAGGGTTGCATGTGGCACAAGGCTGGTTTAACGTGGGTTGTCCGAGCCTGTAGGCTCGGCCAAAAATATTCCCTTTTTGAACACGCAAAACGGGTTCAGGGTCAGTCTACCTCCCTGAACGAGACTCTGCCCTTTCAGCGGAGCCTCGTCCGGGTTCCTCTTTGCCCGAAGGCAGAGAATTCGACTTTTTAGCTGGAACAGGTCGCAGCTAGTCTCTGTAGTCCATTAACTTACAGATACTTATAGCTACTTACTACCTATAGTGTTGTCATTCATGGGGGTGACAGATTATTCCATTACATCAGCATGAAATACCACATTAATATACCAAATTTACATGCATACTATCAAAAAAATTTCACATTTTTATTCTAATTATAAAGATTTGGCCATTTATTACTATATTGGTGGTACTGTCAATAAAATATATTTAATATTAGTTTATATTTTTACTGTACAAAGAAAAACATGATATAGATAATAATAATAATAATAATATTTAGCTCAACTTTAATGAGATATTTAATACTGCATCTTACTTGCAATTTAGTTTAGAAGTTCGTAAATATAAATTTAATAAAAGAGGTTCAATTGTCACCCATTTTACTCAGTATTTGCACAAAAGTTGTATAAAATCGATTCTTGACGTGAAATGGTATTTTGTCCTGTAATTTATTTTTAACATATATAAAATTGAACTTTTATATCAAATTTTTACCTCTCATCGAAAAGAAATTTGCAACATTTTATTATTCTTATATTCTCGACTAGTATTTCATAACCTCTTCATTTTTGCTTTTAAATTTGTTAAATTGTTGTTTTTTTGTGTAAAAAGAATGTTCAAAGTTTATTTTCTGTGTCAAAATGTTTATTTTTTGGGTGTAGTAAAAGTTTAAAACAATACAATTTTTGGTGTATGAAAAAAACAAGGCAATTAATACATTGAATTAAAGTTATATTCTCAACACTTTAAAAACTAAATTAAATTCCAGGACAAGAAATACAATTAAGACCAACAATCAATTTTATCCAAAATTTGGGTGAATACCAAGTGAAATGGGCAAGAATTTTGAAAGAAACATCTACTTCTACAAAGAAAACAATTTAAAATTCACATGACATCAAAAAATATAATTTTAATTATGAAACAAAGATTAATAAAAAAAATATTGCTAGCAATTGATTTTTCTTTTTTTTTTTCTTAAAACATGTTTTAAATTTCTTTAAAATAGAGTTAACAAAAAGAAAAGAAAAATACACTCACATTTAGCTATGTCCAATACTTCACTAAAAAAAATACCCTGATGAAAATAGGCCCCAAACTTGATTAAACAATTTTTTTTATCATCTAAATGTTTATGTTGTTATTAAGAGAAAAGACCAAAGTATTTTTTAATATTTTAAAAAATTTTTTAATCCGTTCTAGCACGTTCGAAATTTTACTTAAAAATCTTGTTTTTTTGGGTTTTTTTGAGTCATCAAAATTTACATCAAATCAATCATGTCAGTCATTTTTGACAATTTTGTAAACAAAAGTGAAATTCTCCATTTAAAAATATTGTAAAATTCAATTTATACTTTTTTCAAAAGTTATTTTAGAAAAATTAGAAAATTTAAAGTATACTTAATGTAATTTCAAACAAATATTACTTAAATTTTTAGTAGAAAAAATTTAGTTGGAAATAAGAGAAGCATGTCTAACTGTGGTGATTGGTTTTGGAAGTGTGAATTAAATGTTTACATCAATGTATTGACAACTAATGTCAGGGCAATTTATTGGATGGAAAGGCAGAAGTGACAGTATTTTCAAATTTTAAGTGAACCAGTTTATTTAAGTAATTCTTAAAAATTAAATACTTTCAAAATTCTAATATTTTATTGATTTTTTTTTTTTTTTTTTTTTTTTTTTTTTTTTTTAGGTATATTTTTAACAAAGATATGTCTAAAGCATGCAATTTTTCTGTCCCTAAAATTGAAGCTAAAAAAGAAAAAATTATTAATTGCAGTATATCTCTCACTGAAAAAGAAAAAATTGAATATATTTAAAAAATGAAAAGAAAATATTTAGTGAAACATGTTTTTAAAAAAAAAAAAAAAAAATTTGAATATGTGACAATGGTGGTCAGTCAGTCAGAGAATTTGATAGGAAGTCAACACAATTTATGAGGCTGGATCCTTGCTTGTCAGGAGAAACAACTCTTAAAATACAGGACATTATTTCTGACTTGTCTCTGCGTAGTTTTGCTGGAAACGTTTTTAATACATTTTTTGGCATATCAAAAAATTATTGTAAAAATAGAAACACATCGCAGATTGTAATAAGCTTTCAAATTTAAGATCTCTAAAAATAGATCTTTTAATAAGAGCATTTCCAGAGATGTGCATATTCAAACTTAATTTTAAGATATTTAAAAATTTATCACATTTTGTATTTAAAATTGAAAAATAAAGAAAACAATTGCTGTAAAAATTCATTTTTCATCGAAAAAATATTTTATATTCAGAAAAAAATGTCCTTAATATCTATTATTCATAAAAGCCAATAAAAGCTTTTTTAATTAAATAAGGTCTTAGTTTTATTAGGTATTGTATTTTATAATTCAGAACTAAATACCATAAAAAATCAATGATTTACATTCTTCAAAGTCTGCATTTAATTAAAAAATTATAAAGAAGTGCATATTCGAGTTTTCATAAAATTAAGTGGGGAGTAACAGATGTAAAAAATTATTTTTACCATGACTTTCTAAAAAAACAAACATTTTTTAAATAATTTAATTCATTTTTGAATAAGTTTTGAAAGTTTCATTAAAATACAACAATTATTTGATTTTTGCAAGAATTTCCAAATTAATGTGTTTTTCAACTGAAAAAAGTGTTAAAAAAAACTAATGTTGAATATTATGTGACCACTGACGTAAAAAAAGAAAGATTTTAAACCAAAATTTCAAACGTTGCTAGAAAGGAATAATAAATTAAAAAAAATAATTTTAAAATACTTTGGTCTTTCCTCTTATTAATGACATAAACTTTTTCATAAAACTATGTTTTCATTAAGTTTGGGGCCTTTTTTCATCATGCTATGCTGTTGTTGTTGTTGTTTTTTTTTGTTTTTTTTTTTTTGCGAATTATTGGACATGCCTAACATTTATGTTGAGGTCAAATTTCCTTTGGTTTTTCAGTTTTTAGTTTAAAATAAGTTGACTGTACAAGAATGAAAATGTAACTGTTTCAATAATAACCAAGAATCTTTTTTTTTAAGTAGTCTTTGATTTTATGGCATTCTTATCTCCACACACACTTTTTTGAACTCTCTTTTCACTACCAGTTCACAGACATGAAAAATCGAAATGAAAGAACTGATGCTAAAGTCTTGGACTTCTCACATAGGTGTGAAAAAACTTTGGATTCAAGTAGGTACCAGCAGCCAAGTATAGACATTTTAAAACTAAAATTAAAAACTATTTTATTTATTTTTAATATCTAATTTTAGGTGTATTTGCAAAATAAAAACAAAAAGTTATGTTTCTTCTTCTTTATCACTGCCTTTGTTGCAACAAAAATAATATATTCCATCAGATGTGCTGCCACCCAGGGAGTGTTACCCAGGGTCATCCCCCCCATCGCCCCCCCTTTTCACACCACTGCATAGAAGCTATATTATGGTGATGAGAAAGCAACTGAAGTTGAGATGTCAGGACATTGTTGATTCTTCTTTAGATTTTATCAAGAATCTCTATGCCACATGTGACAGCAATATTCAAAGCAAGGTCTACCATTCAGTAGACTTATAAATATGCAAGATAGATTCTGAAGAGAAAAATTGTCTAACACGACACAATGAAATGACTTTCTTAGCAGCTGACCTAGCATTGAATTCAATATAGTTTTTCCACTTCATATGAGCTGTGAATGTTAGCCCAAAAAGGCACAATGGGTCTCAATGTGAGAGAAGTTTTGTTTTGGAGATGTTAACAAACCCCAGTTAACAACAAACTGTAGGTTATATTTTATATCACCTGCCAATTTCATCTTATTGAATTGACCAGACTTATTATCAAAACAGGAGTATTGTGTCATCAGCATAGATACCAAGTTGAGAACTGATGTCATCAGGAAAGTCAGTGATGAAAATTAAGAACAAAGTAGGTCCAAGGATAGAGCCCTTGGAGACACCTGCATTAGTATAAAAAGATCTAAAGGAGTGACCATTCAGGACAACTTTCATTTTGCAATTAGACAAGTAAGACTGAATCAGTTAAAAAATTTGTTGAACTTGTGGAGATGACCAGTACCTGTCAGATGCTTTTGAGATGTCCAATGAAACAGCCCAAGCTTCACTAGTTTTAGCTTGATAGACTCTTTCAGCAATAATCATTAGTATATCAGCAGTTGACCTAGAGAAATGAATATCATATGGCTTGTCTGAAAGAATATGAGATGTTTAACCAATTTGGAATTGATTAGGGCTTTGAGTAGCTTACCAAAAAGAGGTAGATGGCTAATAGTTCAAGGGGTCAGATGGTTCACTTGAGTTCTTAAAAACAAAGGAGGATTTCCAAGGAGGAAAACAGCATTCATTTATTGTATTTGCAATCTTACTGGTATTTGGTGAAGGATCAATCTGTTAATGAATCTTTTTGTATACCTATCTTGAAATAAGTGCTATAAAATTCTGCTGTGGCAAGAGTCAATTAATTTCTCTACTCTATCTTGATAGTAGGTATTGCAACTTAGCATAAGTTAAAATTTAATAGTGAAAACATAACAGCTAATAATAAACTATGAAATTCCTAAGCTCCACAGCAAAACACATTTTTACAATTCTTAATTTTATGTTACTTTATTTTTGTTCCTATCTTTTATCTCTTTTTTTTTCATCATCTAAACTCTGATCTTTTCTCAAAGTAAGTTTGAGTTTTTTTTTTTTGTTTTTTTTGTTCCAATTTTGATTCTGATGTACCAAAAATAACCACTTTAGTCCAGAACCACTGAAAATCATTTTTCCATTATTTGAACAATGTTTACTAATGTCAGAATTGTTTCAAAGAACTGTTTATTGCAATACTTCTAAACACTGGGTAAATTGGTTAAACTTGTTTATTTCCTTGAGTAACAACATGGAATCAACATATTCCTACTGATTTCAATGAGGCCTGCAGCTGCCAGTCTCCATTCCTGACATTAGATTTGATATCATAAAATAAGTTTTAGTCTTTCTTATGGATGAAGTACTCTTAACTGACTCCACCCCCCCCCCAAAAAAAAAATTATCCCATAACATTTTTCTTTTGGTATACTTTTGGCAAATAGTTTCTGTATAGATGATTTCCCCATTCAAACATTTTTTAACAATAATAAACATTGTCTTATATATAATTAGGAATAATCTCATACTATTTGTGTGTGTGCACATATATATATTCTCTTCATATTTATTGATCAACTTCTAATATTAGCTTAAATGGAAAATGTAAATAGTAAGTTGCCATAATTCAGATGTTTGGATACAAATCTGTCCAGCTGGTTACTTTGGTTTTGATCAGATTCTCTTAAGAAAAGGAATTCTCCACTTATGCTAGATTTCATATATGCAATTTATTTAAATTTGTTTTTTGATATATCTTCATGTGATTGGGCAAATCCATGCTTTTTTTTTTTACTTGCTGTTTGACTTCCCTACCCCTGACACACAGTTGGAGGGTAAGAGGATGTGTGCTGATAGATACCACTTAATAGGCACTGACCTATCAAAAGAACAGAACTTTTGGCCAAATGGAAAGATGCTCTCCACATAGGTCTGTAAATGCTGGGTTAATTTTATTTTAATATTTATATATTTTTTTTATTTTGAATGTATTGTATAAGTGTATATTTTGGCTTGAAATTATCCTTTAATTACCTAAACAGTTTGACCAAAATTTGAACTAATTTGTATGCATATCTTGCCATATTTCTTGTACATTGTTTTTAAAAAAGGAGGTGGGGAATCCATAATAATTAGGGCAGTTAATTTATGGTGAAGATATTTATTTATTTTTTTACTTGATAGGATACATTATAACTTAAAACTTAAGAGAATATAATCTACTGCTATTCCCAGTTGCAACCCTACTGAAATATATGCACTTGAGTCAACCCTACTCGTAGAATCTGATGCTTCCATTCCAATTTTATTTACCTATAATTATTTTTTCTATTATATATTAGAACTTTGGAAGGGTGTGCATTCATCCCTTCTCCTCCAAGTTCTGGATGAGTGGCAGGACAGACTGATTTCTACAACCTTAGGTGGCTGCCAGTCTGGGAGAGGGTTAGGCTCTGTCAGGCTGTTTTTTCCAGGAGAAACTGTTATTTCTGCAGTGCATGTTGTGTCCCTGTGACTCTAAAGGGTTACAGGTCTTGTGAGATATATAATGGGTGTGTGCATGAGTATGTATATTTATATATACATATAGGTATGCAATAAAAGTATTAAATGAGCAGGTTAAATGTTAATATTTTATACATATGTGAAACAAAATGAACAAACAATGGAGATTTCATCAGTGACAAATACAGAATCATATATGCAAGTAGTGAGAAAAATGAAATAGGAGTAGAACTGATACTAGGCCAAGACATGAAGAACTGTATTATTAGATACTGTCAGCTATCTGTAAGAATTCTTTTTGGTAAACCTTTCAACATATCCATCATAATTTATACACTGACAACACAAAGTGCAGAATGAAAAATGGAAAAACTTTATTTTACACTAGATAATGCCAAGACTCAATACAAATTGCAAGAAATTACAATTGTCATGGGAGACCTGAATGAAAAAATAGGCAAGAATGGAGATGATGAATACTTGGCAAATTTGAACAAGGATATCATAATGGACGCAGAGAAAGATGAGTCCAATGATGCATAGCAAATGATTAAGTAGTAGCCAACACCAGGTTTCAAGAACGCCCAAGAGGAGAGATAAAAAACAAATTTACTATATAACTATCAATAAGAGATTCAGAAATGCAGTAGAAAACATACTCAAGTGCTGACTGTGGGAGTAACCACCTTCCAGTGATATGTAAACTTAGAGTGAAACTACAGAAATGGAAGAGGGTCAAGGCAGTACCTAAATTGCAATATGACAGACTTCTGATTGACTTGTTTGTCAAGGAGAAATATATGGACAGTGTTAAAAGTAGATACAGTGGACAAAATGAGAATAAAAACTTGAAGTTGGACATTAAGAGAAGAACAGTGTGGATTCATTAATGGTGCTGGAACAAGAAATGCTATATTTGTGCTCAAAATGATATCAGAAAGAACAATACAAATTCAAAAGGTTGTATACCTATGTTTTATAGATTCTGCAAAAGTGTTTGATAAAGTATGTTATAAAGAACTGTTAGGTAACTTTGACATATGATAATAAGATATTAGAATAATCCAGAACTGGTAGTAAACCAGCATAATGGATAGAAAATCAGTTCAGTAAATATAAAAAGATAAAAATGTTTGTAAGACAAGGATGCATCTTCTCACCAGGCCTTTTTTAACCTTATACATTGAGGCCATTTTGAGAGAATTAAAAGTCCTATTGGAATTCATTATTGGCAGCCACAATCTTAACAAAAGAAGATATGCAGATGACACAGTATTGATAGCAAATATGGAAAGGAAAATACAAGAACTTCTACAGAAGATAGTGAAAGAAATTGAGAAAAAAGGACATCAATTGCAAAAAGACAATGTTAGCTAAAGGAACTGCCCAACATGCAAATTACAAATTGGAAATACTGAAAAACAGGTGCAACAATTTAGATATCTCAGAAGCATATTGTTAGGGGATGCTAACTTACTCCCCCTATAAAGGAAAATAACTCAAAATACATTTATTTCCCTTGTCTGCTAGTTGGAGTAGGCACTTTTGAATTCAACATGGTGACAAGCTGATATGCATGTGGAGTTCATGGGTTAAATCCAAACTAATGTCTGAAACAAACACAGTGTTTGCAACATTTAAAGTGGATTATGAATCCCACAGAAAATATATTGTTGTTTCTGTAAACAGCAAACCAGTTTGTTTCAGCATCAGACATAACATTATTATCGCATTTGACTTGGGAACAAATTGAAAAGCCACGTGTGTCTGAAACATATCATATAGCAATGAGTGCATCTGGAAGTACAATTTTTTTAAATGGTTAGTTAACTTGTGATGTTTCCTTTCAAAATAGAACATTTTCTGGTGTGTATTATGCCGCAAATAATTCAAAATTCAATTTAATTGTGCTTGACTTGATAGAGTAACTCAACTTTTGAAATTTGTCTGAAATCTGTGTTAACCTCATGTTGGTTTCTGATATTGAAAATCATTTCATGGACAAACTTAAAAATAAGTTTAGTGACGTTTTTCAAGATGGACTTGGGTGCTGTACAAAATCTCCCAGAAAAACTACGCTCAGTTCCTAGCCTATCCTTGAATCACCCTGGTCATGCTTTCACATTGATTTTGCTGGACCCATCAAGGAGTAATATTATTTTATCCTCATTGATGCTTACAACAAATGGCCAGAAATTTTTCAAATGAATTGCATCACCTCGGATGAAACAATTCTTAAGTTAAAGCAAATCTTCAGTCAACTTGGATTAGTTTCTGATAAAGGCACTGCTTTCACTTCAGCTGCATTTTCAATTTTCTGTGCACAGAATGGTATTCAACACATTAGGAAACCATCTTTTCATCCACAATTAAATGGAAAAGTGGAGCATTTTGTAGATACCTTTAAGAAGGTATTCCCCAAACTCAAAGGGAAGGGAACCACACAAGAAATATTAGAAATATTCCTTGGAAGTTACTGAGCTACACCCAATCCAAATGCACCTAGTGGAAATTCTCAAGCAGAAACACTGAACTGTAAAGTTTGTTTACACAAAGATGTCATCCATCGAACTACAAACCATTCTCTAAAAAGGAACACGGTGATAGAAGAATAATTTAACTGTCATTATTTCATGCAGTGAAATGTTAAAATAGGGATTACCATCTTGTTATAGAATAACCAAAATTGTAGAATGAAACCTATTCCTGCTATGATAGTATCAACCACTTCTTTAATCCTAATGGATGAGTCTCCATAATTTTAGACACTACAGCATTTTTGACATTTTTTTTTTCCAATTTTGATGAATGATTAGGTACTCAAGTGAGTCTCACAATTTGGACCACATTAGTCATGATTTTATGAAGTATTTAGCTTTAATGTTAAGCTGCTGTACAGAAGAAAATGGTGACATACCATGAAGGACAAAACGCTTTTGTGTCACTCACTGTTTTTGCAGAAAAATTAAGAAGGAACAAACCCTCTCCAGTAAATGAGGTCAGTGAACTCATGTAAATGATCTTCTTTTAACCAATCATAGTGTCACTGAGTGGAATGGATTGAATAGAAAAATATGCTAATCCATTTCCAAATAGCAAACCGTAAAGGGTCCAACAGACTCCTATAAATGCAATTGACTTTTCCTGGCTGTAGTAAAACTTTGTGAGGAGGCTGTATGTGTACATGGAGATTTATACTTAGTGAACTTTTATTGTACTGCTGCATAATGTTACATTTGTTAAGAAGACGGGCACTTTGAAACTTGCACATACATCTCAAAAGTACTGAACACAGAATATTTTTAAAAAGTAATAATTTTAAATTATTTAACATGATAAATTTAATGACAAATACAGCAAAAATTAATACACAAAGTTTTGAACACATTCCAAAAAATACAAATAAAGACACTGCAGTATGAGATTGAATTCTACTCAAATTATTAATTTGCAAATTTCCACTAACCAAACAGTGCACGCCATATACCATGACTGTCAACTTATAATGTCTGCATCTACTATGTCCATTCAAGATCTGCTGGGATGTGAGAAGGTCTTCATAATGGTAATGACAAACTCTCAATAATTTTGTCAAGTTATAATTATAGAATAGGAAGCTGAAAGATTTAGATCCTCATCAGTACAATTGCTCTCATTGTACTGATGAGGATCATTAAAAAAACAAAAAAAAAACATTGCCTCAAAAAGCATATCATGACATGATGGAAAATAAAGTACATGTTATTCACAAATTGAGAAATTTCTTGAACAAAACCAATTTTTGAGTAGTCTTCTCAGACTTGTTCCATATATAAAAAAACAAAACTGATGCAAATGAGGTCATTTTTATAAATATGAGAAAAAACAGGAAATAAACAGAGTAACACATCTCTGCTCCAAATCAAATTGAACAACCCTGCCTTGTATTTAGAATAATTCTTATATCATAGAATAATAAAAAAAATAAATTGAAAACATTGGTAAGATAACAAGGAATAGAACTGTTTTTGAGAACATCATAAATTGAGATTTGAGAAAAAGTAAGAATAAGTTTATAAAAGTAGATTGACCATTAAGAAAATATTTGAAGAGGCAAGTATCATGAATATAAACAGAATAGATTCAAAATATTAAGAACATTATCTAAAGACATGAAAGCAACTGGTCAACTGATGGCTTGGTCATAGGTTGTGTCCTCCATGGAAATAGTTAATTAACAAAACAAGAGTGGGGAAGTGGAGTAATGTTTTCAACTACTGTATGCAGTAAAATATATAATTTTAAAGTTCATGATGTAAATCTAAATGCAGAAAATTATTGTGAATTTATGGAAAAGACATTTTTGAGTAGTACAGGTCACAATCAAGAAGCTTTAAGCTAAAGCAAAACTTATCTTACAAAGACAACTATTTCTCTACCATGTTTATAAATAAAATTTATGTTGCATTTACTTTCTTTCTGTAAAAAACCTGATGCCTCTCAATATTTTTTAATAAGGATAGATATAAGCTGAAGTTTACATGGTATATTTACCCTGTAAATATGTGTATGTCCTGAAGGTTTTGGTTTATAATTTTTGTGAAATCATTGCCTTACACTATATTATGTTTCATTATGCATGTTTGCTTTTGTAGTGTGAATGATAAAAATGGATTGTATTTTAGCTGAATTAATTGAAGACTGTTTAAAAATGTATTCTTAGCAGGACATCATTTTTGAGAAAAGGTTAGTGAAAGAAAATGAAATGGATAACATAGTCATTGGTTAGTTTGATTGGTTCAAAAGCCAAATTTAACTGCATAGTGTTGAACTTCTCATTGTGGAGGCCAACATGGATGAGGAGGCAGCTACTAAATATTCTGATTTGAAGAAAATAATGAAAATGACTGTCAAGAAAATGTTGATATCAATGAAAGAAGCTTTTCTGGAAGAAAAGAATTTAAACATTGTCTAGATCTCATTGGAAGAACACAAAATGGAGTTTTACATTAAAAACATGGCTTAAGTACTGGCCTCCAAATTCACTCATTTTGGGACACTACAATCTGCTCCTAGATCTTTGGCAGTTAAATATAATGATGAATGCTATTTTCAAGAACTAATTTCAAGTTATTTTTGCCCAACTGTTGAAAAATAAATCAGGGATATCATACATTACTAATATTTAAGATTCAACTATACTTGGTACACTGTATTGCAGCTTACAGACCAAGAAAATATTGTAAACCTTATGGCAACTGCTAAAACTACAAATGATCTTAAAGTTCTATAACATTTAAAAATTATATCATCAAAGTTGTAATTAGAAATATTCATCAGTTTTGTCAGAAGTGACTTCAGTGTTGGAATCACACTTGACAATATTGAAAATAACTTTGAAAGGTTTTCTGTCAAAAGCAGTGTAAAATACCAAACATTGAAAGAATACTTGGTTTGAAGAAGTTGACAGTGATTTCAAAGAATGTAAGAATTTGCTTTGGAAGAAATTGAAAACATTTTTTAATCTCAAAATTAGGAAGCAAAAATTATTGCTGCTGGCCTTATTCATAATTATATTTCTCTACTTTTACTAGTGCATTTATGAAGATTTAAAGAAAGATAAGGCAGTTTGTTTTTTCTCTCTATGTGCCATGTTCCTTTAGAATTTAGATAATCATATTTATGCACAGCTTCCTGTCTTATGCTTCTCTGATTGTTAGTAACAGTTTGTTTGTCATTCTTGTTCTTAAAATTTCCTTATTTATCACATGTTCAGTCCATGGTATTCTCACCATTTTTCACTAGAATCATATCTCAATCATGTCAAATTTTTTTTTCATTTATGATGAAATTGTTCTGATTTTATTAACATTTAACATGACAGTCCAACACTATTTTCTTCATTTTTAATGTTATTTTTTGATTTTTTAGTACATTTCAAAATCTTTTTCACCATTCCTATACTACTTTGAATTTCTTTACCATATTTCCTATAATCTGTCCAGATAATTGAATTTTCATGCCTGCTTAATTTTGATGTCTTCAATGTGTAACTTAATCTTGGGTAGTTTTTTTTTTTTTTTTTTTGCTCGCATGTAATTTACTTTGCTTTGCTTTTATCAACTCCCTTGTTCTTTCAGTTTTCCTCATGACTTTGACATCTGTATCACATATGCTGTAAAGGTTATATCCACTGATCATAAATCCTTGTAGTTTCTCTAATTCTTTTAGAATCATATTGCTGTACAAATAAAATAATTATGGTGTGAAAGCACATCCTTGTCACAAATCTTTCTATTTTGGTGCACACATTTTGTTTCTATGTTGTCTTCATACAAACCATTTATTCCAATATAGATGACCTTATTACGCCGTCATCCCACATTTCTTTTCCATTCTTATATACTTTGAAAAACATTTTTAACCAATTTTATGTCCTTTTTGTTATCCATTCTTATTCTTTTTTGACCTGGTAACAACTTGTCAAACACTGATTTCATTTTTCTTGACAATGTCAATTCTACCTGTCAGTGTATTGGGATTCAACATTATCTAGTGTATTCTCAAGAATTTTTCGCTCACTTTTTCATTATTTGGTTTTTTCAAAGCTCTCTTAAAAATACCCACAAACCGTTCAGCTTATCCATTTGACCTAGGGTGATATGCCAGGGTAGTAATATGTTCATTCAAAAACATTTTACAAAATTCTTTAAATTCATAAGCAGTGACTTGTGTACTCTTATCCAAGACTATGTCATCTAGAATGTCATGTCTTACAAACAGTTCATGTAAAAAATCGCTGTAACCATGGAAGTTGGTTTCTGCACTTTTTTCAGGCCACTTTGTAAAGCTATCCACTACTACAAGATAATGTGATCTAGTTATTAGACCTGCAAAATCTATGTTCAGTCTTGATCACAGAGTATCTGTCTTTGGACAAGGATGTAATTTTGAACTATAAATTGATAATAGAGGTAAGTGGTCCATCTGTAACTGAAAACTCTTAAGTATAAATTTGTGAAATTGTTTCACTACAAATGCCTCTTTTTCAATTTGGCTTTAGGCCTTTTTAAGCAAATTGTTTAGTGGAGCTCTCAAATTCTGTATATTAGGTATATAGATTTGATAATAGTTTGCTAGTCCCAGAAATGTTTGTAACCTAGTAACATTTGTCGGAGGAGACATATTCTTAATTGTACTTGCCCTTGATGGATCTGGTTGACAACCATTTTTATCAATGATTTGTCCTAGGTACTTGATTTTAGGCAAAAACAATTTGCACTTTCTTCACTGAGTTTGAGCCTGTATTCTCGTATTTTTTTCGGAAACTCTTTTCACATGCCCGATATGTTGTTTCTTAGATACATTTTTAATTAATATATCATCCAGATAAGCAACTGTGAAATCACAATCTGTAAGCATAGTATCCATAGCTTGTTGAAATATAGCTGGAGCCACTTTTATCTCAAAAGAAAGTTGGTTGAACTTATACAATCCCTTGTGCTTTTTTATAGATATTAACTTTGAACATTTTTCTTCAACCTGCATTTGCAAATACACTTCAGAAAAAAATCCAGCATTGAAAGATTTTTCCACCATTTAAATTCAGAAAAATTTCCTTTGGACTTGGTAATAGGTAGTTAAGGGGTTCCAAACATCTGTTTAACCCTGTTGAAAAGTCAGCACAAATACAAATTTTCTTTTTTTTTTTTTTTCTTTACGTACATTGCTGGTGCTGCCCATTTTGAATGGTTAATCTTTTCAATTACACCTATTTTTTCAAGTCTGTCTAATTCTTCATTGACTTGATCCAATGCTGTGAACATTACACTACATTTCAGTTTAAACATTGGTGTTGACCCTTTATTCACTTGAAATTTCACTTTGACTTTGAAACACTGACCCAACACATCCGACAGAACATCTGGAAAATATTTTTCAATTTTTCCTTTAAATTTTCATTGTTTTTTTTTTAAATTGATCATTTGTCCACTTACATTTTTGCAATAAATATTTATAGGTGAATCTCACAGCTCAAATAATTCCATTCGGTCATTACCAAATAAGTTTGTAGTATTATTTTAACATATAAGCATTAGCTTTTACACACTTGTTATGAAATGAAACATTAAGTCATTTTAGCAATAAAAAATAATTTCTTACTGACATGTCCCATGTGATTTTTGAAGTTCTTTTTAATATAGGTTTTCTGTTTGCTTTCCATGTGGCATCATTGATTATTTTAATATCACTACTAGTATCTAGTTTCATTTTTATATCCACATTATTAATTTTCGCATACACAAATTTTCTTTGGTTTTCTGTAATTTTTTTCTGTTACAATGCTGTGTATGAAATCTTTTCTGTGATAACTTTTCCTTGATTTAGTTTTACTGTGTGACTTTTTATGTCCTATTTTTCCACACTAATAGCACTTTGAATTCTTAAAGGTACAGTCATCTCCAAGATGTAACCCTCCATATCTGAAATATTGATTAATTTTTCTTTTCCAAATTTTCTTTAGTTTGTCTGTATATGCATTGTTTTTCTTCAAGTTCTTCTATATTATGTTGCGGATTTATTATTCTCTGACATTCATCTGATATTTCTTGTAATGTTAGGTTTTTATTCTGTTCAAGTTTCTAGCACACATTTCTTTGTCTTTTTTCACCATTGAAGGAAAATTAACCCTTTAAGCATATCTGGAGTCAGTTTAATTTGAATCTTTCACACTCCTTGTTAATGATTCCAGAATATTTGACAAATTCTTCGACTTCTTATTTGTCAGATTCATACACTTTCAATGAATATTGAATAACAAACTTTTCTGACTAAAACTTTTAGTCAGAATATTTACTGTTTCTTCAATTCAAATTACAGTATTTTCATGTTCTACCTGTGCTAAATTTCTCAACAAAAGTCTTGTTTTTTTCTTGTCTTCCCAGTCACTGCTTTCTTTTCTGAAAATTTGCTTGTATCTTCTAAAATAAGCAGAAAAGGTAATTCCATCATCTGAATTGTATGTGAATTCAGTTATGCCATTTGCCACTGCATTGAGAGTGAAATAACTTGGTGAATTTTTCATTTTCTTCTGTATTATTTCAATTAAATTTTGTTGTTGTTTCTAGAGTTCCATCAACAATTAGGCTAATAATCCTTCCATATTTAAAGAATATCTAGTGTTTTGTTTGCTTTCTTTCTCTTTTTTCTTTTTCACGCACACTAAAAAAAAAAAAATTAAACCAGTGTGATTCTAATTTCTCATTGTTACTATTATCATGTGCGCTGAAGCAAAAGTACTCTGTTTGAATTTTGTTCCCTCACCCACACTGTTATAACTCACTCCTAGCAGTTATAATATGTCTTGCTTAGGCTACTCATTGTAAGATTATTAGAATTCTTCCTGACTACCTCCAACAGACATTTCCTGATTCATTTTGAGTTCTTTAGCCATTTTGCCTAGTTGATTTGTATTATCGGGTGTATCTTATTTACTCAACGACTGTAATCAAGGTAAAATGTTGTCTTGTAAGGAGGTGATTTCTTTTTCTATGGAAAGATAGTGCAGTTCGTGGATAGTGGGTCCGTGACATAAAAGCCACTGGTTTACCTCAGCCACCACTGCCACATCTGAAGCATAACACTCAATAACAAAGGCTAAGTATTCATCTATATTTTGCAGAGTGGCATTCTCTAGCTGTTTCTTTAAAGTTTTAAATGCTTTAATAATTGTGTTCAGTGGGAAAGTTTTGTTTGTAATCAGTGGTTGGATTCTGTCGGAGAACTTTAGTATCTATTTAGTGTTCTATGCACACATACTAACAGCTCTCTTTAAGGATTTATGGGTTGTTGGCACAGGTAAGTTTTGGAGCAGCCAAAGTCTTTCTGGGTCAGCTTTAATTATCCTATTACCTACCCAGTTGCTAAGGATGTTAAGTGATGATACAGAAGATATTGTTTTTGTCTCATTCAAGATTTTTAGCTCTGATGCCTGTTAAGAATCTTTTAATATTCTGGTCATGTTCTTCTTGGTTTCTTCCTGTTGTCAAGGTAAGAGAAGGTGTCTCTTGACAGTTGTTCTTGGATAAGTTTGTCAATTTCCTGCTGAAAAATAGCCACATCGTTCATCACATCAAATGGCACTCTACAGTACCAGTACTATTAGAGCCTCTCAATAACTTGAAAAGAAGTAAATTTTTTTTTCATTTTGCCATAGGGGAATGTTTTTATTTTTTTTTTAATTTCCCAAAACTGCCATGATTTTGTTGTGAAACGTTTACAATTAGGAGACAAGTTTAGAAAAAGCAGAAAGAGCACAAACCAGTGGCGTAGCTAAGGGCAGGCGAGGTGGGGGCGGACCGCCCTGAGGGCCAGCACAAGAGGGGTGACACAATGTCACCACCAACAAAATTTTTCAACCAGGCTAAGGTGCCAAAAATAGTCTGAAAACAGTGGTGGAGACACAGGGTTTCGCAGGCGGTCATATGACCCTCCAGAAATAATTTATGACCCCTCAGTTTTGTCCTCCCGTCAGAAATTTTCTAATAAATTGTTGGGAAATTTGTGAGTAGGAAAAATAGCAATGTTTTCAGCTTTCATGTATTTCAGTTGCTACAATCTTGGTTACTAACAAGAGACATTGTTGTAACATTTTATTGGATGATATGGTGTTTTAACTCTGCATCATTAATAACAACAAATCGAAATATGGAGCCAAAAGTGCAACAATTTCAGTCTTGCCTGTGTATCAATTCGCTGAGATACAATTTTCCATTGAGTGAGCGATATACTTTTGAGTATAGTGTTGGGACGATTAATCGGAATCAGAATCGAGAATCAGAAAAATTGGAACTTTTGGGGGTATCGGAAACGGTATCGGAAAAATTTGTGCCTATTTTCTGATTCCAGAAACGATTCTTTTAAATTTTTAACTTAATTTTCCATTATTGGTACTAATGATAAATATTTATTGTTTTTTAAATTATCACTAAAACTAAAATCATAATAACATTGAAATACGATGTAAATTTATTTTACTTGTATAAAGAAAAACAAAAAAATAAACTTTGCATAAATTCTCTAGGTAACCTTTAAAAGAATGCAGTTGATTTACAATGTTCCAAAAAATGCTTAAAAATTAAATAGAACATTTTTGTCAAGAAAAATACTTTCAAACATCATTGATAATTAAATGGTAACCAGAAAATGATGCAACGGAAAATTGGACACCGGAAAATTAGCAACAGAAAATTACGTCAACCATGAACCAGACAAGACTGTCAGATCTGGCTGTGCTGTCCATTGAAAACAAGCTTACAAGACAAACAGATTTTGACGATGTCATTGACCAGTTTGCCACAATGAAAACAAGAAAACATTCATTCTAAGACCGTAGTATCAAATGTCATTCTTTTGTGTATTGCCGTGTTTTGTATTTAGTTTTTCTGAAAGTGAACAGTTGCATTTTAAAAATCTTTTGATTTGAACTGATTATTTTGTGGTATTGGATTTTGTCTTGGATCATACATGTAAACAGTAATGTACTGGTCAGTAGAGTAAAGTAGAGGGAGAGCATGTATGAAAATTTAGCTACAGCTAACCATTCAGCATAGGTTCATTGGGGTGACATTTGAGCGGACCGCCCCGGGTGACGTTTACTCTAGCTACGCCACTGGCACAAACTGGTTCATAGTTGGGTATAATAAGATCTGTTTAGGACTCCAGTATCTCATCTGAAGATACTTTCGTTGTTTCTAAAGTTGTAAGGCTACCTGGTATCCTAGTAATATCAGAATCTTCAAATTATGATGACTTAGGGAAGAATGGGAAGCAGAAATAAAATCACTGGAGTAAGGTGAGGCAGCTGGAATCAGTGATATACATGCTAGCAAAAATCTAACAACTTGTGTTGTGCTTTGAAACTCTGACCATATGGTAGTGTCTGTAGATATTTCTTTCTGCTCTGCTATTATGCAAGAACCTCTTATTAATTTTCATTTTAAGCTGTAGATTCAATGAAATCAGTTCTTTCTATCAGTACTGAAGGTTTTTTTTTATTACAACAGTGTTTTCTGCCTCTGATACTGGACATGGTGCTAGATCCCTTAATGATACCATTGATTCTTGTCCATCTTGGTGCTTAATGGTAGTTGTAGGATGGATTTAATCTATCAGTTCAAACCTCATCCACCATGGATTATTCTTGTTTCTGATGAACTGATAAAGGAGTACTGCTATAGGGCTTTTGTTAGTCAAGTTAGCAGAGAAGTACCAAGAGAAGAGCATCTTTTGAAACTGTTCATGTGGGGTGGATTTGGTTGCAGTTGACAGGAGAGATCTAATGTAGTGTACGGTGTTTGAGTGTACTGACTCCCAGTGATGATCATTCAGTTTCTTTGACTTAAGGGCAAGTTTAATTGCTTTCTAGGTGATATAATTGTATCTTTCTGACTGTCCATTACCACTGGGGTAGTAGGGTGTTGTCTTGTGGAAATGCCCTTATTTCTTTTGATATCAGAGTGAATATAACCTGGAAAGTCAATCATCAGACAGATTAACAGGACATTTTTTGTTAGCAAAAACACTGATTGGGATTTTCTTTGTGATGCTCCCTGGAATAAAATTTTTAATCTTCCCATTGAAAATTGTGCCACTGCCATTTCTTTCTGGATGAAATCTGGCATTGAAGCTTTCATGTCAGCACAGACATGCCAAGTGAAATCACAATGTTCTGCTTGGTTCACTCCTGCCTGTTCAGCTGCTATAGCCCACTGGAATCACTTCTTCTGGTTATGCCAATGTGATAGTTCCAATAACAGACACTTTTTTGTATCTACTTGTAATGAGGCAAAATATCTATTTGCTGATAGAGTAACAACAGTAAATCCTGAATTACTCCTCACTTTAATAAATTTGAAGTATTTTAATCTACTACTGATAAAGCAGGTTGCTTTGCTGAGAAATTCTCTTTCAACTCTATTCTTGCCTCTTCAGGAATATCTCTGCCTGATTTCCACCCAGAACAGAATCACAACTCAGTGATAACTCTGTCCATACTTTCTGCTATCATCTCCAAACTAGATCCCCAAAAGGCTTACAGACTAGTAGGTATTCCTAAGGAAATATGCTCCTGAACTGGTTCCTGTTTTTGTTTTGTTTTTTTTTCCCAAACTCTACAATAAATACCTTGCTACTTCTTGTTTTCCAGCTTTTCAGAAATTCTCTTCAGTAGGTCCTGTCTAAGAACTGGGGTGAACCATCTGATCTCTCCAATCATCATTTTATTCATTTTTTACCTTTTTTAGCAAGATACTAGATGCTGTAATCAACTCAGAATTAGTTAAGCATCTTGCTTCACACGACCTTCTTTCAGATAAACAATATGATTTTCGTTTTTCTAGGTCATCTGCTGATATGTTAACTGTTATCACTGAATTTGTCTATTGCACTTTAGTTAAGAACTGCTGTGGCTTTAGATATATTGAAGGCATTTGGCATGCTGGCCTTCTGTACAAGCTCAATAGTTATGTTTATTGCTAACAAATCTGGTAATGAATGTTATGTTAAATGACCATGCTTCTCAATCATTACACCTCAATGCATGGATCCCGCAGGGCATTATCTTTTGACTTGCTTTGCTTCTTACTCAACAACCTTACCAGTGTCATCAGTTTCCACCTATGTATTTTTGCAGATGACTTCATTATTTAATAGTAAGTTTGTTAGGTGCGATAAAGTAAAATGGGGACGAAAAATGGCTTGTGAATTGTAATATCTTCATGACAAAACTGCTATCCTTTAATATTTTTTTCCTCCATCTGTATAGGAGAGCAACTCATTGTGCCTTGTTGATTTCATGTTTTCAGCTGACATGAAGTGAAGCAATTGAATCAATTGCTAGGTATGCTGCAAAGAAGGAACACTGTGTTGTGCCAGATATTTTTTTTGTCAGAATCCATCTTGCACATTTATAAAGCTACCATTCATCTATGCATTGAATATTGCTGTGATATCTGGTCTGGTATTTCTACTATATATCTTGAGATTCTCAACAAAATCCAAAGAAATGTCTGTAATGTAATCAGTCCTGACATGGCATCTCAACTCCAATCACTTTTACACCTCCATGATGTGGCTTACCACTGTTTTTTCTGTAAATATTTTCATGGCAGTTGTTCTAATAGGCACTCCTATTTGGTATCTCAAACATGTGAATTTAAGATTGGCTACTAGGTCTCGTCATTTTACAGTTGAAATAGCTAAATATAATCAAGGTTCTGTTCTAAGAGTCTCTCTTCTTGCCTGTGGAACTCTTTCCAGTTTCTTGATTCCCTGTCACCAAAGATTTAAATGCAACATCAATTGCCATCTTTTATCTTCCTGAAACCTGTTCTTTTATTGTCTTTTCTCCTCACTAACATCTTAATATTCTCTTCTACTTGCAGTAACCACTTGTGTCTTAGTGGCATTATCACCTTGGTTGGGGTGAAATGATTAAAAAAAAAAATCTGGCAGTCAGTAGAGTGACCAAAAACATGGACCCTTCCCAACAATATCAATACAGGACTATAAGTTCGATTAGTTATTAATATAAAGTGATTTTGAAAATCATCCTAATTTCAAATAGCATAGTTGTTTCATATGATTCATTATCTCCAACCTACTGTAACTTACCTATATATGAAGTTCATATACTACAACATTTATTCTGAAGCATATTCTCTTGTAGAAAAGTACATTTTGTTTATTATATGAAATGCCCAGCCAAACTAAGAAAGATTTTAAAAATTCTGGTTTGTTATTTGATCAGATTTTGGGGTTGGGCTGAGAAATTTTAGGTACTCTCTCATATGCATTTTTATTTGTTTTTTGTTAAGTAGATTTAGCAATGAAATCTTTGTCCTAATTTTTGAAAGTCAAAAATTAGTTTAAAAATATTTAAATGAACTAATGAAATCTTTCATGAAATCTTTATCATACAATTTTCAAAGCACTTACTGATATTGCTACAAATTTCAATTTGAAAAAACTGTATTAAAATAAATAAAAAAAATAAAAATCTATTATTTACATATTGTAAATTTAATTTAAAAATGTTTTCACACAACAGGTTAAATAAAAAATGTATTTCTGTGCAGTAGGTATATTGTTGAAAATCTATTAAATTTTTCTTTAACTTTTGTGAAATTGGTGTAACAAAAAGATTTCACATTCCAGTTAGAAATTGATATTTTAGAAAATTAGAAGACCATGGTAGTCAGAAACTATGAGAAATGGTCAACTTTATATAAGTGTTTATAAATAATTGTAACTAAATAAAAAATATCCCATTTTAGGGGCCCTAATTAAGAAACTACATAGACTAGAAATAAATAAACCCAGAACTATTTTCTTCATGACCACCAGAACTATTTTCTTCAGGACCACCAAAGATACTCAGTATCTTTTAAGCATGCAAAGCTATGAAAAATCAAATTTGGCAAATTATGCAGTTTTGAAATCAGCAAAAATTAACAACAAATTTCAAGAGGCTGTAACCCTTGAACTAAAGGCTTGGTGGGTACCATATACTAAATTTTTTCATAGCTGGATACCATATACTAAATTTTCATAAAAATCTGAGATGGAATATAAAATACACCATAAATTCATTCTGAACTTAGAAAAATAAAAAGGGAAGAAAACTAAACAATCACTTTGAGATAAGACAAAAGTATGTTTCCAGAAAATAAAGTAAAATACTTCATCATGCATTGTACTTGAATCAAATTTAGTTCATACCAATAAAAATTCTTTGCTGACAGGATTACTGATTATCCCATTAAAGTGTTATGGTTGTATTTAACTTAAAAACCTTTTTCAGTTAATTTGATGTGCCAATATAATTCATTTGTATTTTATTTCCAGTTGTAAAAAAGAAAAAATAAACAAGAAAAAAAAGTATATAAACATTTTTTTTCTATTAAATGACTTAATTTCAATGTATTCCACTTAAAATTATTTTATAAATTTTAATGTTTAAAATTTAGGTTAAGCTATATTGTATTTTATTTAAATGTAAATTCAATTCATGACAATTATTATTATAACTACTACTGTGGAAAATCATTATATGGATGAAAATTTTTAGCCAAACGTCACTTCTCAAAATCAGTATTCTGATGTTTGTTCATTGAAATACTTATATGTACATTTAAATGTTTATATAGAGACACTGTCAAATAGAAGCTTTTAATAAATTTTGATACAGTTAAAAAATATAAATTTATTATTACCATTAATTCTTAGCTTAGGAAATAATATATCATTTTGACAAATCTTGTTCGAAAACCTGCAGTGGCTTTTTTCTCATTTTAATATATTTTGTAGAACAATGATAAAATTATTAATCATTTTATAAACATCCTTTGAAAAAAATATGGTTAATACAAATTTATGGGGATACCTTCATATGTTTGATATTATGAACAGCTTACCTAATCTTGAAAATAAAGTGATGAAATGCACTCATTTGAATTTACCAATAACAAATTAAAGAATACTTTTTCATAATAATTTTGCAAACTATAAAAATATCATTTTTTTTGAAGAAATGTTGACTTTGCTAAAACAGCCACCAGAAAAAACTGAAGTTACCTAAAAAAAAGTATAAAGAAAATTGAATGAGAAAAATCTTTTTCTTGCAAAATAATTATAACCACCTGGTGATGGATATTAAGAGCAAGCAGCACCCTCTATTTTAAAGCCTGAGACACACCAAAAATATTTTTTAATTAAAAAAATGGTGTAAAATTTTGCATATAACTAATTTAAAAAATTGTAGTGGTTAATTTTTTTTTTTTTTGTTAATTATACTGTCAGGGACAATATATATTATTTTAAGCAAATTGATTTATATGTATGAAAGCTAGTTATTAGAATTTGATCATACAATATTTATATGTATGAAAGCTGGTTATTAGAATTTGATCATACAATGAATATTTTGACTGTATTGCTAAATTGCTTTTAATAATCTTTGTGCATATAGAAAAAGTCATAAACTTTATTGAATAACCATGTCTATTTTATCATTTCTATTGTTGCTATTTCTGTTCTTTACAACTGTAATGTTATTTTCTAGTCAGAAAACTAAAAATTTGGGAAATGGAATATGTTTGACACCAAGTGAAAAATCTTATAAATATTTTTTATGATTGATTATAATTTCTAAAAAGATTATACAGTTGTTTTTTTTTTGTAAATTATAGATTCAATGCACACTTATTGTTTTCTTTTTCTTATTTGCAGGTTCAGTTTATAACTGTCATTACACATAGCCTACAATTGCTGTTCATAGAGTGCAATTATCCATTGGTGTTTGCTCTTGCTATTGCAGCAAATTCTTTCATGATGTTAGTTCTTTTTGGAGACTTTTATTGGAAGACATATTCTCAGAAGAAACTGTTAACTAATAACAGCAATTTTATTTACACTAAGAACAACAAGCAGCAAACTATATCTGAGATGGATGGCACAAGAGCTACAGGGCTGAAAATGGATTAATTTAACATTGTTATATGTTATTTTTATACTTTTGGTAAGAGACATTTTAAATAAAAAAATTGTTTGCAAATAAATTCAAGGAAAAAGTACTTTTATTAATAGATGATAAAAAAATGATATTTTGTAATATATTTGCAATTTGTAATTTCAAGTTTTTTAAAAAAAAATCTTTTTTTAGCAATATCTTTTTGATTTTTGTCTACTTTTTGATTGAGGTTATTATCAAACATTTTTTCCTAATAATGGTAATTTTGAAATCTTTCCTTCAAACTTCATGAAAGTAACTTGTTGTTACCAATTGTATAGTGCACAACTTTAGTTGTAGTTTTTACTCACAATACAGTATAAAAATTTGCATTTTCAAATGTATAAAAATAAAGGCATTTTACTGTTATGTAATGATCAAAACAGTATAATGGCAAAGAAAGATGATAATATGATTAAAAATACTGGATATCCGTGTTTTAAAAAGTACTGAATCTGAATTGTTGAAAAATTGTACAAAAATGTTTTTTTTTTTTTTAAATAAGACAAACAGCATCTAACTTGAATAATCTAAAAAAGAGAAAAGCATTTTTAGCAGTATTTTGATCATGCTTCTGTTTCAATTGGTTTGCTTCAGGTGAAAATACTGATATTATTTGCACAATGCTTCCCAATGATAATTTTGTAAGAAACTGTTAACATTAAATGCCTCAATGATAATTTTTTTCTGCTTCATAAAATTTATAAAATATTTAAACTTGAAAAAATTCATTATAGTTATTTTTATTTTTTTTAATCATTTAACCCTAAACAAGGCAATAATACCACTAAAATACAAAGGAAGAGAATATTAAGTCATTAGTGAGGATAAAGTACAATAAAAGAACAGGATTCAGGAAGACAGAAGATTGCGATTGAATTTAAATTTTTAATACTTATAGGTATCAGGGAAGCAAGAAACTGAAAGAGTTCTACACTATTAGAATAGAACTTATGGTTGCATCTACCTATTTCAGCAGTAAAATGATAGGACCTAGTTGCTAATTGAATACTTAAATTCATGTTCTCAAAGAAAGCTCATTAGAACAATTACTATGCAAATTATAGAAAAGAAAAGAAAGAGAGAAGCATGTCATGGCGGTGGGAATGAAGTGAATGAAGTTGAGATGCCAGGTTAGGACTGGTAACATAACATTACAGATCCTTTTTTGGATTTTGTTGGGAATCTAGAGATATATAGCTGGAACACCAGACCAGATGTGGTAACAATATTCAATACATGGATGAATGGTAGATTTATAAATGTGCAAAATGGATTCTGGCAAGAAAAATTATCTGGTATAACACAGTGAACCAACCTTCATAGTAACAGAATAAGCAATTAATTCAATATAATCATTCCACTTCATGTCAGTGGAAAATGTGAGATGTTAAAATTTGCAAGACTTTTCTCATCCCAGTTAACAACTGATTGGAAGTCATTTTCGAGATCACTTGACAGTTTTACTTTATCAAATCTATTGGACTTATTATTAAGACAGTATTAAACAGTTGTGTCATCAGCATAAATACCAAGTTGGGAACTGATGATATTAGGAAAGGTTGTTGATGAAGATATGAAACAATGCAGTTCCACAAATAGAGCCCTGAAGGATCTCACATTATTAGGAAATCATCTAGAAGAGTAACCGTTCAATACTACTTTCATTACACTGTTAAGAAAGATGTAATCAAATCAAATATTCAGCCAGAGATACCATAGCTTATGATTAAAGCCAGCATGCCAAGTACCTTTGAGATATCTATAGCCATAGCACAATTCTTGCTGGTGATATCTAAAGCTTGATAGACTTTTTCAGTAATAACATTTAACACATCAGCAATTGACCTAGAGAGTCATATTGTTTATCTAAAAGAAGGCCATGCGAAGTGAGATGCTTAACCAATTTGGAATTGAGGGATGAATACTTATATTTTATAGATTATGCACAAGCTTTTGACAAGGTACATCACAAAAGAACTGTTAGAAATACTAGGTAAGTTTGATTTATTTGAGAAGGATATTAGAGTAATACAGAATTTATGCTAGTAGTAAACCACCTGCATGAGGATAGAAAAAGAATTCTGTAAATATTCAAAAACAAAAAGGTGTATAAAATAAGGATATGTCTTCTCACCAGACTTATTCAATATTTGCAGTGAAACAATCCTAAGAGAATTAAAAGTCCTACCAGGATTCATTATTAGTGGCCACAGTCTTAACATTAAATCTGCAGATGGCACAATCCAGCATAAAAATAAAACAGACGTGGAAAGGAACCTACAAGGTAGTAAAGAGAAGTGAGAAGAAAGGAATAAGCATCGACTGTAACAAGACAGAATATATGGTTGTAAGCAAAAGAAACTGTCAAACATGCAAATTCCAAATTGGGGATATCAAATTGTGCAAAAATTTAATTATCTAAGAAGTGCTTTTATAGAGGACCATAATGGAGAACTCTAATTTGTAGTGTTAAGTGAGAACAGAAGACTTTTCAAGAGCACATTTTCTTACAAGAAGAGATACAGTCAAATCAACATTCGTTGTGAGGATCTAGTTTGGAGATGATAGCAGATAGCATGGGCAGAATTATATGCATATCACACAGTAGAGATTCTGTTCTAGGTAGAAAATCAGGATATCAGAGCACTCTTAATCAGTTGATAGTGGAGTTGGAAGAGAATTTATAAGCAAAATATTGTACTTTATCAGCAGTAGCTGACAACACTTCAAACTGATTGAAGTGAGGGAGGATTGAGGATTTACTCTTGTTTAACACTCTCTTACAGAGCCACCAATAATCATGAGAACCAATCTTGTCAGAGGCTATACAGTGCTTAATTCTTTCAGTTAGCAACAACTTAATATTATTGCTTAACTCAACCGAGACTTTATGTGGAATTCATACATATGAGCCATCAGTAAAGGTGCTGGAAAAAATTGTTGATTCCTTGTACCATTCTAGTAAGTACCTGATTCTGCCTGCTATCCTCTCCCTTTACAAGAGCCAGAACACACCAGAAATAGAATACTACTTCATATATGAGAAAGAGCTAAACAGTCTTCACTTTTCAGTCTTCAAAAGATTGGTGCATGAGAGTAGAAGTACTGTGTCAGTGAAGAATGAGGGGTAGATGTACGAAATGCACATTTCTACCCTCTCATTTAAGAAAAGTTTTCTTTGAATTCACAGACTGCAAGTTAGATCTTTTGCAATACATCCAACCAATTTTTCTCCAACTGAAAGTTGAGTATCTTGCACAGCCCATCCATCAAACTAAAAGAACCAGGTAGCAGACAACTTTTCTATCAGCCGAATCACAAGCCAAAGAAACATATTGTTAATTTTGGCCTTGCATTCATTATATACAATTAGATTTCTTTGCTAACCTCTTAGATCTTAGCATTGCACATTGCATGTGTGAAGATGTTGTTTTTATAGGCAAATTACCAATAACAAGATGGTAGAACCAGGTTATGTAATTCCATAATTAGGATTAGTTCACCCTCAATTTATACAGGGAAGATTCAAGTGTAAAGACATACAGCATGGACCAGACCAGGTAATCCTGACAAATGGATCTGAACATGAAAGGTTCTGGTCTTACTTTGTTCACTTCACCATAGCTCCGAGAGTTGCATAAAGAGGTGAATTCAGGTGCAGAAGTAGGGCTTAAATCCACCTGCAGATGGGGCTGCCAAAAATGATGGTTAGCTCTATCAAAGACTTTGGACTTATCTAAATTGATTGGTGCAACTTCACTTGATGTTCTTAATGATCATGCAAATCAAGTGAATGTTCTCTTGAATTGTCCTACACTTCATAGCACAATTCTGTGGGATCCTCCATGTTTTTCTATCCTAGCTTCAATATTTGGAAGTTGTGGAGAAACCCCCAAATTCCACTTTTCTTTTTGTAATATCTCCAGCTTCACATGGCAAATGTCTTACTTTCCTTCACTGTGTGGTACTTTCTATGGTGGTTATGTTTTTTATGAGGTAGCTCCACCATTTCAACAAAGGAGCTCCTTTGTCATTTTTCGTGACACTTGTGTGGAGATGGGGGAAGCGAGAGGGTAAGTACAGGAGAAGGGAGAAGCAAAGGTTTTGTGCATTTATGGGTAGATTTGGGGTTGGGAGAAATCTTTGAAGTAAGGATTAGTGAGGGTGGTTCAGTCTTTCTAAAATTCATTTTGGGTATAGTAGTTATTGATTTGGTAGCAGCACCAGATATTGAGCTTTTATTACCCTTTACTACATTTGTAGATCTCACCTGATATCGGCAAAGTAATCTTTTGATGTGGGAAACAGTACATCCTACAGTGGAAATTCCTTGCTTTTTATGACATGTTGGACTTTAACACCCATATCTGATAGTAACAATCACATCTTTTGTGAATTGTGTCATATGCCCTACTAGACGAATAATCTATAACGCAATCATACGCCGACCAAGAGATATATACATTATCACGTCTATGGAGAGATACGGGCTATCTCTCCAAGGCCATGACAAATGGACAATTAGTAAACAAAAATATTTTAAAGAACGCTGTTCAATTGAGATAATCGAACAGTAGTCTTTTCCCAGGTTCACTTCGGTTTCAACACGAATACTGATCCACAATTCAAGGATGGATGATAAGGTATAATAAATTTTGGTATAAGAATTTTAATATATACATATACACAAGATATTATAATAAAAGAAAAAATATAAGCATGAGTAAAGCATCTGACGACCAGAACCTCAAGACTTATGTTGGGATACCAAAATATGCCCAAATCCAAGTGGATTCGACTGAACCCGAATGGATAAAAAAAATAAGTATGAATAACTACAAATGCAGAAATCAACGCATAACCAAAAAAAAGAGATGGGATAGGATTTATATATTACTATTTTGACATGTGGAAAGGTGTTTTTGAGAACATAAAATTTATGGATGCATGTGTATCTTTCTAACATGGGTCCAAAATATATAGTTACTTATCTTTATATTCAGTTCTCTCTCTTACTCATTGTCCTTTCTTTTCTCTCTCACGTTTCCTCTTTTCTTTCTTTCTTTTCTTTACACAAATTCAATTTCAAACACAGTCCGGCTGCAACAGAGATATATACTTTCTTCTTCTCTCTTGTTTTCTCTTTTCTTTCTTTCTTCTTCTTTACGCAGTTCAGCTTCAAACACGGTCCGGCTGCAACAGAGATATATACTTTCTTCTTCTCTCTTGATTTCTCTTTTCTCTCTTCAAACACAGACTATATTCTCAGCGTGCAAATTTCCTTGCGTCTTCTGTGATAAATAACTCAATTTATCTTCTTCAATCTGGAGTTGACAAACAGAAATATACATCCTTATATTTCTTATCCGGAGTTGCTTATGATGAATTGGACAAGTTCCATCATTACCAAAATGAGTCTCATCTTTCCGTTCATAAGTTATCAGCGCTTCAATTTCAAGTCTTGCTCCTTCAATGACAAGACAGCAACCGACTTCCAAGTAATTTTCTAATTCCCACGTGTCCTGCATTTTGGCGCGAATTCAAGTTCCTGCTGCTTCACAACCTTATGTCAGTCCCTTGTCTAGATTCTGTATAGACGTCTGTTGCTACAGGTAACTGGGTCAGTCAACCTCTTGACCTGCTTCCCCAAAATGACTCGTCTCGAGTCATTTTGGGGAAGCACATGACCTCTTCTGTTGTCAAGCAGAGATTAACCTTAATATATGCATGTATGGGCTATCTGCATTCATAACAATTGACAAACTTTTCTCAATAGCCATTAATCAACCACCAATACAAGGTGGGTACATTGTACAAATTCCTCAACAGCAAGGAGGAGAGGCATTCTATATAGAAGGAGAAGTTCCAGGTGTCATTAATTTGTATCTGTTCTGGCTCAAAATTTCATCTATTTTGTTTCAGTTTTCTATATTTCGAATATTTGTCTTTTTCAAACTGTTTAGACAAGGATTTTACCACTTTACTGATTTATTCTTCATTCATTTTGGAGAAGAAAGATGGTAATAGCAAAACATTCCTACATTTAGTGGCAGCTGAAAGAGTTGTTTGGTTGTACCAGTCCAGGTAGGTTGTTATTACAGCTGATAAAAGTCTGTTCACTCCTCTTTTTCAAATATCAAATTTCAGATATCAGTTCAGTGCTAAAAACCAAACAAAAACAAACAAAAATGATTGACAGCATCTACAAAAGAAATACAATACAATTTTTAAAGAACCAAATGAATGTAAACATGTAAAAGAACAAAATATTTATGGCTTATTACATGCCAAATTTGGAGAAATAATTAAATTTTTGAAATAGTCCTAACCAAGTCATCCCATGATGGAGAATTGCAGTTTGTTTTCTAAGGAAAACACTCAATTGGCATCTCCCACTTCACCAACCTTTGCAAGATACAGCCCAAAACTTTCTCTATCTTAAGTTTCTGTTTGTAGGCTGAATATATAGCAGAAGAGTTGGAGATCAGGTTTTTGAGACCAACTTTGTTTGGAGTCTGGAGAGCAAGTCACCAGTCCAAGGTATTGTTGTTTTTGTAATATTTTGTGAATATGCTGATACCTACTAACTCACTTGTTAGTGAGTTAGTAGACAAACCAAAGCATTACAGAACTGAGAAGGTTTAAAAGGATAACTTTAAAGTAAAGAATTAAAAAGTCTTCTTTTTTTACAGTTATTCACTTGTTTTTAGAAGTAGGAGAATAGGGAATAGTTCTATAAATTGTACATATTGATTTAGATTGTGTTCACAATAGTGAGTTGCATTATCTGTTAAATGAAAAAATACAAATATTGCATTTCATTGGATTCTACTCCAAATATATCTAGGCCAGCTGACTTGGTGTTCTATGTTTTGCCATTTGAACCTGTTGAATTTTGGATACAGAAGTTCATAGTGCTTAACTGCTTGCTAATTCATCTCAATTAATTAAAGGAAAATGATGCTAATATGAAAAAAATCGTGATGGTTAAAGTTATGACAACATGAATGGCAAATATAATGATTTACAAGTACAGATTAAAGATCTGAATGAGTTTGCAGAATGCATTTCATATTTAGCACATTTGTTTAGAAAATGTGTTGTTGATTGTTGCATTCATTGATGCATCCATTTTCTTCAAATTTGTATGAAATCTATACTTCCTATGTTTTGGTGCAAACTCCTTTCTGATGAATTATCTGATGGTGGTTCTCATTTTCCCATGAAAATAATGTCAGTGATCAATGCATGCAGACAACTAGAAATCTATTACACATCTTTTCTAAAATATAAAAATGTTGGATGATATTTCATTTAACAATTATCAAAAGGTTTAAATAGACTAGTGGGATGGCTTCTTACCATGTGGAATTATGAAACATGAATAATGGTTTCTGTTTGAATTTCTTGGATGAAGAGTTATCATTATTTACATTATTTGCAGTTGGGCTAATGTCCTTATCTTTGTTGTTATTACAACTGTTTTGGCCTTTGTACCCTTCAGCCTTCTTCAGGTGTCTGTCAATCCAAGTAACTTTCAAAAAATTTCAAATAACTATTTAATCTACGGGAATAGATTGCTTTTATTCCATGTGGGTATATTGAATCTTTTTTTAGTACTGTTCAGTTATTTCTAGTCCTGTTTCCACTGGATCTAAGTTTGTACTACCCATCTCAACATAATTAGTATGTCACCAAATTCAGGAAACACCTTAATCCTCTAGGTTGGAAAGTAGCTAAACTTGGAGCCTTACACCTGTCTGCTGCTGTGATGATTTACCTCCCCCACCACTACTCTTTCTTACTACTGCTGCTGCTGCTACTGAAGTTTTGGTATCAAACTTTGTTCTCCCCATTGTCGTTTATTTATTTATTAATCCTATATAGTATTTATTTCTATGCTAGGAGTACTGAGGAGGCTATCATAGTTACCATATGCACTAATTCCTTCAAACATCAGATTCTCCAGTGTACTTGTGTCTATTATTTTTACTTCATTCCACAGTGGTTGGGACCACTCTTTTCCCACCAGACATTATCAGTAAAGCCTGATTTCATTGTCTCACCTCTAATGGAGATAGTGGCAGTTTTCCAATTTTCCTCCTCAACACTTCTGTCTCTTCCTGTAGAAACTGATGTTATCTTTGCAGAGTAGTTGTTATTCTGAAGGTTAGATTTGTTACTAATCATTTCCTTATATCAAGAGAGTGTCAAAAATGATTCAGGAGATCTACAGGTTATGCAACATCAGGACAATATTCCAATGCAGCTCAACGATACAAAAACCTCTGCTGATTTAAGCCCAACAGACAGGAGAACACAACCACGGACTGTGTGTATTACATCCCTTGCAGCCATATAAAAGTGAAACCAATCAACAAAAATCAAAAATAAAGCTGAAGGAAGATTGTAAAGCTGTAATTAGAGACTAGACAATTAAATCAGACATATATGAATCTCAAACACCACCTCAGATGAATGAATGTTTAACATTTCTTGCCATTATTGATAGTTTGCTTTCTGCACTTTCAAAATATCAGGAAGCTGATGTTGAGTGATTAGGATTCCTTCACCACTGACAGCCATGATAAAAGATTGTAAAGAGCTCAATTTCATTAAAAAATTTGGAAGAAAATCTTGAAGAATTTGTGCAGTTTGCTGAACCACTTAAAACTGATCTTGCTTTTGATATTGGTGCCAAAGAAGGCATTGTAAAGTTACGGTTTTATCATAAAATATAAATTTTGCATCTTGTTTTTTAAATATAGTAATTGCATTGCACATCTATTTGTCACTCATGTTCAACCATAATGGAGAAGGTTCATTTTCCATAAATGAAGTGTAAAATGTGAACCAAGAAGCATCATAAATCAAAATGGTTGAACATATTTATATATGCCTGGTTTAAGTGTCTCATCTCTAATTACAGCTTTTCCTTCAGCCTTATTTTTAAGAGTGGTTGTTTTTATTTTAATGTGAATTGAACATGAATCTCTCTATGAAACAGACTTTACCAGTATTATTAACATATTTGTTCATGCTAAATCTGGAAAATGTAGCTTTTTAATAAAAGCTTCTCAGAGTAGGTTTTGTGATCTCATGTGTAAAGGTGCACAGACACATTTCAAATAATTATATATAATTAAATTGATTTTATAAATTTATTAAATTAATTTGATAAATAAACTATTTTTAGAAAGTTTTTGAAGTATTCCTTATTGTATTTGTATATTGCAAAATATCTTAACGCTAATTAATTTAATTAATTTAAAAATAAATTTGGTTTTTGTAATGCAATTTTTAATTTATAAAAATTAAAAATTTTATTTTTTTCTATAAAACCATAAGACTTACCTCAATAATAATTTAATTTTGATATATTTATATATTCAAAACAATCTTTTTATAACAAGTAAAACTTATAATGACTTATAAAAATATTTAATTACACAAGGACCAAATTCGTCATTTTTGTGCAAAATATAAAATTTTTTAACTATTCACCAAATCTAAATTCTTGTGCCAAACACAGAAACCTAGTTAGTAGGAATGGAGATTTGTATCAGGCATAATCAAAACTAAAACCACTGCATAAGTTTTTAAAGGACAAATATTTATTACAGTAGACAGAAAAAAAATACAAAAAAATTACATATAAGACTTGTACAAAAATTTCCTTTTGTGCACCTTATAAATAATTAAGGTAGGATAACATTTACAGATATATTGCAAAAAAGGATTACCATGTATTGTAGTAAAAGCTACTTATCCTCCTTACTCTCATGAATAGACTGCTCTGTAACATGGTTAATTTGTGGGTGTTGTTAATGTAAGTTACCTTGTCATATGTATTGTAGATGTAAGAGGATTCCTTTTCTCTTTTTTTTTTTTATTTATTTTTGTTACTGAAAACGAAATGAATACATAAACGATAACAACAATAAGACTTTAGATACGTGTTGGCATTAATGTATATTTTTCTTTTTCATAATGTGAATTACAGATATTGGTATGCTGTGTGTTAAACATGTTCTCAGTGTTACTGTCTATTTTGTTTCTTTAAAAGTTTGTGCTTACTTGTTTTTGCTTGTTCCAAGAATTTTGTTGTTAAGGATAGCATTTGAAACCCTCAACTTACAATTTTCACATAGCGATGGTGACACATCTGTGTTGTGCATTTTTACTACTACTACTTGCTACCCTACTCTAGTTTAATCTAGTCTACTAATCTTTTGTGATGGAAGGGTCATTTTTATAATGATGAAGGTTCAGATTTTAGAATAATAAAGTATCTTTATTATCTATCATCACTGGTAGCAAGGCTGGTTTAGAATGATGAAATATCATCATCATTCTTAATCATAACAGATTCATTAATATCTGCCTATATTTCTGAGATGTATTATTTACACTATTTACGTTATTCAGACTATAGAAGAGAACTTGATGGAGAACTTGGAGAAGGAAATTAACAGGAGATAACTGACATCCATTAACCATGGAATGTGGAACTAGAACAATCTACCCCAGTGAGTGAAATAAAGGGTTCAGTTTGACATTCCAACCACTTGAAGAAAGCCAGAGTGTACAATAGCCAAAATTTTGTAATAAATATGGTGACAAAGATGAGGACAATAGTCCAAATAATGTAAATAGTGTACATAATACCTCATCTCAGAAATATGGACAGATACTGAAGTATTGGAAAATATTAAGGAACAAAATTATAAAATAGTAAGAAAAATTGAATAAAATGATAAAAATAAAATGAAACAGGAGTTGGGAAAAGGAAAAATAGTGTAGAAAATAGCAAAAAATATAAAATGGAAGAAAAAATATTGTAGGAAATGACAAAAGTAATAAAATGTCGCAAAACAAACTAGAATTGAAAAAAGTGAAAAAATATGAAAAAAATTCAAAAATGGAAGAAAAATAGTTAAGAAAATAGTAATACGGATGAAAAGTAGGAAAAAATAGAAAACAATGATAAAAACTTTAAAATGGAAGAAAGGTACGAAAACGAGAGAAAAGGGTGATGAAAATGACCAAAATAGTAATATTCAATAAAGCATTAGCTTGGCGCCGAAGGAGGTTGTCCTTTACCGTTTGTCTGTACTTCCTCTCTGTAAGGAACATAAGGTGATCGATCGCTTGCTACCCTCCGTTTTGTGGTGGGGGGTGTAAACATAAAGTCGACAGAGATGTCTGTGCCCAACGTCTGTGTCATTGGGGGCTGGGAATGCTGTACTTGGCGAGACACAAACTCGCCTTGAGGTTTGCTTTCCTACACCACGCACTGACAGGAGATTTGATTCTGACGGGGATCGTGAGGGATGCGTTCCATTTCCTTACCACTCCTCTCATCACGCAGGTTGTGTGTCATCGTAAGCCCCCGGAGCAATCGAATTTCATTCGTGAGTGCCGTTCAGCCTTGACAGTCATTCCTCGGTCCAGTGAGCTTGCTTGGCTTAGGAGAATCTTCTATTGGAAACTAGTGGAGGGGGACGCGAAGGATCTGCTACATGAGCGGCTCCATATTTATCTCCAGGTAAGCTAGCCGAACTCTCTGCCTGAAGGCAGAGAGGAACCCAGACGAGACTATGCCGAAGAAAGCTACCCGACCTCGTTTTATTTACGGGGAATTTTTGCCCAAGCCTACAGGCTTGGATACCCTATGTTAAATTCGGCCTTGTGCTACATTTGACCGTGTGGAGTGATTAGCAAATATCCTTTTTACTTTGCATTTCAGCGGACACATTTAAAAATGTGATCTCTCGCAGAGATCCGCATTTTTGCCCACTTGTGTGAAAACGCCATTAAACACACATACACATACATACGAACATTCACCAAAATACAAACTCTTTACGTCCAAACACAAGCACAAATATTGATGTCTTTGTCACTTGTAAATTTGTTGTTTAATACATATATTTGTTGACATATATATATATATATATCAGTGTGACACTCTAACCCTGGGCTGGTTGCAGCACCATTTGTGACGATGTAACCCTTGGCTGGTTTGGGTGAAAACCTGGTTTACCATAGAACCATTTGTGACACTAACCCCTCGGGTTGTCTTGGTTGTGGTCGATGTCTGGTTAAATTTGATATCAGCTTTGTCGTTCTTAGCTCGCCTCCAACATCTGGTTACTGAAGTAACTGCTTTGATCTCTAGTCTAACCTACCCATGTTGTGATTTGATCTAAGGTAGACGAAATCAATCAGGTGTCGGGCCATAGTGCAAGCTGAATCCGGGGTAAAGGTGATACTGCAGAAGGGTATGTAAAAGAAAAATAATGAAACAAACTCAGGAGGTTCAAATGTGTTGAGAAATAACAAGTATCTTTATATCTGTCTACTGAATACAGGAGTGCGTCTTTCTCCCTGCCCGCTTCTATGGATTGGTGACACTTTTGCATTTCTTAAGCGAGTCTTGATATCTTAAGTTGTTTTTCAATAAACTGCTTTTTGGTATCTTCAGTCAATATTCATTAAAACTTGCTTTGGTGGTGTAAGTCTAAGTTGTTCTTCATTAAAACTTGCTTTGGTGGTGTAAGTCTAAGTTGTTCTTCATTAAAACTTGCTTTTGGTTAGAAGTCTAAGTTGGAATGTGTGGAAGTCTTTCGGTCAGCTCCTGCGAGGCTGGTCTCCAAGCCCAACAGCTCTCTGTCAATCTGTCTCCAATCTCCAACCCAACTCTACTCTGAATGCCTGGGGACGTTCGTTTATATGGATATCGACCAAAACCGGGTTGGGGCCTGTCGTGGTTTGGGTTCTTTGATAATTCCAAATTCCCAATAAGGATTCTCTTTGCCTTTGGACAGGAAAATTTATCACTTTTCATTTTTGGAAGTCAATTACTTTCTCTTTTAGAGGTGTTCTCCCCCTTCTATGAGGAGAATTATCCTCCTAAACTCTTCCTTTTTCATATTGGTATCTCATACCAATCCCTTCAGTGGGCGTCAACAAGTTTCCCTTCTTTCTCATACATTCACCTCCACCTATCACCCATGCTACCACCTTAGCCAATGATCTCTTGGCGGTTTGGGTATGGCTAGACTGGCATTAGTTTACATTATCGCCCAAAGAAAAAAAAATTATCTTCCCTTTCTTTCTTTCTTTTCTATCAGCCAGAATTCTTATGAATCACACATTGTGGCCATTAATTTTTTGTCTTATCCTGGTCACCTGGAATTCATTAGCGGAATTCTCTGCCGACTCATTAATTACCGCATTCAACTTTTAACTGGGTAGTTGTTTCCACCTGAAGACCAAATCTCTTTGTCTTTCTCGTTTCAATATTATCGCATTTCCATTCTCGGTGACAGAAAGTCTGTCGTTAACAGTTTGAACAGGCAGTAACAATGACCATATCAAGGTCTGTATTCATAAGGCTGTCTTTCTTCGTCAGAATCCAAGATAACCGAATTTCGATTACTTTGGCCTACATGCAGCTGATCAAATCGAAATATTTATTATTGCTACATGTGTGGTGAAATTGTTTACTCATATTCTGTCTCCCTTGGCGCATCACTCTCTTATCATGACATTAATTAATTCCAGCAGTATCTGAAAACTGCTTCTCTTACAAATTTTCTGTCTTCTGCAAAAAAATATCTTTCTTCATAAATGAAATAAAATCTTTACCCATTTTTCTTTTGTTAAAAAAAGTAATGTTGCTCGGTATGTCTTTCATTATAGCTCTTTCTTGCCTTAAGTATTTCTCGTTTTTAATTTCCATGCTTAATTAGTTAGCCAATTACCATAGCTAAATAGTGTCACATCAGTCTTGTTTGTTTTCTTTACATCTTCGGTTGGACTCAACTTGAGTCTGCCATGTTCTTGTAGTTGGACCTTCTCCGAGCAGGAATAAACACATGTGTTCCTAATTTAACTACACGCTAACCCATGGTCCGCTACAATATCATCAACGTTATTTATATAATTTTGTGTTTGAAAACTTTAGAAAATCCATAAATTTATGGAAAATCGATTTGATTTTGATCAAAAAATATTGATTTTAACAAGTTTCGACAGCTTATGCTAAGTCATATTAAAAAATATGTTTTTAATAACTTTTGAATTGAAATTGAAGCTATTTACGACAATTTCAATTAATTTTTATACTTAAACTTCCTCATTTTAAAATTTTAATTTGGTGCTTGAAAACATTAGAAAGTCCCTAAAATTATTGAAAATCAATTTGTGTTCGATTGAAAAATATTACTTTTAACAAATTTCGAGTGCTTAAATCCATAATAAACATTTGGTTTTTACAAACTTTTGGAAACAATGAAACTGCAACTGAAATTTAAGCTATTCACGCCAATTTTTAATTACTTTTTTCCCTTAAACACAAAATGTAATTTGTTGTTTGAAAACATTAAACTTAATGAAAATCGACTTGTTTCTGATCAAATGTTAATTCCCTTGAGACTGACAGGGTAGAGGGTGCATTTGCTGTCTACCAACAATTGAGAGATGAGAAGGTGGATGCAGACAAAATAAAGACTGCCTTATATACAGTCTTTGTGACAGATGAGTTTGCAGCATATGAACAATCATAGTGCACCAGATGCAACATGACAAATCCATCGAGGTTTATCTGGCTGAGCTATGGAAGCTCACAGTGTTGTTTGGAGTTGTGTATGTTTGTGGATGGACTACCAGCTCAGGTCAAGCAACTCCTTTACACGTCATCAAGAATGGACATGCTGTCTATTGACCAGATGCTGGCATGTGCTTGGGTGATCCAAAAGGATGACATGGTGGAACTGACAATGGTAGTAGTAGCAGCAACATAAGTGACACATTCTAAGAGTTTTGACATCCCCATTGCTCCTTGTGTGATATAGAGAGAGACCAGCACCCCCCAACACCCTGAGGTGGATTTAGTAATCAACAGTGCTAAAGAATTAAGATGAAGGTGCTAATTACTTTGGTAGAAGGTATTCCGGAGTAATTCCAGAAATAAGTTTTTTTTTTTTTCTCTTGTTTTTTTTTTCTCTTAATAATTGTTTCTGGGGTTGAGTTATTTGTTAATTACATGTAATAATTCCAAAGTGATTAAGAGACGGATTCGTTAAAGTAAAGTTTGTGATAAATGGCAAATTGGATTTTGGGTGGTCTGAATAGCGGAATTCAACCAGATGGTATAAGTGGTTTTGGCAAAATTTAAGTATATGTTGTCTGCGGAAAAATCCAGCCGGAGGTCTGAATCCGATTTTAGTACCTCTTGAAAACTGGTTGCCTGCGGAGATACAGAAATTAAGCGGAAACACATGGTGGTCCAGGCGATTTGCATATTAAAAGTTTAGCTCCGCCTCTCTCTATATAAGCAGCCCGCACACTTGAGTTAGTCAGATGAGTTCGGAGTTCGGAGATCAGAACGCGGAAGAGGCGGCTTGTTGGAATTTGCTGGTCTGGTCTGTTGGTTGGCCTCTGTCAAGAAGACCGATCCGAACCAAGAGATCGAAATAGAACCCGTACAAATTCAGATAACTTCGTCAACAAGGCTGCGAGAAAGCAGACTGCTATATCGTAGGGTGCAGATGAAGATCCACGAATTACTTCCCTTAGATCAGCCGAAATTATTTAGGCAGAAATTTTCCTACTCTCTCTCTGTGAATTTCCGACCCAAACGAGTGAATCTCATTACGACATTTTGTACCCGTGTAAATTCTTCGGTAGAGACATAAAAAACAGTGGCCTAAATACGGCTCTTTGTACAGGAACAGGAGTTGCTTATTTTTTTTTCTTTTTCATGTGTTTGCGGCTACGACAAGAAACTCTTGCTGCATGAATAGTGATTTCCTTCCAGTGAAATACCCAGCCATTTCCTCCCCTTCCCACCAGATCGTTCTGGGGAGATTGATACACTGCTGTTCAGATCAAGAATTCACAATGTGGCGAATAGTGGTGGTTCCTCAGTTCACTGGAGGAAGATCAGGTGGATAGTGTCCTTTTCTGTTTCTTTTCAGAGCGTCTTTATAAAGCACATTGTCATGCTTTCACTGAATAAGGTTCAGTGTTCAGATTTTCACATGCAAAACAAAAAACAAGTTTGGTTACTATGAGAATATATGTTTTCATTGATCTCACAACTATTGGTATTTCCATCCAGTTCACTACTTGGGATACACCCATATCCTCACCAACTCATTTGTCTCTTCGTTAAACACTCATTTTTTTCAAAAATTAAACACTCCCTTTTTTTTCAACATTAACACTTATTGTGTTTTTTTCAAAATTAAACACTCCCTTTTTTTTCAACATTAAGTTTTTTTGTTTTTTTTCAAAATCTTGTCTTACGACTGGTCCAGGTCTTCACAACAGGCCTCGTTAGCCTTTTTACGGGTTCCAGTTCTCTCACAGTAGCTGTGGGCTGTTCTCCCACATCGGCTGCAGGTTCTAATGCATCTCGGTCGAGGTAATGCGCACCAATTGGGTTCCCAGCACACTCCGCACTTCCACTTTCTGCCAGTTCAACTTCCACACTCAACATTCTCACTTGTCTCTTTTTCCACCACCACCAACTCAAAGAACCCATACTTATAATTAATATAATCCCCACAACAGTTGGCCAGGTTACTATGGTAACCATTTTCTCTCTCCAGTCCGAGTCTTGCCTACCTAGCCTAGTTAATTCTAACTTCAGTCGCCCGAAATCAATCTTATCAACAGGTTTCAGTAACCCCGGCATTTTCCTTAATGAAAACTGAGGGAACTCTTTCGTAATTGGATCCCATAATTCAGCTCATCCAGTTTCATTTGATCCTATCAATTTCAACAATGCCTCATTCCATTCGAATCTCTCTTCTGCTTGATAGTAGGGGGGTAATGATAGGGTCAGCCAGACTTTCCATTTCTACCACTCGTCCCTTCAGCCCCTCAACCTCCGGCATCTTCCTCTTTGAGTTGAGGCACCCACTCGGTCTGAACCAAACTCAGGGGTAGCTGGCCGCACACTCCCTGAATACCTGTAGATTGTTCGACCGGTCACTGGCTAAGTTCCGTCTGCTGCCCATGTTGTTTTAGTTTTGAGATCCAGTGGTAGTGTAGCTTTTCAGTTGGTTGTCGTAAGTGACAAACATTAAGTTTCAGCGACTTTTCAATGCAGCTGCTACGATGACGATGATATTTCTTGAAGTCCTTATCTCTGACTCGCCACTGGACCGACTCACTGAAACAACAGTCTCTCTCGCTCTCTCAACATCACTCTCGTCTAATGCCCAAGTCTCTCCAACTCAGCAAATCTCGCGTTTATATATCAAACCGAAGGTTATAAGCCAGGTTGTTCACGCGCTTAACACGAGTGTCGCCATAAGCAAAGTTTAAATTCAGATCTATTTCAAATCTCTTAGTGGATAAAATTAATTAGTTCAATGTTCATTTCAATTGTCTTTTCGATGACCAAATTCAGCGGATACAATTTATGTTTAGATCAGATTTCGCTAGCGGTAAACATACACTGATCTTACCTCCCCGGTCCAATTTACTTCAATATGTTTTTATCAAAAATATTATTTTCGTCTATTTTTTTTTTAATGACCCAAATTAAACATCTTCTCCTGCCCTTTTGCATTTGTTTATAAACAAGTCCTCGCCAACCCGATTTGAAATTTATTCTTTATCCATCAGCCGTCTCAGGTTTCATATATCATTGTTCTAGAGTCTTTCCTATTAATAGCGCTGACACAGTTTGTAACTTTCACGGAAGATCATGTTTTCCATCTTCAATCAATAAACGTTATATTTGCGTGTGTGCATGCACGTGCGTCAACCTCTCTCTGTTACACATTTGAAAAACATCAAAATATATATTTGGATTTATTTCTTGACTTTTCATTTGAAAATTATCAAAATATGTGACATTTCAATTCCTTTTGTGATTTTTAATTTCAGAAATATCAAAATATGCTGTATTTCATTTTGTTTTCTGACTTTTCATTTGAAAAATATTAATATATAGTATTTTTCCACTGGTTTTCTGATATCTCTTAAAAATATTAAAAAATGCAATATTTTCATTCGTTATCTGAATTTTCTTTTGAAAAACATAAAAGTATGTTATATTTGGATTTGTTTCTGACTTTTCTTTTGAAATATAGCATATTTTGATATTTTTCTTCTATTTCTTTAGAAAAATATGAAAATAGGCTGATTTTTCATTAGAAAAATATCAAAATATACTATATTTCCATTAGTTTTCTGACTTTTCATTAGAAAATATGGAAATATGCATTATTTCTATTTGTTTTCTGACATTTCATTTGAAAAATATAAAAAATATGCTATAATTCGATTGTTTTGTGACTTTTCACTTGAAAAATATCAAAATATGCAATATTTTGAATTGTTTTTTGATGTTTCATTTGAGAAAATAAAAATATGCTATATTTCTTTTTGTTTTCTGTCCATTTCATTTGAAAAATGTCAAAATATGATATATTTGTTTTTTTTCCCCTGACATTTCATTAGAAAAATATTAAAATATGCAACATTTTTATATGATTTCTAATATTTCTTTTGTACAATATGAAAATATGGTATATTTCCTTGTGTTTTCAGACTTTCCATTTGCAAAATTCAAAATATGCCATATTTGGATTTGTTTTCTGATTTCATTTGAACAATATGAAAATATGCTATATTTCTATTTGCTTTTTGACATGCCATTTGAGGAATATCAAAATATCCCTTACTTCCATTTGGTTTCTAACTTTTCATTTGAAAAATATCAAAATATGCTATATTTCCATTTGTTTTCTGATTTTTCATCTGAAAATATGCTATATTTCCATTTGATATTTTGTTTTTCATTGGAAAATATCAAAATCTACAATACACCTACATGTTTTCTGACTTACATTTGAAAAATATCAAACTATGCTATATTTTCATTTGTTTCCATCATTTCATTAGAAGATATCAAAATATACTATAATTTCATTTGTTCTCTGATTTTTCATTTGAAAAACATCAAAATATGCTATATTTTAATTTGGTTCCTTACTTTTAATTTGAAGAATATCAAAATATGCCATATTTCCATTTGTTTTCTGAATTTCATTTAAAAAATATCACAATTTTCCATATTTGCATTTGTTTTCTTACTTTTCATTTGAACAATATGAATATGACTTTTCATTTAAAAAATATCAAAATGTGCTATATTTCTATTTGTTTTCTGACTTTCATTTGAAAAATATCAACACTTGCTATATTTCCATTTTTTTCTGACTTTTCTTTTGAAAAATATCAAATTACGTGATATTTTCATTTGGTTTCTGACTTTTCATTTGGAAAATATCAAAATATTCTATATTTCATTTTATTTTCTGACCTTTCATTTGAAAAAAATAAAATGTTTTATTCGGCATTGTTTCCTAAGTTCTCATTTGTAAAATATCAAAATATGCTATATTTCCATTTGTTTTCTGAATTTTAATTTGAAAAATATCAAAATTTCCATTTCTTTCTACATTTTCATATGAAGAATATGAAAATATGCAATATTTTTATTTGTTTTCTAGTTTTTAATTGAATACTATCCAAAATAGTCCAAATTTTCTTGTTTTCTAATGTGCTATATTTCTTCTTTGTTTTTTGCCTTTTCATTTAAAAAATATCAAAATATTCCATATTTCCATTTAGTTTGTTATGTTTCCAATTATTTTCTTACATTCCATTTGCAAAATATAAAATATACAACATTTGTATAATTTTTCTGACTTTATTTTGGAAAATAGCAAAATATGTGATATTTCTATTTGCTTTCTGACATGCCATTTGAGGAATACAAAAATATCCTTTATTTCCATTTGGTTTCTAACTTTTCATTTGAAAAATATCAAATATGCTATATTTCCATTTGTTTTCTGACTTTTCATTTGAAAATATGGAAATATGCTATATTTCCATTTTGTTGTGGAGTGATTTCGTAGTGGAGGCTTGTATTTGTACAAAGTCGGTCCTAAATAAGTTTGACATACAAAACATTAGGAACTTGATATAATAGGTATTACACAGAGTAGTCTAGTTGTGCTCGCTGATACTTTCATATTCAACTAACTGTTGTCCGACATCGACTGCCCCTCCGTTTCGATTACTACTCCTACATATATTAGGTGGGAGAGTCTATTAACTATAGAATAGGTGTGTTTCACCATACCATCCCCCTTCTAAAACTTTACTCCATAGGAGTAAACAGTTTTCTTTATTTATTTTTTACAGGAAATATGAAGAAAAAACAAAAAAACTTCATTTTTTTAGCAACATCGTAGCGTATCTCCTACGTTTTGGATCCACTTTTAAATGATCAGTTGCCTTTCTTTTTCCCCTGGATTGGCGTACCTCAGGTAAAATTGTTGCAGGTTTTGTTAGATCAAACATATCGAAAAAAACACCTCCATTGGCGTTTCTTCTGCGGAATTGCTGTCAACCACGTCTGAAGAACATCATCTGATCTGGTTACTGCACATGGATTTTTCGCCTTTCACCAAGTACATCATATTGCCAATCTGCTTTTTTATTTTTTGGTACTTACATAGTGTTACCAGAAACAACCTTCCACTTTGAGCTTCTTAAGGATGGGGGTCGCAGTTTCTGTAGGTTCTTCTTGTGGTTCTATTTGTTCAGCCTTTAGCTTCCCTTTTGTTGATCTTGTGCTTCTTAATGTTTTCTGTGGTGACTTCAGTTGACTTAAATCATTTAATAATACTGCATGTCCTTGGCTGCGAGTAACTCGCTTCCCAGTTTTTCTCGATGTCGGCTTCATCTTTAATTTCTGTTTTTTTTTTCCATGTATACCATTGGTGTAGCCCATATTCACTATACTCAACTTTTTTTAAGTACACCGGTTTTCTCTAATCTGTCCAATTCTTTATCTATCTGTTCAATTGAGGCAAACGGCACATTCCTTTTCTTTTAGAATACCACCTGAGCATTTTCTTTTAGATGGAATTTTGCCTCCACCTTGGTACACGTTCCCAACCCTAGAGAAAAAACAGTAGGAAATGTTTCCTTAAGTTTCTTTACTAATTTTTGGGTTTCGGTGTTTAAAACTTTCTACCTTGTAACAGAAGGAATTTATTGGTAGATCCCATAATTGGAATTCTGTTATCCAATTCATACCAAGTAAGTTCATGGTATTTTCTATGACAAATAGTTTAGCTTTTCGCATTTTTTTATTTAACGTGATGTTTGTAACAAATTCTCCAATAAATTGTAATTTTTCTCCCGTCACTGACCTCGCAACTTTCTTTGTCTTCATTAAAGTTGGTTTCCCCAACTTCTTCCACGTATGCAAATCTATGATAGATAGGTCGAAACCAGTGTCAAGTTGCATTTGTATATTTTTATTACTTATTTTGACGGTAACAAATTTTCTGGTTATTCCATTTTTTACCTCGTTGGACTTTAATTTTCTTATTTTACTGTCTTTATTTTTTGACCTGCAGTGCGAGCTTTTATGACCCACTCTTTTACAGTTGAAACATTTTTTATTCATAAAATCGCAATATCAGTACCAGTGAAGTTCACCGCAAGCAAAACATGGCTTCGGGAGTTTTTGTTTATTTTTCTCTGGTATTTCACTTTATGTTTGATAATCTGCAATTTTAGAATTCTTTTTGATAGATTGACTTTCTTCTTTGTAGCGTATTTTACTTACATGCAATATGCCAGACTGTTCTATCTTTTTTGAATCTTTCTTTATGCTAACATATTTTGTGCAGTCTTCTGCCAACTTCTGTATCGTAATATTTGGCTCACTTTCCAATTTTGTCAGTACTAGTTTTCTCAACTCTTCCTCTCTTTCCGATACCAGCCTCTGAACAAACACCAAGCACTTAAAATTGTCTGCGCTTAACTCTGCCAGCTTGAATTCTTCACAATGCTTATCCACATTGGCTGCGTATGTTATATAGTCTTGTTCGTCATCTTTCATCAGATTCAAACATTTCCACCTCTTGTGAAACAAAGATGTCTTTTTACTAAATAATTCACTTAATATATTTACCGCCTCGGTAAATGTCAACTTGCTAGATTTTTTCGGTAAAAGGTAGTTTACCAATTTGTTATTCTCAGCAGTTCCTAATTTGCTTAAAAGAAGCCTAACATTCTTTTCTTCAGACCATGAATGGCAGTCCTCATTATACACGTCCATATATTTTTTATAATACTCCTCAAAAGTTATCTCTTCATCTGGACTGTATGTGAATATTTCAATTGAATTCCATATTGTATTCTCTGGGAAAAAATCATTTTGTAGATTTTTCTCTTTCCTCTTCTCAGTTATTTCCAGAATTTTGTTTTGAAACTCCCTATGCATCTGTTCCATTTTTTGTTTGAATTGCATTTGTCTATTGAAAGTTTCCTCCTGTAGCTGCATCTGGAATGTTTTTTGTTGCTCTAATATTGTCATCTGTTACTCCGACTGGAACTTAAAGAATTCTCGGAATATATTTTTGCATTCCTCCATCTTCAGAAAAGTTTACACAATGCCTAAAGACTGTAGAGGTGGGGTCCTATGAATTTTCAATTCGTGACCTATTTGAGCAAACAGTATTATCGGAAAAAAAAAAATTTCCTTTTTCAGTTGAAAATACGACAGATTTTTTGTCACTATGTTGACGGCTTGTGAAAAACTTTGCTAAGTTTTTTTTTTTTTAAGTGTGAATCTGAGATTTTGTTGCCGAAATTATTGTGGTGAGTGAATTTTTTCTTCCTGCATATGAGCACGAATTTCATCATTAAAATTGTTATGGTGAGCAAATTTTTTTCTTCCACCATATGAGTGCGAATCCCTCGTTGCCAAATATTGTTGTGGCGAGCAAATTTTTTTCTTCCACCGTATGAGTTCGAATCCCTCGTCGCCAAATATTGTTGTGGAATAATTTCATAGTAGAGGCTTGTATTTGTACTAAATCGATCCTAAAATAGGTTTGATGTACAAAATGTTAGGAACTTGATATAATTGGTATTACGCAGAGTAATCTAGTTGTGGTCGCTGACTGTTGTCTGACATTGACTGCCCCTCATTTCTATTGCTACTCCTAGTTTTAGTTGGTGGGAGAGTCTATTAACTATAGAATAGGTGTGCTTCACCATAACACATTTGATTTTTTTAAGGAAATTATCAAAATCTACTATACATCTACATGTTTTCTGACATTCATTTGAAAAATATCAAAGTATGCAATATTTTCATTTTTTTTCTACCATTTCATTAAAAAAATATCAAAATATGCTATATTTTCATATGATTTCTGATTTTCATTTGAAAAACATCAAAATATGCTATATTTTAATTTGGTTTCTTACTTTTCATTTGAACATTATCAAAATATGCTATATTTGCATTTGTTTTCTGACTTTTCTTTTGCAAAATACCAAAATATGCTATATTTTAATTTGATTCCTTACTTTTCATTTGAACAATATGAAAATATGCTATATTTCCTTTTGGTTTCAGACTTTTTCATTTGAAAAATATCATCATATATTTCCAATTTTTTTCTGACTTTTCATTTGAAAAATAAAATTAATTGCTATATTTCAAAATGTTTTCTGAATTTTCATTACAAAAATATCAAAATATGCTACATTCCTATTTGTTTTCTGACTTACATTTTAAAAATTTCAATACTTGCTATATTTCCTTTTTTTTCTGATTTTTCTTTTGAAAAATATCAAAATAAGTGATATTTTCATTTAGTTCCTAACTTTTCATTTGGAAAATATCAAAATGTTCTATATTTCTTTTTTTTCTGACCTTTCATTTGAGAAAAATAAAATATGTTACATTTGGATTTGTTTCCTGACTTCTCATTTCAAATTGTTTTCTTACTTTTCATTTGAAAAATAACAGCTATATTTCCAATTGTTTTCTGATTTTCATTTCAAAAATATCAAAATATACTATATTTCTATTTGTTTTCAAACATTAATTTGAAAAATATCAACACATGCTATATTTTCATTTTTCTTTTCTGAGTTTATTTTTCAAAATATCAAAATATGCTATGCTTTTTTCACTTTTCTGATTTTCATTTGAAAATATCAAAATATGCTATATTTGCCTTTGCTTTCTGACTCTTTTTTTGAAAAAAAACAGAATATCCTAAACTTCTTTCTCTTTTCTGATTTTCATTCGAAATTATCAAAATATGCAATATATGCCATTGTTTTCTGACTTTTCATTTGAAAAGTTTCAAAGTATTGTATACTTCATTCCCTTTTCTGAATTTTCATTTGAAAATATCAAAATATGCTATATTTCCCTTTGTTTTCAGATTTTTTATTTGAAAAGTTTAGAAATTTTCTATACACCTTTCTCTTTTCTGATTTTCATTTGAAAATATCAAAATAAGCCATATTTCCCTTTCTTTTCTGACTGTTCCTTTGAAAAGTATCAAAATATGCTATACTTCTTTCTCTCTTCTAATTTTTTTGAACATGTGAAAATATGCTATATTTCCCACTATTTTTTGAAAAAGATCAGAATATTCTATACTTGATTCCCTTTTCTAATTTTCATTTGAAAATATAAAAATATGCTATGCTTTTTCATTTTTCTGATTTTCATTTGAAAATATCAAAATATGCTATAATTCCCTTTGCTTTCTGACTGTTTTTTTCTGACTCTTTTCATGAAAAATATCAGAATATCATATACTTCTTTCAGTTTTCTGATTTTCATTTGAAAATATCAAAATATGCTATATTTCAATTGTTTTCTGATTCTTTTTTTGAAAAATATTAAAATATCGTATACTTCTTTCACTTTTCTGATTTTCATTTGAACATGTGGAAATATGCTATATTTCCCTCTATTTTATGAAAAATATCAGAATATCATATACTTCTATACCTTTTCTGATTTTTATTTGAAAATATCAAAATATGCGATATTTCCCTTTGTTTTCTGATTTTTTTTTTAAAAATATCAAAAATCTTATACATTTTTCTCTTTTCTGATTTTCATTTGAAAATATCAAAATATGCTATATTTCCCTTTTTTTCTGACTCTGTTTTTGAAAAATATCATAATATCCTATACATCTTTCTTTTTTCTGATTTTCATTTGAAAATATCAAAATATGATATATTTCCATTTGTTTTCTGACTGTTCCTTTGAAACAAATCAAAATATGGTATACTTCTTTCTCTCTTCTGATTTTCATTTGAATATGTAAAAATATGCTATATTTCTCTTTGTTTTCTTGTTGCAAAATTTCCTATACATCTTTCCCTTTCCTGATTTTCATTTGAAAATATCAAAATATGCCATATATCCCTTTCTCTTCTGACTGTTCCTTTGAAAAATATCAGAATATCCTATACATCTTTCTCTTTTCTGATTTTCATTTGAAAATATCAAAATATATTTCCCTTTGATTTCAGAGTGTTCCTTTGAATATGTGAAAATATGCTATATTTCCCTCTGTTTTTTGACAGTTTTTTGAAAATATCCGAATATTCTATTCTTCTTTCCCTTTTCAGTATATCAAAATATACTATATTTCCATTTGTTTTCTGACTTTTCATTTGAAATTTCTCCATTTTCCGATTTCATTTCATAAGTTTCAAAATATGCTATATTTCCCTTTGTTTTCTGACTCTTTTTTGGAAAAAATAAACAGAATATCCTATAGTTCTTTCTTATTTCTGATTTTCATTTGATAAATATCAGAATATGCTATACTTCTTTCTCTTTTCTGATTTTCATTTGAAAATATCAAAATATGCCATACTTCGCTTTGTTTTCAGACTTTTAATTTGAAAAGTTTCGAAATTTTCTATACACCTTTCCCTTTTCTAATTTTCATTTGAAAATATCAAAATATGCTATGAGAAAATAAGAAAAGAGAAATTTTCTTATTTTCATTTGAAAATATCAAAATAAGCCATATTTCCTTTTTTTTTCTCACATTTCCTTTGAAAAATATCAAAATATGCTATACTTCTTTCTCTTTTAAGATTTTCTTGTTTCTCTCTTCTGATTTTCATTTGAACATGTGAAAATATGCTATATTTCCCTCTATTGTATGAGAAATATCAGAATATTCTATACTTCTTTCCCTTTTCTGATTTTCATTTGAAAACATCAAAATATGCTATATTTCCCTTTCATATCTGATTTTCATTTGAAAAGTTCAAAATATTCTATACATCTTTCTCTTTTCTGATTTTCATTTGAAAATATCAAAATATGATATATTTCCCTTTGTTTTCTGACTGTTCCTTTGAAACATATCAAAATATGGTATACTTCTTTCTCTCTTCCGATTTTCATTTGAATATGTAAAAATATGCTATATTTCCCTCTGTTTTTTGACATTTTTTTGAAAAATATCTGAATATTCTATACTTCTTTCCCTTTTCTGATTTTCATTTGAAAATATCAAGATATGCTATATTTCCCTTTGTTTTCAGACTTTTAATTTGAAAAGATTCAAAATTTTCTATACACCTTTCCCTTTCCTGATTTTCATTTGAAAATATCAGAATATGCTATAAGTTTTTCTCTTTTCTGATTTTCATTTAAAATATCAAATATGCTATATTTCTCTTTGTTTTCTGACTTTTCATTTGAAAAGTTTCAAAATATTGTATACTTCTTTCCCTTTTCTGATTTTTATTTGAAAATATCAAAATATGGTATATTTCCCTTTGTTTCTTGACTTTTCATTTGAAAAGTTTCATAATATTCTATACTTCTCTCTCTTTTCCGATTTTCATTTAAAATATCAAATATGCTATATTTCCCTTTGTTTTCTGACTTTTCATTTGAAAAGTTTCAAAATATTCTATACTTCTTTTTTTTGATTTTCATTTGAAAATATGAGAAAATGCTATATTTCTTTCTCTTTTCTGATTTTGATTTGAAAATATCAAAATATGCTATATTTCCCTTTGTTTTCTGACTTTTCATTTGAAAAGTTTCAAAGTTTTCCATACACTTTTCCCTTTTCTGATTTTCATTTGAAAATATCAATATATGCTATATTTCCCTTTTTTTCTGACTTTTTTTTTTTGAAAAATATCTGAATATCCTATACTTCTTTCCCTTTTCTTATTTTCATTTGAAAATATCAAAATATCCTATATTTCCCTTTGTTTTCTGTCTTTTCATTTGAAAAGTTCAAACTATTCTATACTTCTTTACCTTTTCTGATTTTCATTTGAAAATATCAAAATATGCTATATTTCCCTTTCTTTCTGACTCTTCCTTTGAAAAATATAAGAATATGCTATATACCTTTCTCTTTTCTGATGTTCATTTGAAAATATCAAAATATGCTATATTTCCCTTTGTTTTCAGTCTCTTTTATTGAAAATTATCTGAATATCCTATACTTCTTTCCCTTTTCTTATTTTCATGTGAAAATAGCAAAATATGGTATATTTCCCTTTGTTTTCTGACTTTTCATTTGAAAACTTTCAAAATTTTCTATATACCCTTCCACTTTCTGATTTTCTAAATATGCTATATTTCCCTTTTTTTCTGACTTTTTTTTTTAATAATATCAGAATATCATATACTTCTTTCGCATTTCTGATTTTTATTTGAAAATATCAAAATATGCTATATTTCCCTGTCTTTTCTGAATCTTTGTTTGAAAAATATCAGAATATCATATACTTCTTTCCTTTTTCTGATTTTCATTTTAGAATGTATCCAAATATGCTATATTTCCCTTTGTTTTGTGACTTTTCATGTGAAAAGTTCACAATATTCTATACTTCTTTCCCTTTTCTGATTTTCATTTGAAAATATCAAAGTATGCTATATTTCCCTTTGTTTTCTGACTTTTTTTTTTTTATAAATATCAGAATATCGTATACGTTTTTCTCTTTTGTGATTTCCTTTGAAAATATCAAAATATGCTATATTTCCCTTTGTTTTGTGACACTTCTTTTGAAAAATATCACAATATCCTATACTTCTTCCCTTTTCTTATTTTCATTTGAAAATATCAAATATGCTATATTTCCCTTTCTTATCTAATTTTCATTTGAAAAGTTTTGAAAACATTCTCTACATCTTTCCCTTTTCTTTTTTCAATTTGAAAATATCAAAATATGCTTTATTCCTTTTTTTTCTGTCTCATTTTTTGAAAAATATCAGAATATCATATACTTGTTTCCCTTTTCTGATTTTCATTTGAAAATATCAAAATATCCTATATTTCTCTTTGTTTTCTGTCTTTTCATTTGAAAAGTTCAAACTATTCTATACTTCTTTACCTTTTCTGATTTTCATTTGAAAATATCAAAACATGGTATATTTCCCTTTTTTTTTCTGACTCTTTTTATAAAAAATATCAGAATATCATATACTTCTTTTCCTTTTATGATTTTCATTTGAAAATATCCAAATATGCTATATTTCCCTTTTTTTCTGACTTTTTTTTTGAAAAATATCAGAAGATCATATACTTCTTTCCCTTTTCTGATTTTCATTTGAATATATCAAAATATGCTATATTTCCTTTTCTTTTCTGATTTTCATTTGAAAAGTTCAAATTATTCTATGCTTCTTTCTCTTTTCTGATTTTCAATTCAACATATCAAAATATGCTATATTTCCCTTTGTCTTCCGACTCTTTTTGAAAAATATCCGAATATCCTATACTTCTTTCCCTTTTGTGATTTTCATTTGAATACATCAAAATATGCTATATTTCCCTTTCTTTTCTGATTTTTCATTTGAAAAGTTCAAATTATTCTATACTTCTTTGTCTTTTCTGATTTTCATTTCAAAATATCCAAATATGCTATATTTCCCTTTGTTTTCTGACTTTTCATTTGAAAAATATCAAAATATGCTATAGTTCTTTCTCTTTTCTGATTTTCATTTGAAAATATCAAAATATGCTATATTTCCATTTTTTCTGACTTTTCATTTGAAAATTTGGAAATATGCTATATTTCCATTTGATTTTTTGTTTTTCATTGGAAAATATCAAAATCTTCTATACATCTACTGTTTTCTGACTTTCATTTAAAATATCGAATATGCAACATTTTCATTTGTTTTCTATCATTTCATTTGAAAAATATCAAAATATATTATATTTTCATGATTTCTGACTTTTCATTTGAAAAACATCAAAATATGCTATATTTTAATTTGGTCCTTACTTTTCATTTGAAGAATCTCAAAATATGCTATATTTCCATTTGTTTTCAGACTTTTTCAGTTGAAACATATCAAAATATACTATATTCCAATTTTATTTTACTTTTCATTTGAAAAATAAAATTAATTGCTACATTTCCATTTGTTTTCTGATTTCATTTGAAAAATATCAAAATATGCTATATTACAATTTGTGTTATGACTTTCATTTGAGAAATATCGAAGTATGTTATATTTCTATTTGCTCTGACTCTTCATCTGAAAAACATCAAAATATACAATGTTTTCATTTGGTTTCTGAGTTTTCTTTAGAGAAATATTAAAATATGCTATATTTCCAATTGTTCTCTGATTTTCATTTGAAACATTTCAACACATGCTATATTTCCATTTTTTCTGTCTTTTCTGTTGAAAAATATCAAAATATGTGATATTTTCATTTGGTTTCTGACTTTTCATTTAAAAATATCAAAATATTCTATATTTCTTTTTTTTCTGACCTTTCATTTGAGAAAAATAAAATATGTTACATTTGGATTTGTTTCCTGACTTCTCATTTCAAATTGTTTTCTTACTTTTCATTTGAAAAATAACAGCTATATTTCCAATTGTTTTCTGATTTTCATTTCAAAAATATCAAAATATACTATATTTCTATTTGTTTTCAAACATTAATTTGAAAAATATCAACACATGCTATATTTTCATTTTTCTTTTCTGAGTTTATTTTTCAAAATATCAAAATATGCTATGCTTTTTTCACTTTTCTGATTTTCATTTGAAAATATCAAAATATGCTATATTTGCCTTTGCTTTCTGACTCTTTTTTTGAAAAAAAACAGAATATCCTAAACTTCTTTCTCTTTTCTGATTTTCATTCGAAATTATCAAAATATGCAATATATGCCATTGTTTTCTGACTTTTCATTTGAAAAGTTTCAAAGTATTGTATACTTCTTTCCCCTTTGTGAATTTTCATTTGAAAATATCAAAATATGCTATATTTCTCTTTGTTTTCAGATTTTTCATTTGAAAAGTTTTGAAATTTCCTATACACCTTTCTCTTTTCTGATTTTCATTTGAAAATATCAAAATATGCTATAAGTTTTTCTCATTTCTGATTTTCATTTGACAATATCAAAATAAGCCATATTTCCCTTTGTTTTCTCTCATTTCCATTGAAAAATATCAAAATATGCTATACTTCTTTCTCTTTTCAGATTTTCATTTGAAAATATCAAAATATGCTCTATTTCCATTTGTTTTCTGACTTTTCTTTTGAAAAATAACTAAATATTCTATATTTCTATTTGTTTTCTGAATTTTAATTTGAAAAATATGAAAATTTCCATTTGTTTTCACTATTTTCATATGAAAAATATGAAAATATACAATATTTTGATTTGTTTTCTAGTTTTCAATTGAATACTATCCAAATAGTCAAACTTTCCTTGTTTTCTAATGTGCTATATTTTTTTTTGGGTTTTTGCCTTTTCATTTGAAAAGTATCAAAATATGCTATATTTCCTTTTGCTTTATAACTGTTAATTTGAAAAATATCAAAATAGGCAATATTTCAACTTGTTTTCTACATTGTCATTTGAAAAATATTAAAATATGCTATATTTCCATTATTTTTCCATCATTTCAGTTCCAAAAGTTCAAAATATGCAATATTTCCATTTATTTTCTGACTTTTCATCGGAAAAAATAACAAAATATGCTATATGTACATTTGACTTCTTTTTTTTGAAAAATATCAGAATATGGTATTTGTCCATGGGACATTGATTCGTTGGCCCGTGGTCAACTCTAAGTTGTGGTGCAAAACTGTGATATTTCTCCTACCAGTGTCTTAGTTGCTACCACTAACCTGTGCCACAGTCGATCGGTGGTCATCACTGCCTGGCGGGTACCAATTGAGATGGTCGGTTGATTTCAAATGGCTTCACACCAGATGCAACCGGTTTGATACCAGCTCTGTCATTCTCAGCTCACTTCCACTGTCTGGTTATCAAAGTAACTACTTCAATCTCAAGTCTAACCTACCCATGTTGTGATTTTGATCTTAGGTAGATGAGGCATCAATCAGGCATCGGGCCATAGTGTAAGATGAGTCTAAACTGGAGGTGATATCACACAAGGGTAAAGAAAAGAATCAAATAAAACCCCAAGAGGTTCAAGTATGTTGAAAGAAACAAATCAACTTTTATCTGTTGTTATTTACAAGAATGTATTTGTCTCCCAACCCGTTTCTTCAGAGATTAACACTTTTATACTTCTTAGGCAAGTTCTGGACTTCTAAATCAACTGGTTTAGTTTTTAAGTACTGGCTTAGCTTTGTTCATCAGTATAACTTGCTATTGGTAGGAAAGGTGAAGTCAGAGGTCATGGAATCTCTTGGTCAGGGCAACACTCTGGTTCCCGCTACTTGAACTGCTGGACTGAAACTCTTTTCCAGTCTTTCTCGCCAAATTACCTCCACCTATCACCATTGCTACTACTCAACCAATGTAGGTGTGGCTAAGCTGGCCTCATTAAAATTATAAACTAGAATTTTTATTTACAAAATTCTTGTTCCCACCGGCCAAAATTCTTATGAATAACACATGGCTCTGTCTCTTAAAATGTCTGATATCTTCAACACTCCTGAACACTTTGCCTCTTCTTAACCCGTGCTTTCATAAACAACATCAATCAATTGTCAAGGTCTGCAGGAACCTTTGGCTTCTCAGAAAAGAAAAATAATTCTCTTTATCTTCAAATCAGCAATTCTTTCAAGATATTTTCTCATGCCAAAATTCTATAATCAATGCATGGCCACTTAAAACCATATCCTCGACACTTGGTTATACTGTGTTTTTCTCGACCGGTACTTTTAGAACATCATCAATCAATTGTCAATGCCCACCATTTTGTCCCCTTTGTGGAGTTTAGTGTCTACGTGAACCCTTGGCTTCTTTGTAAAAAATAAATAATGATAATTCTCTCCACACCATATTGGCAAATATTTTGGAATATTTTCTCATGCCAAAATTTTTATAATCAATATGTGGCCTTGCCATGCCGGTACTTAAAATGATATCTTGGAAAGATAAATAATTCCAAAATTTTTATAATCAACATGTTTCCATTTGTTTTATACATTTTCAATAGAAAAATAGCAAAATATGCAATATTTCCATTTGTTTTCTACACTTGCAATTGAAAAATATCAAAATATACTATATTTCCATTTGTTTTATAACTTTTCATTTGGAATATATCAAAAATAAATATCAAATAGAAATATCAAAATAATCATTATTTCGGTTTGTTGTCTGTTTTTTCATTTGAAAAATATCAAAATATGCTATATTTCCATTTGTTTACAACCTTTTCTTTTGATAAATATGAAAATACACAATACTTCCATTTGATTTCTCATTCTCAATTAAAAAATATCAAAATATATAATATTTCCTCTTGTTTTCTACCTTTTCAATTGAAAAATATCAAAATATGCAATATTTCCATTTGTATTCTCCCTTTTCAAGAAAATTAGCACATAACTGAATGTAATGGAGTCAACTGGAATTTGAACTTGGCTCTCCGATTCCTCAATCCAAGCTGCAATCTATTACTCTACCATGCCTCCTCTAGAGGCATAGACATAAATATAAAATATAAACATAATGAGCTTAAATAAGTATACTACGAAACATGTCCATAATTTTACCTTGAAAATAGGCATAAAGGACATAAAGAAGTAACATATCCAAAATGTAATGTAGTTATAAATATGTAAAATGTACAATGGAAATAAACATAAATAAGAAACATAACCAAGATGTACATATTTAACAATTGAAAATAGGCCTAATGAGCATAAATAAGAAAATAGGCAAAATGTATATATTTTTAAAATTGTGAAATGGCATAATGGACATAAATATGTAAAATAACAAAATGTACATATTTACATTTGAAAATACACATAATAGGCATAAAAATTGAAAATAGCCAAAAAGCACATATTTAATTTGAAATCAAGCATAAGTAAATATATGTACATTTGTGTTATTTACATATTTATCCCAATTTTCAATTAAAAATTATGTACATTTTTCTTATTTCACTTATTTATGCCCTTTATACCTACTTTAATTGAAAATATGCATATTTTGTTTTTGTACTTATTTTTACCTATTTTCATTTGAATAATGTGTACATTTTGTTATTTTATTATGCCAATTAGGCCTATTTTCAGTTGAAAAATATGTACATTCTGTTTATTTTACTTATGCCTATTTTCAATTGTAAATAGGCACATTTTGATAATTTTACTTATTTTTCAATAATTAAAATTGAAAGATATATGTATGTTTTGTTTACTTTACATATTCATGCCTAATTTCAGTTGAAAGATGTGCATTTTGGTCATTTTATGCAAATTGTGCATATTTTCAATTGAAAATTACATACATTTTTGTTATTTTGCTCATTCATGCCAATTGTTAAATATGTACATTTTTTATTTTGCTTATTTACATGTGTATAATGGTCATGTTATGCCCATTATGCCTATTTTCAATTGAAAAATATGTACATTTTGGTTATTTTCCATATAACTATTTTTAATTGAAAAAAGGTGTGCATTTTGGTTATTTTACATATACACCTTATGGCTTTTTTTTCAAATGTAACATATGTACATTTTGGATCTTTTACTTATTTAAGCCCATTATGACTATTTTCAATTGAAAAATAGGTACATTTTACTTCTTTTATTTATTTATTGCGATTTTCAGTTGAACAATATATATATTTTTGTTCTATTATACATTTATGTCTAATTTCAATTAATAATTATGTAGATTTTTGTTATTTTACTTATTTTTGACTATTATGCCTCTTTTCAATTGAAAAATAGGTTCATTTCATTTTTTTACTTATTTATGCCTACTTTTAATTAAAAAATATCTACATGTTACTTATATATTTATGAGTATTTTGTATGTACATTTTAGTTATTTTATTTATTTACAACTATTTTCAATATTCAATATATATATTGATTATTTTATTTACTTTTGAATAATTTAAATTAAAAAATATACATTTTTGATTATTTTAGTTATTTATGCCAATTATGACTATTTTTAATTGAAAAATATGTACGTTTTTGTTATTTTAATTGTTTGTCCTTATTTTCAATTGTATATATGATTAATTTCAATTGAAAAAATATGTACATTTTGTTTATTTTACTTAATTATGCAGTTTATGTCTATTTTCAATAGAAAAATATGTAGATTTTTGTTGTTTTCACAGATCTTTATGCATATTTTCATTACATCTATTTTTAATTGAAAAATATAAAAATGTTTATTTTGGTTATTTCACTTATTTTTGAATAATTTAAATTGAGAAATATGTACATTTTGGTTATTTTATTTATTTATGCACATTATGCCTTTTTAAAATTGAAAAATAAATGATTATTTTACATATTTCTGCCCATTTTAAATATTTCTGGCAATTATGCCTATTTTCAATTGAAAAATTTGAACATTTTTTATTTTACTTATTTACAATCATCATGCCTATTCCTAACTGTGAAATATGTATACTTAGGTTATTTCACTTACTTATTCTCACTATGCCTACTTTCAGTTGATTAATTTATTTTTGTTATCTTACATATTTATGAATAATTTCAATTGAAAAATACATACATTTTTTTATTTTACTTATTTACAACCTTCATGCCTATTCCTAATTGTAAAATATGTATACTTAGGTTATTTCACTTACTTATTCTCACTATGCCTACTTTCAGTTGATTAATTTATTTTTGTTATCTTACATATTTATGAATAATTTCAATTGAAAAATACATACATTTTTTTATTTTACTTATTTACAACCTTCATGCCTATTCCTAATTGTAAAATATGTATACTTAGGTTATTTCACTTACTTATTCCCATTGTGCTTATTTTCATTTGAGTAATATGTTTTTGTTATTCCTAATTTCAATTGAAAAATATGTACATTTTAATTATTTTACTTATTTATACTTATTTTCATTTGAAAATATGTACATCTTTGTTATTTACCATATTTGCTTATCTTTGTTACCAATTATGCCAATTATGCCTATTTCAAATTTTGGTTGTTTACCTATAATGCTTATTTTAATTTATGCACATAATGTGCATAAATGTGCTTATTTTCAATTGAAAAATATTAAGTTTTCTTATTTTATATATTTATGCCAATATGCTTATATGAAAAATATCTACTTTTTTTATTTAACATATTTATGCCCATTATGCTTATTTCATTACAAAATATTTTCATTTTGGGTAGTTTACATTTTTATGCCCTTCATGACTATTTTCATATGAAAAATATGTACATTTTCGTTTTCTTACTAATTTTATTATTTATGTGCATTATTTATATTTTCAATTGAAAAATATGAACGTTTTAAGTAGTTTAATTATTTATGCCTATTTTCAATATACATTTGATTATTCATGCCAATTATGCCTATGTTCATGAAAAATCCTTTTTGCGGTGCTAAAATAGACTTTTTCTAACCTTTTCCAATCCCTGAATAGGTATAATACTTTATGTTCATAAACATTACAATATGTCTTATATACATAAATTTATCATAAAAAATCATGACTATCTTCAATATTAAATATGTATAGTGTGATTATTTTACTTATGGTTGAATAACTTAAATTGAAAAATATGGACATTTTGAATATTTTACTGATGCCAAAAATAATTTTTTTCAATTGTAATTGTTATTTATGCCCTTTATGCCTATTTTCAATTGAAAAATATGGTATATTTTTGGTCTTTTATATATTTATCACTAATTTCCATTGAAAAATATGTACTTTTTGTCCAATTTAATTATTTATGCCAATTTTGCCTATTTTTAATTGAAAGATATGTACATTTTTTTAATTACACCGATTTTCCCTTCAGAAAGTATTTAGGTTACTTATTCATGCCAATTATGACTATTTTCAATTGAAAGTATGTACATATTGGTTGCTTTTCTTATTTTTGCCTAATCTCAGTAGAAAATATCTACATTTTGCTTATTTTACTTGTTTTTCAATAATTTAAATTACAAAATATGTATACATTATTTCTTTTCCTAATTTATGCAATTATTCTTACTTTTGATTGATTTTTTATTATTTTACCTATTTTCAGTTGTAAATTATGTACATTTTGGTTATTCTAATTATATATGAATATTTTCATTTGAAAATTTACTTATGCCCTTTATGCCTATTTTCAATTGAAAAATATGTATATGTTGGTTATTTTACTTATTTCTGGCTATTATACATATTTTCAATGGACAAATATGTATATTTTTGTCATTTTTAGATATTTATGACTAAGTAAATATAATAACCAAAAGGTACATATTTTTTTATTGAAAATAAGCATAAAGGGCTAAAAATTATACACAATTTACATTTGAAAACAGCCATAAACAAGAAAATATTAAAAATATACTTATTTTTAATTGAAAATAGGCATGATTGGCATATACAAGTAAAATACAAAATATACATGTATCAATAAATAAGATAATAAATAAAATGAACCTATTTTTAAAATTCTGAAATGGCATAATGGACATAAATATGTAAAATAAACAAAATGTACATATTTACATTTGATAATACACATAAGGAGCATAAAATTTTAAAATAATAATCAAAATTAAAAATAGGCATAAATGGTATAAGTATGATGTACGTTTGTGTTATTTACGTATTTATCCCTATTTTCAATTAAAAATTATGTTCATTTTGCTTATTTTACTTATTTATTCCCTTTATGTCTGTTTTCAATTGAAAATGTGGCATGTTGTTTATTTTACTTATTTTAATTCATTATGGCCATTTTGATTATTTTCAATTGAAAAACAAGTCCATTTTGGCTATTTTGCTTATTTATGTCCAATATGCTATTTACAATTGAAAAATATGTATATTTTACATATATATGTATATTTTGTTTTTCATGCTTATTTTTAACTATTTTTGTTTAAATAGTATGGATATTTTGGTTATTTTTCAATTTTAAAATATGTACTTTTAGATACTTATATGCTTTATGCCCTTTTTGTAATTGTAAAATATGTATATTTTGAATATTTTATTTATGCCCTTTATGTCTATTTTAAAATGAAAAATATGGATATGTTCAGTAGTTTACTTATTTAAGCAGTTGAAAAATATTTACAATTAAAAATAACCATAAATATGTAAAATAACCTAAATGTATATATGGGTATTTTCATTATTTTACTAGAATTTCCAATGAAAAAATTTGGACATTTTGCTATATTACTTATTTTTGCCTATTTACAAATGAAAAATATGTACATTTGGTTATCTTATTTATTTTTGATTAATTTATATTGAAAAATATGTAAATTTTTATTATTGTACTTGTTTATGCCTAATGGGCAATAACAAAAATTAGGCAATTGGCAATGTTAGATGTTTCATTACTTTTCATATTTATACCTATTATGCTTATTTTCAATTGAAAAATATGTACATTTTTCTTTTATGAAATTTCATTTAATAACACATTTTGTAATATTTATTATTTATTTATTATACAGATTCGTGGATTTGAAAAGGTTAGAAAAAGCAATATTAGCACATCAAAAATGATTTTTATTAAAATATTAGGTTAATAGCACATTTTGTAATATTTATGAATGTAAAGTATTATACATTTTCAGAATTAAAGGTTAGATAAGACAATTTAGCTCCTCTGAAATGATTTTCTTTGTAAAATTTAGGTTTATAACACGTTTTTTAATATTTATGAACATAATGTATTATAAATTTTCATGGGTTACAACAGGTTAGAAAAAGACCTGTTTTAGCACCTGGAAAATTATTCTTTATAGACAGTTATATTCATAATATAATTGGTAATATTTACATACGTCAAGTATTATACATTTTCCGGGAATGAAAAAGGTTAGACAAAATCTATTTGAGCACTTCATAAGTATTAGGTTGGTGCAAAAATAATGATTTAATAATGTCGTTTTTTGACGTATTTTTTAACGTCAAAAAACGACATTATTATGTCATTATTTTTGCACCAACCTAATTTTTTATGAAAAAGTTATGTATTAGAATTTAATTTGAGAACCACAACTACAATATTACAGGTTCATATTCTAGCCTCTTTTCTAATACTCATCCGAACGTTTTCCCTTGCTTTCAAATCCGGTTCAAAGGCCTTGTTCCTTATCAGAGATAAGAATATATTTTCTGATGAATGAGAGAGCTGGAAAATATAAAAGGAGTTTGAACATCATTATCCTGTCCTTGGTGCCAAGAAGTCTGGGGGAAGCGCTCACAGCTTCTCGGACTCTTGCTTCCAAAAAGCAGTTCCAAAACCTTGGTTTTTATAGGAATATATTTTCTAACCAATGTAAGGGCCAGGCAATTTGTATAGCAATTTTGGAGGGAAAAGTCCCCGATATTTTCTGAGTCCCCTAATCTCCATAAATACGGATAATTTACGCCTGTTTGACAGTAATCGACAACCGTCTGTGATAACAAGTCGGCGGCAGAAAAGCAGTCATCTTTGAAGTAATTTTCAAAAAAGTACTACACACTGGGCTGTAAAGACAGAACATCGACCTACTACCAAAAACTAATTGCGATCAGCCTCCTTGCAACTAGAAGATTTCTGTTGCCAGCCTACGAACTCACTCAACTACAAAATTCATATCGTCCGACAGCTTCCTCCTATACAAGAACTCAAATCTGTGAGTGTTTAACCTTTAAGAACAATCTACTACTCGCTTAAAGAACTTTTTAGGTGCCTAGAAAAATATTTTGAGCAAGCCGTTTATTTTTATGAATCTTTTTTCTTCCTTTAAAGTTAAAGAAATTTCTTTTCCCTTCTTTCTCTCGTAATTGTGTATATCATTATACCCTTTTTTGTGCATGTAAATAAACATTTTCTTCCTTTATTGTTACACAGTGAGAAGGAGTTTGAATCTTTATTTTTCCACCTGAAAGAGACGCCTAAAAATAGAGAATTGTCCGCTCTAATCTTTCAAGTCATTGTTGCACATTTTAAAATCAAATTTTGTAATTAAAAACATTAGAAAACCAACAAAATTATTGAAAATCGATACGGTATCGATAAAAAAATATTGATTTTTACAAGTGTCAACAGTTTACATAATGTTGATTTAAATTTTCGGTTTTACACACTTTTGAAAAACATTGGAATTTATGTGGAAAAATCAGCAAATTTTGCTAGTTTTTGAACGTTAAACACGGTTATTTGAAAATTTAATGTGGCATTTGAAAACACTAGAAAACCAAAGAAAAATATTTAACAATTGTTTACACAAAGTTATATGAAAAATTTTCGGTTTTACACACTTTTGAAAAACATTGAAATTTACATGGAAAACCTAGCTGATTTGAATGTTAAACGAGGTTGTTTGAAAATTTAATTTGGTATTTGAAAACCAGTTTCAATAGTTTACATAAAGTTATATTAAAATTTTCAGGTTTGACAAACTTGTGGAAAAACAAGCTGGTTTGGCTACTTTTTGAACGATAAAACGATCATTGGAAAATTTAATTTGGTATTTGAAAACATTAGAAAACCAATAAAATTATTGAAAATCGATATAGTATATATCGAAAAATATTGATTTTAACAATTTTCAATAGTTATGTTAAAAATTTCTGGTTTTACAATCTTTTGAAAACCATTGAAATTTATGTAGAAAACAGCTGATTTAGCTAATTTTTGAACGTTAAACACAGTTCTTTGAAAATGTCTTTGAAAACATCAGAAGACTAAAAAAATTATTGAAAATCGACAAATATTGATTTTAACAACTTTCATCAGTTTACACAAAGTTATATTAAAAAATTTTGGGTTTACAATTTTTGAAAATCATTGAAATTTACATGGAAAATCTAGCTAATTTGAACGTTAAACAAGGTTGTTAGAAAATTTAATTTTGTATTTGAAAACATTAGAAAACCAATAAAATTATTGGAAATCGATATGGTATCAGTCGAAAATCATTGATTTTAACAAGTTTCAATAGTTTTCACAAAGTTGTATTAAAAATTTTAGGTTTGACAAACTTTTGAAAAACGTTGAAATTGTAGCGGACCGTGGGTTTACGCGTTGTTAAATTAGGAACATGTGTGTTTATTCCTGCTAGAAGAAGGTCCAACTACAAGAACATGGCGGACTCAGAGATTGAATCCACCATTAAGAAGTGTAAACAAAACCAAGAAGACCGAGATATATATATATATACAAACAAGTATATGTATTAAACAACAAAATTTACAATGGACATAGATATTAACATTTGTGTGTGAACGTAAAGAGTTTATATTTTGGTGAATGATCGTACGTACGTGTATGTGTGTTTCATGGTGTTTTCCCATAAGTGGCAAAACGCAGATCTCTGCGAGAGATCACGGGCTCCCTGAAAAAAAGTTTCTGAAAGTAATACCGAAAAGCCTCACATATGCCGCAAACTTGTCGATAAAGTCCCGAAATGGTTTCACGTCCCAGTTGGTAGTACCCGTACGTCCTACATGATTTTTTTTATTTGTGTCGCTAACCTTTCCGCTTGTATTTTAGATATTCTGCAACGATCTTCTTTAGTATTATCTGTTTATTAGCTGGAGATGCTGGAGCCGAAGATGAGCCACTTAATTTTGCAGCTTGCTGGCGTTTCTGAATAAGTGATTCTTTCAATTTTTGTATTTTTCCTTTTTTTTTCGTAGGATGGTTCGTATTGCTTGAGTCTTTTGGAATAGCTGGTTGGAGAGTAGGCCTTGGAGCTGCTAGAGGAATTGGGATATTTGTGCTTTTGCCTGTTTTAGTTGTTGTGGAACGAGGTCCCGCTGCCTGAAGCTTCCCCTTTGCCCTACCAACGACCTGCCATTCCCCACTTTCCCTTCTCCGCAACCGCACTAGCGACGAGAAAATGCTCCTCGGGGAATGGGGACTGAAAGTTGGACCCAACCGGGGAATTATCCACACCGGTCCTGATCGTTGGCATTCCCATTACAGATGAGACGGAAACAACAGACTCGACCAAAGGGGGATTTGGTTGGGCGGGGGCCAGAACTTCAGAGGCCTTCTTCTCTGGACAGGGAGAGGACAGGGGACAAGTCGTTCCACATTTCCAGCGTGTTGGTCTACGCCCGGTGACGATTATCGGCATTTTCTGGCCCTCTAAATCCAGAGAGTTCGAGATGGAGATGAAGGCCTTTCTAACAATCATGATCTCAAAACTCCACCCCACCGGTCAGATCGTCAGAGGAAGCACTGAGTATCTGTCCAAACTGGCACAGATAGGCAGGCAAGTGTTTCCCGACGATCTGAGAAGGAACCTCATATACTGAAACTAGGGTCCTCCGCCTGCCTTCATATTCAGTGCGCAGAATTAGGTCTTTGGTTATTAAGTCTCTTGTGGTTGCTGCTTCACAATCAGCAGGCGTGGGTAACTGTACATCTTGCATAAAAATCCTTTGCTTTTGATGACCCTCTGAGCTTTGATTCCCAGAGAAGTCAAGGCTTTGATAACACTGTCTTTTGCGCAAACGATTGTCCACCACAAAGACTGACACGATTTGTTTTTCAACCTTCTTAAGTTCCTCAGGATTTGACAAGAGCCCATCTGCCGTGCCCAGATGTGCGTAGCTCTTGGCTTTCTCCAGGAACTCCTTTATTTTGATTTTACATATTGGTGGGGACGTCTAGCAAGAGGGTGTCTCTCTACCCGTTTCATTTTCGTCTTTGTTTCCATTGTCGTTACTTTTCTGGTTCCCGTTTGAAGAATTTTGACCATTCTCGGCCACCATACTTTTCTCCGAGAAACTGTTCTTTCCCAATTTTTTAACATTTGGGGACACCATACTTTCGTTGGAAACCGAATTTTCGCCTAAATTTTGGCCTTCTTCGGCATCCATTACTAATTCCGTGTCATTATTGTTTTCAGAAAGCTTATCAGGCAGATTTTTCTGGCTTTCTTCTTGGCTCCCATTTTTTCCTTTTAAAATAAGATGTGTTTTTTTCTTTTTCACAAAAAAAAAACAAAATATAAAATAAACAGCAAAAATTAGGAAAACACACAAAAATCGATTACTCAATAGAATAAAATTACACGCAGTAAATTAGTAAAACAATGAGTCTATCTTTTTTTAAAAACAAATAGTACAACACTAAAATAAAAACAAAACGGTACACAAGGAAAATACGAAACAATAGATACGAAACTAACCACAAAACCAAAATGGCTGTCGTTAAAAAACTAGTCAACGTGATAACAAATGAAAAATAAAACAAGAAGAAAAAAAAAAGGGGGACAGATTAGACGAAATAAATGCAAAATTTAGAACAAATATGTACGCAAAACATTTAACAAATACAATACAGAAGACTTAACGGACATTTTAAAGGAAAACAAGGAAAGAAGTAACACGTAACAAATAAACAAGGAAAGATAAAGTCTGACAAAAAATAACAAGTAGAGGGGGTGACAGAAAATAAAGACGGAAAAAATAAATTCAAAAGGGAACTTAAAAGTAAAAGAAAATCAAAAAGAAATAAGAGCAAAATAAAAGGAAAAAATAAAAGATGGGGAGGGTAAGAAACTGAAAAAGAACTTTTGCAAAAAAGTACGTTAAGAACGTAAGAAAAACGGTAAAAATAAATCAAAATTAACCAAAATGTAGTTTACAGTTCAAAAAGAACGTAGAGTGCCAGGAAAAAGTCGAGTAGTAATCATCATTCCAATTCGGTCGGCAAAACGGGACGATGGCTGATGTCACGATGCTCACTGGCGAGTGTGAATGAGTTTCTATTTTTATTTGCTTCGGGTGGCTGACAGAGACTTGGTGCGAACTTGGATTTCAGTCACGAGCTGTATAAATTAGTTACGCGTGGGTAGGATAGTCACGCCTACTTGTATATTTATTAACCAATGAGGACTCAAGATGTTTTTGAAAGTGTATGAATTTGAAAGCGTTCTGTGATCCACTTTTTTTCACAGACTTGACCAAACTATTTTTAAGTATTGGAATGTAGAATTTGGGTTCTACATACCCCCTTTGCAGACTGAAAAAGATTTGAAAAAAATTTTCAGTATGTATAATAGTAGGTTGTGTGATTGTAGTTGGAGTAGAAGAAAGCTAGAAAGAAAGAGTAGATCGTGTGTGATTCGCAATATCAGTGCATGCAGGTTTAAGCTTGTTAATTGATATAGTAACTGGGTTACTGTTAACGAGTACAGAAAAATATTTTGGTGCATGGGATATTTTTCGGAAATTTTCTTTTCTTTCAGAAAATAAAACCTGCTGCATTATTTTTTTTTACTACTGCCCGAAGTAATAACGAAAAAGAAAGAAAGAATAGAAATCGAATTCAATTATATAAAGAAAAAAATATTTATTTCTAACCAGCAAAGGGTGCTTGCAAAATTTCGTCCCTCTTGCTGAGAATAGGATAACCTATTCCCTGTCTAACACAATGTATAACATATATTAGAAAAAAAAACTTCCTGTGTCAAAGATAACAAAAAGAGGAGAGCCTTTGTTCTACAGTACACTTTCTGTCCTTTCAAGTTTCAAAAGTTCTTTTCTTTTTTCTTTTCTCTCTTGTGTAGACAATGTTCTCTCTTCTTTGATGACCAATCTCCCTTCTTTCTCTTCTTACTTTCCTCCGGTCCGAATGGAAAGTTCGCCTTTCTTTTACGGCTGCAGAAGGGGAAAACTTACTTAAAACACTCAGTAATACACTTTTTTGAAACCACTCCTCATTCTTCATCTTTTTGCCCATTTGCTGCCTTTAGCCCCAAACTGCACTTATGGACTTCTAAGCTCTTTATTTTCTGGAGTTTTTTTCAAGACGACTTCTTTTCAAACTTTCTCTGAAGACTTCAGGGGAAATTTGCCTTCGGCAACTTTGTTACCCATGGATCCTTTACTTATGAGCAAACGCTGCCTGCCTTTTCAGCAGGGAGAGAGAAACGAACCTCCTATTCCTAAGCGGTCTCGTTTCCAACTGCTTGCTAAGGTCTAGTAACAGTTCTCCCATCCCCTTCGAAGGGGAGCAGTTCACCTTTGAACTGTCCAATCACAGTCCATTAAAAAAATATCAGCAGGTTCTTAGGGCCAGTAACACAGTGAGTGTCTTTTGTTCTTCCTTCACCTAAAAATGTTCAAATTCTCCCGAAAAAAAAATTCTTTTCTTAGAATAATCTACATAAATCAAAAACCATCTAAGTACATGTAACACACTAAATCAATACCATAAATCCCTACTTTACACTCCTAACTTTCCTACGAGGGTCGAGCAGAGGCAACCGGACTTCTGATATTATCTCTAACAAGAGAAGCTGCAACCTCTAAATCTGATACCTCCCTGGAGGGTACAGCAGTCTGATGAGAATGAGTGATAGACAATTCCATCTGAAAAAGATGCCTCCAAAAATGCTCCTGGACGCCTCTACCCGCCCTCTTAATCTTAGTTGAACGGACCAAGCCATCACCCCCCCCCCCCGGAATAACTTCTAAATACCAATAAGTTCGAGCCTTTATAGGATTCTGAATTAAAACTACGCCATCCTCTTTAATGATGTTGGAAAATCGACCTGATACAACTCCTGCGTCTGCTCTCTCAGAGTAGACGCAGGAGTTCAGAAGGAATCTTTCATCCCAGATCAACTTTAGCCTCCATAAGTCACTGATAAATATTCTCCCTTTGACATTGACAGGCAGACATAAGTATAACGGGTCAAAAACACTGGAATTCTGTGAAAGGACACTTCTTTCTTAGTTACGGCTGCAACTTTAGGAGACTTACTCGCTATATATAACTCATCCTTGTCTGGGTCATAATAATAATCTAAAACTTTCTCAAATGGAGAGTCATGAGTAAAAAGAAATGCCATCAGACTTCATTCTAACACTCAAGATATCACAGTTTGAGTTGCAGAACATGAGTAAGAAGTTACCCTCCTTCATGATGTCGACAGCATCCTGATACAAACTCAATAAAACAGTCGGAGAATTGTGGGTCTTTAAGAGGTTATCCACAAAAAAATAGGCCAGCAGCATGTCCCTGCATAAACCCTCAGGTTTCCTCTCAACATGATGTTTGATCACAAAATTGAGAATGAAAGGGCTTGCCACAAATCCAAAGATGAGCGTCTTGTATCTCAAGCACACTAACCTGTCTTTGATCTTGAGGAAAAAGATCCCTTTTTAACTTTTTTACTTTATCATTAAGAATGCCTTCCGAACATCAGCCAACAATACATAACGGTTCATTCTGAACTGTAACATCAAATCCCACATGTCAGAATAGAAATTGATGCCAGGATATGCACAATCATTAAGAGAGGGGTGACCACCAGTAAGCAAGGAACAATTGAATACTGGGCGTATTTTAGTAGAACTTTGACTGTCCGATTTAAAAACTGGCCTGTGAGGTCACCAAGTATAATTTTTAAACGCTTCGATTCTTTCAATAATATCCTCCGCCTCTTGCTCAAGGAAAACCTGACAGTACTTGTTATACATGCCCTGTTTATCCAACTTAGTAACAACACGATTAAGGACGTTTAACGACACCTGATGGTTTGAAGGAACTAAATGTAATTTGTTTTCATCCCAGGGTAATTCTACATAATAGCAGTTATTTCCATAAGTGATGGATTCACGATCAAAGTCACTCATCGCATCTTCTCCAAAACCCAAAGTCTCCAAACTAAACATCTTGTCTATGGTCCTCTCCACTGAGGATTCAGAAAAACAGTCCAAAGGATCCACATACATGGACTTCGACCCTAACACATAATATGCACGAGTCACAGGACAATCTGAATAATTGGCCACTATCTGTTTATAATGAGTGTCACAAGCCCTATTTTTATTTTGAGTAACAGTCTCAGGCACCAAAAAGTCTGCAATATTCCCAAAAGATACCAATTTCGGAGGGAACCTCAACGCAGAACCATTAATAAAACTCGTCAACTGCATGGGACCCAAAAATTTGAGCAAATCCACACCTAACAACCCTTGCACAGAGAACAAATCATCTTGGACACTTGAAAAGTTCGCCGCCAATTTAAAACCACTAGCTTGCATACTGTCTACCGCTGCATTTAGACCAACCACATGAAAATCTAGGTCTAATTTTTCGTCCACCAGAAAGGGAATCGATTTCATTCCATTAAGAAGCTTGAAGTCCGACCATACTTCACTTAATACTTTCTGCGCCGAACCCAAAAAGATTTTCCAGGCAAGGTCGGTCTTCACCATTACACCTCTTTCTTATACGGTCTAAATAGGTTTCAGTATCAACCACGAACTTAGTCTTGCTGTTGCTCGTCGTCCGGGGTGTGAAATGGAATGAAAGTGGTCAAAACTCCTCTTCCGCATTGTTGGAAGAACATAAGGTCTATGATGATCTGTGGCAAGATCATAATATATAGTTTTAGTACTGAAGGGCACGGGTCGTTGCTCAAGTCGTAGTGAGTGTTTTTTTGTACCACTTCCAGAGTTGTGTCTTTTTGTTATTGCTCGGCGAGGTAATCAAAGTTCAAAGGTTGTGAATCTATAATATTTATAGTTGAACTTGAAAGTGTGTCGGCAACCATGTTGTCTTTCCCTTTAACATAAGGATGGCTGATGTGAATTGCTCGATATAGTCTAAGTATCTAAAATCGCGAGGATTATGCTTGTCAGCCTTGGATTGAACAGAATAAATCAAGGGTTTATGATCTGTATATACAATGAATTTTCAACCTTTCAAGAGATATCGGAAATGTTTGATTGATAGATATATCGTGAGAAGTTCGCGAGAAAAGGTGCTGTATTTTTTTGTGTGTTATTTAGTTTTACAGAAAAGAAGGATAGTGGCTTTCTCGAATTTTGTTGTTCCTGGTGTAAAACATCCCATAATCTTCTGTTGCATCTGTGGTTAATGTAATTGTCAAGTTATCGTCATCGGAGATATATGCAAGTTTAGTGAAATTTGCGAGGGCTTCTTTCGCCTGATTAAATGTTTGCAGTGTGTCTTTACGTAAAGAAATAGTATAATTTTTTTCTTTTGTCATTGTAACAGGTTTGTAAGAGGTATTAAAATTTGCGAGCATCTCGGGATGAATCTTCTGTAGTAGTTAATTAATCCGAGGAATCGGCGTAACTGTCGAAGTGTTGTAGGTTGCGGGAAATTTTTTATAGCCTCAACCTTCTCAGGAACAGATGTAAGACCATTTTTGTCTATGACATGTCCCAGGAAAGTTAGACGGCACCGCAAACGTACATTTCTCGGTGCTGATTTTTAATCCATAGTGCTTTAATCGTTGAAATACTTATTCAACGCGTTCATAATGTTCTGCTTTACTTTTGCTGGCGATCAGGACGTCATCGATTACGCAGCACTTCGTCTATTAGGCGGGCGTTGGAACGACTGCGCTGTATTCCGTAACCCGAAAGGCATTTAAGCAAATTCGTACATGCCGAATGGTGTAGAAATAGCAGTTTTGTGTATATCCTCCTCCGCTACAGGTATTTGATAAAAAGGCTTTTTTGAGATCCAGCTTCGTAAATATTGTTACACCTTGCAGTGTAACAGCAAAATCATGCAAATGCAGAATTGGGTATTTATTAGGAACGGTCTGGGCATTAAGTTTGTGAAAATCTCCGCACGCACGGTCTCCAAGCTCCTGCTTCCAGCTTAGGAACCATATGCAATGGGGACGCATATGGGCTAGAAGATGGTCGTATGATACCCATATACTGGAATTCCTTTTTCGCCTATTTGTATTTTTCTGGATGTAAGCGTCGTGGAGAGGAATATACTAGAGACCCGGTTGCCTGGATCCTATGCACGGCATTATGTCGAATTGTTCTGTGTAGCTAAAAGGTGTGAGTACTTCTGGATATTTTTTAGACTGTCTTGCAATCCATTAGCTGAAGACAATGTTACACAAATTCCCGTAATGTAAAGTAATGTCCGTGACAGTTCATTCCGTAGTCTGGAACGTGTAGACATATTTATCGTTAAACCATAGTGGGCAAGAAAGTCTGCATCAAGGATAAGCGTTTTTACTTGTGCTATAGTAAAAATCCAGAAAAACAACCTTCGTAAACTGAGATCTAGTGTTAACGAAATTTCGCCAAATGTCTCTATGTGAGATCTATTTGCGGCCTGTAGTTTTGGTTTGGTTAGTATTACGCTTATTTGAACACCAGTGTCCACCAAAAATGAATATCCAGAATTCGTACCCTTAATATAAAATAGACGACTATGAAGAGATATCTTTCCAGCAGCAAACGTCATCCTCACATGCTGCCGGACAAATCGTTTCCTGATTGCTGATTAGCATTGTCGCTAAATGATTTTCCGTTAAAATTACTGGGTTTCTTACATCGCTTAGCATTGTGGCCGAATTTGTGATGATCCAAGCATTCGACATATTCTATTTTGGTCCTCCGTGTTGAGGATAATCGACGTCTTTCACGTTGCTGCGATCGCGAGCGGCTGGTTTGATTTGACTGACTGACGCTTTGTTGTATTTATTGTCGTAGCTGGATAGCAAGATCTTCTATGCTCTCTTTAATTCTGAGGAGTTCATGCGAATCACTGACAGAAGTTACGAAAGACGTTTGTATAGCAGGGAAAACTGCATTGGTTGGTCTGTTATCACTAATTTTTCGGCTATTTCCGCCAATTTTTGTAGATCCAAGTCGTCGAGAAATGAAGCCAATATTTGGGTAGTGTTGGTATGTAACTTGTCCATCCATAATTTTCGTAGGACAGCATCGGACATTGTATTTCCCCCAAGTAAAGTTCGCATTTTTTTTAAAAGCTGCGAAGGTTTACTCTGCGCGCGATGCAGGTTATTAAAAAGGTTGTGTAGGCGGCGGTCTTCAGATTCGCCTGTTCTGCATAAGTAGTTCGTCTAACAAATCTGAAACTTCCATGGCAATATCTGCGGGTAATTTCTCCACTACATAAGCGTAGCGATAAGTTTTAAATCTTTTTCGCATTGAAAATTGCGTTAAGTTGTGCAAACCAGACTTGGAGATTGGTTTGATTGAATGTGAGTAAAATGACCGTGACTGCGGTTTCCATTTGTGAATTGTTCGTGTCCGCCATAGCTTGAATTGGCGTCTTTTTTCGATAATATTATGTTTGTGTTAATCCTTGTTGAAGTTCGATAGAATTTGTTAGTGATCACCGGGATGTTGGATGTGCCAGTATTTGTGGTAGACTTTCTTTTGAGCGTCGGAATTACTATTCGGGATCACCATTCATGTAGTGGATAGTTTGGTGATTACCATTTATTTAATGGTGTTGACAGCCCAAATCAATCTATACAATTTTTTACTCTACGAATATGTTAAGCAAAATGCAAAAACAAGAGAAAACAACAAGAAACATTTGTGATTGTTGTGACCAAGCAAATGGTTAAAGAAATAACAAAAGTGTTGCAGATATATCATATACTAAACAGTAAGTACATCAGAAGAGTATTACACGACTAGTGAGTGCGTGTCGGTTGACGCAGCGTTCAATCTATTCGACTGTTAATATTTAACAGCCTCTCCACGAGGGTTGTATGTAGCACAAAGCCGAGTTTACCGTGGGTTCTCCGAGCCCATAGACTCGGCCAAAAATATTCCCTTAGAACCCGTATAAACGAGTTCAGGGTCTGTCTACCTCTCCGGACGAAACTTTGCCCTTCGGCAAAGCCTCGTTAAGGCAGAGGTTCGACAGTAACGAACAATCTAATCGACTGTTTCCCCAAGACCTCTGCTACTAATCTTGTAGTAGGCAGAAGAGTTCAAGATAGACTCTTTAGAGGGCGGACACCACAACACCCACCTTTTCAGCCTGACCCCGTATGGAGTCTTTTTTATATAATTACCATACAATACAACCAAATAAACCCTTTTTCACATAAAAGAGTCAGAAACAACCACTTTGAAAAAGCTATATACAGGAATTACGTTCACAATTTTTTTTAGTTTTACGACAAGCATTTTACGTGTTAACAACAGTCCCTTTTTATTAAGGTCTCTATTCATTATTCCTAAATAATAAAAAATTGGATAAGTTTAACGGTGAATTATAATGTTAATAATTTCCAATCACCCAATGCTTATTGTGCTTTTCTGATAATTCAAAGTTCATTCTTTTCCTTTTCCTGTAGACATGATATGGAATGAAAGATGTTCAATATCTTTTTCTTTTCGAGTTTATTTCTAAAGGTTTCGTAAATTTCCTTTTTCTTTTGGGTCTTCTGAGCTCTGTCACTGATTGCGGGATTGGAACCTTAAACGTGTCAAAGATGTCGTCCATAGTGTCATCTTCTATGGGTTCCCTGTCGACTACGCTTTCATGCCGTTTTCTAATTTGGTTTACATGACGTTTGTGTATAAACGCCGGTCCCTGAACCATGTAAATCATGTTTCCAATTTGTCTGTCTATTGTCCCTATCTCCCAGTGAGATTTATTATTCCCAAATACACGAAAAAAAAACCCCAAAAACAAAACAAAACAAAAAACTTTTCACCGATCTTAAAGCGCTTTGTAAGCACTTTATTCCTATTTCCCGCTTTCGTTTCACTCGGAAAGAATTTGTCAAATGCCGATTTTATTTTCCTAGCAAACATGACCTCCGCTGGTGTCTTGGCAGATGGAGCACTGCTATTAGGGGTTACACCATAGACCTGCAAAAACTGCTGTATAGCCGTATCGGTGGAAGTATCTCTCACCTTCCACAGTGCTCTCTTGAAAGTGTCAACAAAACTCACTGCCTGTTCATTACTTCTTGGGTGATATAGCGCCGTGGTAATATCTTCGATCAGGAATGACTGACGGATGTGAACTGTTTGGCATTGTCTGTTACGATACAGTCAACAACTTTGAAACGGGAAAATAGGTCGTACAAAAACTTTACTGTTACCTCCGCGGTCGACTTTTCAATATTTCTGGTCACTTGGAATAACTGTCACCTACTACAAGGTAGTAAAAACCATCAAGTGGACCAGCAAAACCAGTCGGACGGTCGGTTTTAGGTTAGGGATTGAATTTTATCGGGATGCTTCAGCTGCTAAAGTACACCCTTTGCAGGATCTTACCGTATTTTCAATATCCTTGTCCATGTTGTTCCAGTAGATGTAACTCCTCATCAGACTCTTCATTCTTGAAGTTCCCAGATGGCCAACATGGGGTTCCTTTAATGTTCTTTTCTGTAGTGTAGATGGGATTACTACTCTGTCACCGTACATTAGTATGTCGTTACAGAGGGAGTAAACTTCCGAGATATTCTGGTCTTTACTATTTAGTTTGTCCTTTACTTCCTTTGTGAACTCATCATCGGACGCTTTGTCTATTATCTCGTCAATTGTTATAGGAAGGTCCCTGACAGTATTGCACAAGGTACTTTTTATTTCGACCTCTGTTCTTATGGGAGCAATACTTAGGTATCAATCTAGACAACTCGTCTGCATGACAGATTTTAGTGGATGGGAGAAACTTAATTTTGTAGTTATAATTGAGGAGAATGGTTACCCATCTTTGCAGTCTATTAGCAGTATGTGTTGGCAGACCCTTTTTTGATCCAAAGATAGTGGACGATGGTCTGTCTGCAACAAAAAGTACCTTCTATGAATAAATCTATGAAATTTAGTCACCGCAAAAAGGCTTCCTTTTCTATTTGCAAGTAACCTCTTTCAGCTGGTCCTAGATGCATGGGCGATTGGCTTTACCGATCTATCCTTTAACTTGTGTAAAATGCACGCCCCGATGCCGTAGGAGCTAGCATCGCTGGCTACGCTGAAGTTAAGGTTTGGATCGTAATGAGTCAGGAACAGATCTAATGTAAAGACCTCCTTTATTTTCTCAAATTCTCCCTGGCATTTGGTTGTCCATTCCCACTCTTTATCTTTTCTCAATAATTCATTAAGTAGAGCTCTCAAACTGTACATTTTTGGGACAAAAACATTGTAATAATTGACAAGACCAAAAAAACTTGGAAGAGCCGACACATTTTCTGGTGCTGGCATATTCTTTATTGCCATTGCCCTATTTGGGTCGAAGCTTCTTCCGTCTTTGTCAAGTACTTAATCCTCCAGTATTTGTCTATATTTCTGAGATGAGGTATTTTTTTAAATTATTTACATTATTTGGACTATTGTCCTCATCTTTGTCGCCATATTTATTCCAACGTTTCGGCCGTTGTACGCTCCTGCCTTCTTCAGGTGGTTGGAAAATCTTGAGGATACATGGCACAGTGGATAAAGGCGTTAGTTAGATCCGGTAACAGGACCCAAAGAGTGTGAGTTCACTACTCGGTTAAGGCAGTGGAGAACTTTCAGAGGAATTAACTGACAACTGACATCCATTAAACATGGCACGTGGAACTAGAACAGTCTATCCCAGTGAGCGAAATAAAGGGTTCAGTTCGATATTCCAATCGGAGTGTACAACGGCCGAAACGTTGTATTAAATATGGTGAAAAAGATGAGCACAATAGACCGAATAATGTAAACAGTGTACTTTATCGTCTTTAAGAAAAACTTACACTTCCCGTCTTTTAATTTGAATCCGCAATCCTGTATTCTCATGTACACCTGCCAGACGTGCGATTTGTGTTCCTCGATGTTCCCGCTTTTCATTAGGAAGTTAAAGAAATAACAAAACAATATTACAAAACTGTATATTGTTAGACGTGCCGACTTCGGTAGGTTACAGTAACAACTTGTTTCTCCCTAAAAGAAATGAGATTAATTATTTTTTAAAAGTTTTTTGACAACGTATGCCATATTTTACTATGAAAATTATGCTATAAAAATGCATTGAAGCTGATTTTATTATAAAAATAGATTGCTGATAATTTTGCTATAAAAATATATTGTTGGTAATTTTTTGTAAAAATGTATTGTAATTTTTTTTAATAAAAATGTATTGTTGGTAATTGGACTAGAAAATAAAATTATTGATTTTTTTTTTATGTACTAGCGATTCTCTATAGGACATAAAATTTTTGTTGTATTTTGGCTAACGGAAGTGTTTATTTGTAAATTGGTCATGATTTTTTTCTTTCCGGAAATATTTGGTGGCCACAATGGGAATCTTTTTTTTTTGTTTAATGGGATTTGCTTTAGGTGGAGATTGAGTTTTGTATAGCTGGAGTATGTAGGTTTGAAATCCGATCTATTTAGTATTTCTGTTTGGCAGCTTGCAGTCGAAAATGTTCCTTTAAGAGTTTTTGGAATTTGGACCAGTCTAATTACTTCTAATTGGTCTTCTGAAATACATTGGCATAGGTATGAAATTTCGTACATGAATTCAGTATTTTTCTTGCTTCTGAAAGATTCATCTCCATGATTTCTTTTTCTCCTTTTTATATAGAGCAATATTTCAAAGGTGGTTCTCTTGAGAGTTAGAGGATTTAATATCATGAGTATATTCTTCCTCTGTATCATTACCACATTTTCCACATACTGAGTGTCCTCTGCAGCTGTTTGTGATGCCCATACCTCTGAAACCCCTCAAAGGATTGTGGATGTATTATTCAACCCTCTCTATCGTAAATCCAATGAAAAAGCCTTGATTTCAACCACTTTTCACTTGTGTTCGTGACTTTGCAAATGACACAAAATTTTAGTTGCTATAACTTTGTGTAATCTACCTAAAGAAGCTGAAAACATCAGTTTTTGAGCAAAAAAAGATTTATTTCAACCGCTTTTCCCTTGTTTTGTCATTTTGCAAAAATCAGATTTTATTTTATATATTTTAGTGTCAGCTACATAAACAAGCTGAAAACACTAGTTTTCATGCGAAAACAGCTTGATTTCTATCACTTTTCAGTTGTTTTCGTGACTTCACAAATGAGACAAATTTACTATAACTTTGTATAAGCTACCTAAAGAAGCTGATAATACTTGTTTTCGAGCAAAAAAGCCTTGATTTCATACCACCTTACACTTTCTTTCGTGACTTTACAAACACTAAATTTATTTACATCTTTCTTAAACAACATAAGCAATCTGAAAACTCCAGTTTAGTGCTAACAATGCTTGATTTCAACCATGTCTCATTAGTCTTCGTGACTTTGCCAACATCAAATTGTTTGCTTTGGTTTAATTTATTTTGTTTAGCGGTATATGCCGAAATCTAAACATTTGTAGACTTGTCGGAGTTAGCTCCTCCTTGGCTCCTTAAACCGGAAGAAAACAGGTCATTTCGACCTTGAAATTTCTGTTCTGCTCCCTAAACGCTGTTAATTACGAGGTAGAGACTAGCAAGTTACCTTTTCAGTTTAGTTATATTACGAACCTAGTCGTAATATACTTCTAGGCATTTTTAGGCCACGGTTTCCTTTTAGCTAATCTCGACTCATTTTTTAGATAGACTTTACTGTGTTATCTTACCAATTCTCTTGCTAGTCTCCCTTACCACAAGACAGTGACTTCTCGCTAAATTTAGGGTCGGCGACTGAAACATCGGTACGCAGGACTCTGGCCTCCGTGGCCAGGACGTGAGACCACCGGGCTGTGTATTAAGTTACGCTCCCATTTCTTTTTGTCTGCCAACTTGACGATAGTTGGAAACTTTGCTTTCTCTCTCTACTTCGCCTCTTACTTCTGGCTCCTTACCCATGTTCGATTCTCGGCATTCCGTCCCTAATTGGCTGCCCGCACGTCGTCCGTAAACTTTCCCGTACACTACGTTTATGATTACTACGGGGGGTTTCGATATCGGACTCGACCAGCAGGAAATGCAACACCAGCACCGGATATTCGATATGCCCCAAAACATCGCAACGCCAGCCTCCCGTTCCTTCCCGACACGTCCAGTCCCAAACCAGACCAGCCGACCAGCAGCGATCATCTGCGACGACCAACCAACCTTTCCCGTATACTATAGGTTGTAATTACTATGGGAGGTTTCGACATCGACCTCGACCAGCAATGCCTGCACTGCAACGTCCAACAGTCGACATGACCGAAACGAACACCCCGTCGTTGACCTCAACGTCCAACCGTCGACACGACCAGAACGTCTGCGTCTCAACTCCAACCTTCGACACGACCAGTCCGACCACCATTACCACGATTGCTTCTCCTTTATAAATAAACTTAGCATTAATCATACATATCTTCGTTCTGTTGTTTCACCTTGTCAGATTTCACGTCTTTAATACGAAAAACGTTAGCGGGCCTCTTGTACCCTCATCACCTACGCCATGGTTTCATATCCAGGAGGACCGCTACACCAGAAATGAATGCATTTATTTTTTGAAAATCTGTTGATCTTATTTATACATTGCTGCAGATTCCTTTCTATGGTATGAATATTTTTGGATCAGTTACAGTAAAATCATCTACGTACAAAGATCCATTTATAGCTTGAGTGAGTTCTTTTGCAATGTTATTTTTATTTTAATACTATTCAGTGTGACTGATAATATGCACCCTTCTGACACACCTTCTTGGTTGTTTGGATCGGACAGAATAGATACAATGTCAACCTGAAAATTTTCTATTCGAAAGAAATCTCTTAATGAATTCTGGTAGCCTACCTTTCAGCCCGAGGTATTGTAGATCCCATATTTCAAGGTAGTTTCTTAAGCTTTTTCGAAGTCAAAGAATACAGTAGCCACGTGCTCTTTTCTTATAAACGCTTCCCATATAAACCTTTCCAACTGGACCAGGTGGTACATCGTATTTCTCCTTTTTCCCACAGCCATATTGTAAATCAGTCATTAATTTGTTGAATTTCGTTTTAGAGATGACCTTAAACTAACCGATTATTCACCCTTCTCTCCAGAATTTTACACAAACACCTTGTGAAAGGAATCAGTCTATAATTTTCAGAAATGTCATTTCCTGGTTTTGGAATCAGCATAAGAGATGTTTGCCGCTATTGTTCCGAGAACTTCCCCTTTGCCCCTTTGTCCAGATATCATTGTATATTTTTAGTAATAATTTTAATGACTGTTTTACGAGTTGTTTTAGGAAATCACAGTGGACATCGTCCGGTCCTAAGGCTGAATTACGTCAACTTTTAATAGAATCTTCTAGTTCTGTCAGAGAGAATACTTTGCTGTAATCTTTGTTTTCAAGTTTAATTTATATTTTTCTGCATTTTGCTTTATAGTTTGTCATTTACAATTTTTTGGGAATAATTTTTTTGAGAATATTCTGTTCACTATATTTGTTATAGCCTTTTTGTCCGTTATCGTGCTATTATTTATTGAGATGCTTTAGTTTACTAGTACAGGTTGATTTTTTTACCGGGTAGTTTTCTAATCATTTCCTAAACTGTATTTGATTTTGTAAAATAATTTATTTTCCTCGCATATTTTTGCCAACAGTCCTTTTGGTTTTCTTTTATTGTTTTACTATAAAGTTTGTAGAAGTTGATTCTTTGCTGAATTTTCTAAGTCCCGATTTACGTAGTCTAATTACCTCTTCACATTTATCATCCACACAGGTTCTGTTTTTTTTTCTGCTTGGTATTGGGTTTTGGTGATGCATTCTTTTTCTATGGCTATTATTAATGTTTCCATGAAATTTTCTGCAGTTTCTGTTATTTTGAATTAGTTTGTCTTGACATAAATTTCCAAATTTTTCCCAGTTGGCCTTGCTTAGCTTCTGTGCTAATCGATCACCCACCTGGATGTTGGGGAAATGATCGCTATCGCAGTTCAGGTAAAGTTTAGGCAAATTGCTAGATCATACACGGCTCGGTTAATTCTTGACAGGCTTTCAATTGTCGGTGTTTCCTGGTTAAACAGGAATAGCTCATTATCCATAATTACTTTTTCTGTAATCTTTCCTTTTTCATTGTTTCTCCAGATCCAAGGCTATTGTGGCTATTAAAATCCCCTAAGAGAATGAAAGGTTTTGGTTAATGTTTCCATAATGGAAGCCCAATTTAACATCACGCGAATAAATCAGACAAAACAAAGATTTTAGCACATATTGGCTTCTCTACCTCCAGATATTGTAGGGAAACTTCAACCAGCAATATTACAACGAACCGATTACGAGATAAACCAGAAGTGCTGGACAAATTGATCAGTCATCATATTTAAGTGAACTGAGCGAGTAATCAAAATTATATTTTTAGAGATTATACCCAGCTGGGATTTAGTGGAATTTATTAACCTAGATTGAATATTTATTTATATGTCTTTCTTTGTTTATTTATTAATTGGTACCGATTATTATTAAGAAGTCTGACATATGCCAATAGAATGTCTTGCATTATTCATCAAAATGTAGCTTCGCCGAAGTGAAGGGCAAATTTTTTCCCTTGTAATTAAGCAGCTGCTTTTCTACATTTCCAAACATTTCGCCAATACGTCTTCCTTCTGATGTGCCGCTCAAAAGGTTGAAATTATAACATAACTTCAGACAAAATTACAATTTGGAGATATGGTCACAAAACGGGCGCACCAGTAGACAGTGGAAGAAGGCGTGCTCGGCCTTCTTCTTCAATCCACTATCAGGTATATCTAGTTTGCCTTTAAGTTCACGTCATTGAGAGGCAGCAGATTCTGTTCAAAAACGAAAAATCAGGGTTACTAAGATAAAATCCAATTTTGGAGCCCAGGATTTGAAAGAGTGCAACTCATCCAACGACAAACCAAGCCGGTCACAGAGCGGGTCCGACATGACCCCTTCCACTAATACCCGATACAATTTCTTCCTATGCCGAGGACCACTGGACCGAGAAGTAACATGCTAAGCCTGATGACACTCGCTGTGGAAACCCTATTCGTGCGGGAGCTTGGTACTACCTCCCAGGATATAAAGGAGTGATAGTAAAGCGAGGGAAGCCAGTCCTAACTCTTGATCACAAAGGATTCCCTGTCAACGCGTGGCGTAGGAAAAGCAAACTGTCGTGTCGGTGAGTTTCCAAATGTGGCCTCCATGTCAAGGACGCTGAATACAGATCTCTAAGCGGGCCATTGGCCTGTTTCTCCACCGCAACAAAGAGAAGAACAGGCGCTCGAGCGCCTTCAGACGACAACTATAATATAAGAGGAAAGATGTACACAGCGCACACAACCGCCTCTGGAGTCAAGCCCTGACTGACTATCCTACCATTGCTTCAGACCAATTCTTCTCCAGTTGAAGATCGGTCCCAACCACACTCAAAGAATACCGAAGGGGGCCAGAAAAGCCACACCTTCCAAAGAGAGCCCAACCGAAAATCTTGTCGCGCTTAATAACCTTCTCGAACCATTTAAGCGCCTTCTGCACCATCTCAATGTCTCTGCGGCATGACACGAAAATGGATGTCATCGGCGTGTGTGCAAACTCTGGCGCGAGCTCTCACAGGGAGTCCGATTCCGCTTTAGGCTGGCCTGCACGCATTACCCTTCAGCCTGCGCAGATGGGGATGATGCGCCAGAGAATAAAGTAGCGGCGACAGCAGACAACCCTAACGAACCAGTGCAAAAGCTCCTGACCGCTTTCCTTTCACCTGTACCACAACACTGAGATTATTCTACCTACAGAAGTCAGGTTTGAAGACAGCTGTCAGGTAATGACAGGTAATTCGATCTTGTCGAATAACACGAACTGATCCAAACTGATCAGGGCGGCCTCTTCGTCGTCTGCTACGCCCTCTGCTGGTTGCTCGGAATTGTTCGATCCTTCAAAACGGAAATCTGTTCCGGCAAAGTTATGGATCTGTAGTGGTTTAGTGCTTGTTCTTCTTCACACCCCTGAAGATCCAATCCCAGACGGATCCCAGATGGAACCTTTTGTTGAACACCGTTGTCAACATAAGTACAAACAAATGCGACAGTCTCACGTGAAATTCCTTGGGCAAACCATCAATTTTCGGATACTTGACACTGCCGGCCCTCTTCAATGCATCTTGGACTTCGACCTCCGTGATCTCATTCTCACAGCCAGCCCCTTCAATTGTTCAGAATGTTGTCTGAGTTTGCATACAAACTTATCTGGGAAGTCACCAGACTGGGTTGCTTCACTTTTTGATTAAAATTCTGTAAACATTTTGGTGCTTGTTTCAAACTATTAAATGCATATGCAATGGCTTGACACTTGGTAAAATACTTGCGACTTAGAATCAATAGAATTATTATTGTGGTAAAAATTAAAGTGTCTTTGGATCAAAGGGATGGCCTCCACATTTTAAATAGGTTGTTTATGGCTTAGTTTTCATTATGCAAATTCCAACTGACTTGTGAAATGTATTATCTGACATTGACTGGATTTACTTTCCATTCTGTCCACACAACACGTCTTTTTGGCATTTTCTCCCTGAAGTCTCACTGCTTCTTTCTTTCTAGCAATCCCAATTGCTTTTTTTAGTCACCATTCTTCAGCAATATTCTCTCTAACAGATATTTTAATTTTAATAATAATAGATATAATTCTTAATATCTAATAATAAGGTAATAAGAATTAGATTTTTCTTATAAAATATAACCTAGTAATTAATATTTTTACAAATCTTTTTATTAGAAATTACACAAGATGAAAAAAAAGGATTTTTTAAAAAGCTATTTTGTGTTGATAAAAATAATTTACATACTGTACTGATTGTGATTTTATTTTTTATTTTAAATATCTATTAAATGTTGTTTTATTTGATAAGTAATATTTGAGAAATGTACCTTTTAAAATTAGAATATTACTCTATAAGCAAAATACACAATGAAAAACAGATACAATGAAAAAATATGAAAAAGATGATGTAAAATGAAAGATACAATGGAAAATAAAAGACAACACAAAACTAAGCAAAATGTGAAATGAAAAACTCAACACAAAACAGATGACAAAACAGAAGATAAAACACCAAAGAAAACTAAAACATGCAAAAAAAAAAAAGAAAAATGTGAAAAACACAAAATCAAGAAAGATACAAAAAAGAAAAAAAAATTTTCAGTCAAAATTGGTTAATGATCATAGTAGTTGATCATGTATATATACATGACATAAAAATTAAAATACTGCATCTATTATTTTATTAAGACAGTAACAAAAATATATGCAAAATATGGTATAAAAGAAATTAATACATTGCATACAAGAGAAATTAAAAATTCAAAGAAATCTCAGTTTGTAAATATGGCTTTATTTAGTATTTAAAAAAAAAAAAAAAAAAAAAAAAAAAAAGAATCAATCCATTTACACAAGAAAAAAAATTGTTGGTTAATATTCAAAAGGTTTTTCTGTGAAAAAGAATTTCTAATGACATCCTGAACATATTTTAAAGAAACAGTAAAATACAAATTCATCAAACAGAATAAGGTTAAAATGAATAAAATTTAACTTTGGTCTAATCCTTCAGCTACAATTGCGTTTTGATTATAATAACCTTAAAAATAATTAGAACTATTCTTTGCCAAAGGATATTGCAAACTAGTGAAACTAACTTTGATCTCTGTAAATTTTGAATGTTTATTTTTTTAATGAAGGCGAAAAAAAGAAAAAGCTAAAAGCTGTTTACAAAGTGTTATTTTTGAAACTGCTCATATTTGAACAATCAGTATTGAAATTTGGCAGATTTTCAAACAATATAACAAATGACAGAACTATCAATGAAAGAATTCCACCAACGTAATTAATTAAGCATTTAGAAATTATAGTTCCATGTTTTAAGTCTATATTATTTTTTAAAATAAACAGAGAAAGAGAGGAAAAATAGTACAAGAAATGAAGATATAGCAGCATCTCTTTCACATAAAAGGCATACTAGGATGTTCTATTTTGATTTGTAGACAGTTATTGTCTGGATTTAAAATTTAACCTTGCCAGATTCTTAAAATAGGACATGCAAGAGAATTTTTAGAGATGTTACTACTGTGATAGAGTAAATGAAATTTAAGCAAATTCAGGACAATAAAGTGATGCCTGAAGAAACATTGTTAGATTTATTGCAAAAGAAGCTTTTAGAGGAATTATCATGTAGGTCTAAAGCTTGAAGATCTTATTTTAGGTATGTCCTGATATATGACAGGAGTAAATATAAATCTTTTGATAAATTTGAATAGACTTAGAAAGATTGGTTTGAAATAAAGTGATTTATATCAGTTTCTTTGATCTGATTAGTTAGTGAAAAATTCCTTTTTAACTTTTTGCCAATTTTTTTTAATGTTAGTTAGAAATTCTTGGGAAAAATATTAAAAAATTATATCATTGTATTTTAAAACCTATGAAAACACCTTAAGAATATGGTTTTATTATTAACAAATTGCATATTTTTGAGCTCTTCATTGTGAAATATACTTTCCAAAATTACACCATTTATCTAAATATCCAAAAACAAACAGTCTAACTGATTTTCTCAAAATAATAAAGCTTATTTCTATCATAAATTGTAAAATTTTCTGAAAAGTAACATTGTCATTTGACCTAAACTAAATGTCTAATACACTGAAAAGCATAAGAAAATTGTTAATGCATATACTTGTGAAGATCTATTCTGATAATTGGCATAAATAAATAGAAATGTAAATGATAAATGAACAGAGCAAATATCAAAGAGAATGTAGGATATGTTGCTATAATAAAAGATTTAGGTAAAGAATTCAATCTTTATCAATCCACTGGGATATAAATGTGTAAAAAATGAAATTAAAGGAGATAGAGCATACATATGTAGAGAGATAGTTGCATGCAATGTTTACATAAGAAAAAAAGCAAATTGTTTATTTAATACTTTCTATTTTAAGCAGAGATCTTCAGGAAGTTTATCTGGTTGAAATTTATACTTCTTCCAAATTAAATTCAAGGCAGGGGCAAATTTCTTGACACCTCTCTCTAATCTTCTTTCTTCACACAATGAGAAACCAGTCTTTTCACCTTGTTAGCATTTGGTAGGTTGAGATTTTTTCTCTGTAAAAACAAAAATTCTTCACCTTAAGAAATTATTAATGTGATCATATCCCACACATGCTCACTAACATTTAAATCTCAAGAGAGTTTGCAGACCAGTCTATAATCAGTACATTATAAATCTGCAGAACCTCCTTACTTTTTGTATCAGATCATTATCTTGTTCAATATTGTGATTGTGATCTAAATTTGTATTTACATGTGGCACAATAGAGTGTACAACAATCTCAACTCAATAATAATCACAACAAATTATCCCATTTTTGTTTTAATTTAAATCACTTTACAGCATAATAAAACCACTATCTCCTTATAGTTGAAGTAAAACTGTCTAAACATAATGCCTGATTTGGCTGTTTCCAAACTTTCATAGGAATAATTTATGCCAAACTGAACTGGGACTCATCTTCTCTCCCAGTCAGGTCTTATTATCCTAACAAATGCATGATCCAGATCAAAGTAAATTTATCACATTGTTGGTTTAGGCACTAGTTTGAGATCAGTGTAACAACCTGGATCTATGGAACACCAAACAATACAGAAATCACAAAAACATACATACAAAGAGATTTATTTTCTACTAAATCTTGTTTGTATTATTAAACATTTTGAATAAAATCTGTTTTGAAACTTCATAAGAGTTGTAAGTAGTGAAAAAAAAAACCAAATTAAATATTAATTAACACCCAAAAAGGTAATTTTAAGTGAAAACTTGTATGCATTGATTACATAATATAAAATTATAAATGAAAAAAATTTAATAAAAGTAAGTTTATACTTTACACTTCTTAAATACTAATCTGTGGATGTTTTTAAAGAATGTTTCTAAAAAGACCAATATAGTGTAGAAAATTAATTATATAATTATATATTTTATTCTAATTAATGTTTATGGCCTTCCATTGATATTCACATGTAAAATTGTACATAGAGTCCAAATCAATGGCTAAGTTGAGGAAGACAGAAAACAATTTTATGCTTCATAAGGGCTCATAACAAATGTGTGAGAAATGAAAATGTCTATTTCCATTTTTATAAAATTTAGTGCACATACCTTATACATGGTAAGGTGCACTCATAGTGTGCCTTACCATGTATGAATTAACTGAATGTACTTAGCAACTTTAAGACATACATACTATAAGGAAACTAACATGAGAAAACTCTTTGAAAATACTGAAACCGTCAATATAATATTGACCATATGTAATGGTAGATTTATACCATTACATATAAGTCCCACAACATATTATGTACAAACTATATATCTTAAAAACATACATTTATGCTGAAAGTATAAAATTATGCAAAAAATATCTGTAGTTGAAGAAAATATAATTGCATTCAAAATATATTTAGTTGAAGCCATAAAATTGTGTTTAAGATACTTTTGATTTCGGCATTAAATAACCAATGTCACTAATCAAACCAAACCATAAAACTTAGAGTGTAGAAGCAAAAATTTGTTCAATCATAATATCTGCAGATTTATTTATTAAATGTTAACAATTTCAATCATAAATTATATTTGAGAAATAAATGAATTAAACACAAAAACTTTTACACAATATTTTGGTTCTAATATCTACTGATTAAAATCATTCAGTTTAACTCTTAAATCCAACAAATTATTCACATTGATTTTAGAAAATTTTTCTTAAGTGGATTTCATAACACTCAAATATCTCAAGTTAATAAATAATGAAACAATATAAAATGTAACCTCAAAAGTAGATTTGTTGGTTAAATATGAAAAGCATTAATAAAAACAAAGGTAATTTTAAATCAATCTGATAAATGTGGCTTTAATTAACATTTTTTCAGATTTTAACATTTTATATTTTATTTATTTTATGAATGACGAATATAAAAACTGATCTTGAAAACTTTATTTGGGATCTCAGAAATTGAATATTCAATCCAACAAACCTTCATTTGTTTATATTTGTTGGTAGAAGTTCTGGATGGATAGAATTTATAAGTATTTAATATCTGATCCCAAGAAGATCTCATCTTTTCATGTCCATCATTGAGATTGTTTATTTCTTCTTCTGAAACTGCTTTTTGTCTCATTTTATGAGAATTGAATTTATTTAGAAACTCAGTTCCTAAATCAACAGATTCATATTTTGGAGGAGTAATGTCCTAGAAAATATAAAATAGTAACCATTTCAGTTAGAAATTAATAACAGATGAAAGGAAGTAGTGGTTGATATTTTGTTTTATTGTCAATTTTTTTTTGTTTTTGGTGGTGGGGGCTGGTCTTGGGTATGACCTAAAACTACACCCAACAATGGAGTCTCGACTAGGGGACATAATTAGGGTACCTCGAACCATTGTTGCCTATAGGTGATCTAGCACCTGTTTGCTCCCTACCAGTGCATTAGTATAGTTTTTTTTTGTATGTTGGTGCTGATGCATGTGTGTGACTCATACAGAGGGAGGTTCAAGATAAAAAAAAAGGAAGGAGGAATTTATTTTTCAAGCGAATTATTACCATGAATGGGAATGGAATAAGTGTAAGCAGAGTACGTTTTTGTGAGTGTACATGTATGTATATATGTCTCAGTGAGGGAAACAAATACTTACTTACCATTTCAAGCCCAACACACTGCCATATTTCTGACCAGATAGAAATTGTGTGTGTTTGCTTCCTTTTTTATGGAAGAGCACATATTGCTGGTGAACTGGAAGTTATCTGGGAGTGGGCTATAAATTGCCAAGGGGAGTCGCAGTGTGCAGTTATAAGGATGGAAAAAATTGTAGCTAACGGAAGTATCAGCTGGGTCACCATGGAGAGATGGTATGATGTTGAAACCCCTAATGAGCCTTGGTTAGAAACATCACTAGTGATGTGTACCAAAGCATCCAATAGATGTATTTTACAAAAGACATATAAGGCAATATAAGTCCTACAGTAAAGACAATTAACAAGCTAAATATTTTAAAATATTGCATGCAAACAAGAAAAAAAAGCACTTTTAGAGTATGGATGGTAATCATTATAAAATTAAGTGCAAAAAAATCAGAAACAACTACTTAATAAAATGTAGCACAACCCTTTGAATAACAACAGCTAGGCTACACAACATTGTATAGAGACTATGATATGCTGGTGTCATTACATTGGGACAAATTTTCCATTTAATATACCAATGAACTCCACCTACATTTAGAAATGTTATAGAAATTCAGAAATTAAAATAACTTAATGGTCAGAACTAATTAATCTAGTTCCAAAATGATGTGAGTAGTATAAATTCCTCAATGTTTCACTGCTTTCGAATAGTTACCAATCCATGACATTTGTTAAGATGATTAGCTTGTAGGTGGTAAACCGTAACATCATAAACCCACTTTTAATATTGGGATTTCTACAGGATCAAATAAATTATAGTGACTTCCTTTTATGATAGCTAAAGTCTTTGAAAGAAGAAATTATTTCAAATTTAGCTATCATAAAAACTCACCAGTTTTACTGGCAACATATTCAAACTTTTGGGGTTTTCCTAACTTGATTCTTTGAGGTCATCAAGATATCACATAATGCAAAAATTATTCAATCAGCAGAACTGAGCAAAAGAACAAATACTTAATTTGAATTTCCAAAAACCTGACTCCTAAATGAAAGGGCTAAGATTCATCTAATTCACTAATGACTGACATTGCATTTAAATTTTTGAAGATCAAAGTTGACTGAAAAGCAAAAAGCTGGAAGAAAGTTCCACAAATGTGAAGTGAAGAAGAAACTGTTAGCATAGAATGTACAGATAGATCTAGTCATTTTGACTATAAAATGATGAGATCTAGTACTGTGCTAAAATTCATAAAGTCTACATGCTAAAGAAGAAAGTTTATCAGAACAATTACCATGAAAATATTTATAGAAAATGCACAAGTTACAATTAAAGTTACATTACAGCAGTAGGAAAGAGACTGAAGCCAGGATACCAAGTCAGGACTGATAACATAGCAGATTCTTCTTTGGATTTTATCAAGAATCTCTACCTACATAGCAGAAGTATCAGATATGGAAGATATTCAATGCATGAACAAATGGTAAACTTATAACTGTGTAAAAAAAAATGTTTGTCCAAGATGGTACAATGAGTTACTCTCTTAGAGCTTAGCATCAACCATGCTAATGGACAGTCAAAAAAAGGTCTTTAAGATAATTAAAAGAAAGCAGTTTTGTTTTGGAAAAGTTAAGATTAACAAGTCATTTATTACCCCAGATTGTACATCAGCTGCCAATTTGACCTTCTGAAACCGATCAGACTTACTACTGAGGCAAAAATAGTTGTGTCATCAGCATAGATACTGAGTTGAGAAATGATGACATTGGGGAGCTCAATAAAAATTAGGAACAATGTAGGTCCAAGACAGAGCATTGGGAGGCATCTGCATTAAGGCAAAAACATCTAGAAGAGTGGTTTCTCATAACAACTTTCATCTTGTGACCGTATAAGAAAGATTGAATCAGGTCAAAATTTGTCCAGAAATACCATAACCTTTGAACTTGTGAAAAAGACAAGCATACCAAACCATGTTAAATGCCTTCAAGATATTCAAAGAAACAAACCAAGCTTCATCATTCTTATCTAAAGCTTGATAGACTCTTTCAGAAATAATTGTTAACACATCAGCAGTTGACCTAAAGAAGTGAAAGTTTGTAAGAAGACCCTGTGAGGTGAGATGCTTAACAAACTTAGAGTTGATTAAAGCCTCTAGTAATTTGCCAAAAAGAGGTAGATGGCTAATAGGCCAATAATTAGAAGGATCAAATGGTTTAGCTGAGTTCTTAAGACTGAAACTACAGAAGTGAATTTCCAACAAGCAGGAAAACAAGAAGTAGCAAAGAATTTATTGTAGAGTAGAGTGAACCGGAGCCAGTTCAGGAGCCCATTCCTTAAGGAAATTTGCAGGGATACCATCAAGCCCATATGTGGGTATCCAGTTTACAGATGAGGAGTTATATGCATTTCACTCAATAAAGACTAAGTGGGAAGCCAGGCAAAGATACTCCATATGAGTCAAAGAAGAGAATTTAAAAGTAAAACATTCTGATTTGTCAGGAAATGATAACAGCTTAAATTGAATGAAGAGAAGAGGGATAGAAAAATTATTTAACACATTATTGCAAAGTCATCATTAGCATCAAGAATCATACTTGTTAGCGGCAATATGATGCCTCATTATGTCAGTAAATAAAGACTTAGCCTCTTTGCTACTAGTAACTAATGTACTCTTGAAGTAGAGAGAGAGAGATTTAAATCTCTACAAATAAAAAGCAATACAACACAAAGCCCACTAGAGTGTAATTGCATGTTAACTGCTCGTAACATACATTAAAAACATTAAATATCCATTTTCACTATGCTGTTTTCTGAAAATACAAATTCTTAAAATATATATTTATATATATATAAATATAATATATTTTTCATCGGCAAAGAAATTATATCTGTGGTACAAGTGGTTGACTATAAAGATTGCAACAAGTATAACATTTAAACAATGAAGTAGCAGTAAAATATTGGGTAAATTACTGAAAAAAGTGATGAACAATTTGTGTGGTAATAAACATTGAAATTTCATAAGACTGCCATATTTCATAAATGGTGAATATAATTTATGGTTTTTGAGAAATTTTAAGAAGTTCAAATTTTCTGAATGGCCAGATTGACTTTTCAATTGAAAATGTTGACTGAAACCTGGGTTATTGTGCATTAAGTTTTGAACACAAAATAAAATCTGCTCTATTAATGGATAAAATTAAGTTTCTGTTATAGTCAAACGTTTCTATACTTTCTTTTCCAAATGCAATAAAGTTCTCACCAGCTCATCTGAGGAGGAAATGCAGTCAATGACAACATTCTCTTTAGTTTTTGGTATTTCTTTAACTTGGTTAAATGATCTCCATTTTTTGTTTGCATTATTTACTGTTCTGCAAATCCATTCCTTTTCTGCATTTCTTATCTGGTCGTGATAAGAGCAAATATTTGGATTAGACTCTATTACTTTGTTATAAGTGCGACTGGTAAGCAGTAATTTTCCATTCATACTTGGTGAGGTTCCACCTGCAAAAGACAAAATTAAAACACATAAATGAATGTTAAAGCCTCAAGATCAACATAATTTGAGAAATGCAAAGGATGATCTAAAATTTACATTGGCTGAACACTCTTAACTAATTTATATTTAGCGATGCAAGTGAAGGGTGATATAAATTTAGATGGGCCTAAAGTACAGAAGTTCACTGGTTTTTCAACCACTGATTAAAAATTTGAATGAAAATCAGTACTGTAACAAATTGAGAAAATACAATTGTTTAAAATTATTTAAACTCATAAATAACTCTAAAGGTAAAAACACACAGACAAGATATAAAGAAGTAGTTGATGTAAATTCAGAAGCCAAATCATATATAGAAGTTTTTCTTTATGTAGAAATTACACATTTAAATAGAATTTTAAAATGTCTTTTTTACAATATCTAAAAATCTTTTGAATTTATTTGTACAACAATGAAGAAAAACAATTCTATTGATAATGAAGAACCTGTATATAGCATTAGGATAATACAAATGATAAACTGAATACTTGCCAGGACAGACATTGAGAACCATTTTGGCATTAGAAATTAAACTTTTCTCTTTGAATGATACATATATGTTGCCATTTTCATTAGATACACTGAGGTGCTGATCTGATAAAAGTAAACAGAAATAGAAATAATTTTTAGCAACATGCAATAACTTCTTATGCTTTGTTAAAATTTATTCATTTTTAGAAAAACATGTTTAACTACAAAAAACATGTTTAACTAGGGACTATGAGATTTTGGTAAAAGTTAAACTTATAAGACAACTTATTGTAAGAGAGACAATTTACTACTTTAAAATATGATTTTAGTTTTAAATAATTATAAATTCTCTAAAATGTCTACTTTCTTTTACTACTTTTATTACTTGAATTTTTTTTGAAAATATATTACATAACTGAATTCATTGACTTGTTTAAAATGAAAAAAATTATCACAATTGTTAGAACTGTTCATCTTTACATCATCAGTTCCCAAGAAACCTTACATAACTAATATTCTTTTATCATTAGTGAAGAAGATAAAAATCAGATACGAGAACAAAGGACAATAGATTTCTTGCAATCATTGCAGGAACATCAGAATGGACTTCAAGGTTTTATCTAGGCAACTTGTTTATAAGTATCAGTTAAAATAAGTTACTGGTTCTTGTTTAAATTTTGTTAGTATTTTTAATCAATGTGTTATATCCCTGGTCGTTGAATGAAAAAAAGAAGACATGTGTTGTGTAACACATAAAATAACTTTTATTCATTTACTGCCTGAGAACAGCAAGGATTGGGTTGGATTTAAACCATGAGTTACATGTGTATGTCAGCTTATCACCATGTTGAATTCAGAAGTGCCATGGTCCAACTACTGGACAAGGGGTGTAGCTCCATTGTATTTTGAATTATAATCCTTTATAGGGGGAAGTAAGTAGCACATAGGGGTTCTTTGTTCCTTGGCATTACTTGGGAACTTTGTTGAGGCAGTTCAAAGGTGTCCAATAGAATATCAAGCAGTAAAGTGGAGTTTAATTTGGTCTCTGGAAGGTTTGATGGTCATAATTGGTTTGCATGTCAAACCCAGACTGAAGACTGTAAATCCACATCATATGTAACATTTCCAAAGTGATATATAATGGGTCCTTGGGTCCATTTTTCTTTACCGTTGTGGTACTCTTTTGCAAGTACAGGTTGTCCTGGTACATATTTGTGTTTCACTGCTCCATGATGATGCTTAAACTGTCCTTTCATCACCATGTTCCTTTTTAGAGAATGGTTTGTAGTTGGATGGATGACATCTATGTGTAAACAAACTTTACATTCATCAGTGCCTCTGCTGGTGAATTTCCACTAGGTGCATTTGGATTGGGTGTAGCTCTGTAACTTATCAGAAATATTTCTAATATTTTTTGTGTGGTTCCTTTCCCTGTGTGGTTTCCTTTCTCAATCTGAGGTGTGCTCTCTTAAAGGTATCTGAAAAACGATCCACTTCTCCATTTGATTGTAGGTGAAAAGGTGGTTACCTTATGTGTTGAATACCATTCTGTGAACAGAAAATTGAAAATGCAGCTGCGGTGAATGCAGTGCCATTAGGAGAAACTAGTATCTGTGGGACTCCAAATCAACTGAAGAATTGTTTTATCTGAGGTGATGTGATTCATCTGAAAAATTTCTGGCTTTTGCTGTTAGCATCAATGAGGATAAAATAATACTTCCCCTTGATGGGTCCAGCAAAGTCAATGTGAAGACATATCCAGGATGATTCGGGGAACTGAGTGTAGCTTTCCTGTTAGATTTTGCTGCCAGTTGGCAAATGGAACATGTGCATACCAATTCCTTCATCTGGTTGTCCATGTTTGTCCAATAAACACAGCTGCATGCTAGGAATTTCATATGGCTACTACCTTGATAACTATAATAGAATTGCTTTATCACTCTTTCATGTAATGAAGATGATACAATCACACATTCCACAGTCGTCGGCTTCTGACAACAAAGATCAATACTGAAAGAATGGCTGAATTCTTTTGTCAGTGCTTACTTCTGGCCATTTTGTATGATGGAAACATATAACTTTTTTTAACACTGGATCAGAAGCTCTGCTTCATGGATCATTGTAGAAGTGACTGGTAATGCTCTTACAGTGGATACATGTGCTGAAGTGACTTCTAGCTTTAGAGATAATGCTGCGATGACTGAGTCTTCCAGTACTTTATTTTGTATAGTCATGAGCATGACCATAGTATTTTTTTAATTAAATTTGATAGAAAAATTATAATCTAAGAGCATAGTAGCCCATCTTTTCAGGTAGTTTGCTGTATACACTGAGATGTCTTTTTAGATCCCAAAACACTAACAAGAGGCTTGTGATCTGTGATCAGAGTGAAATGACACCCATACAGCATTTTGTGGAACTTTTTAATAATGCTAATGGTTCTTTTCAATTTGGCTCTGCCAGTGTCAGATGCATGAGCCTTTTGACTGCTATCATGGAAAATGTGAGAAATCATAGCTCCAATACCATAACTAGAAAAATCAGAGACCACCACAATATCCATGGATGGGTTGTATTGTGTCAGCAAATGATTGGATGAAAGTAATGACTTCAACTTTTGAAGGTTACCTGACATGTGTCAAACTACTCCTACACAACATCTTTTTTCAAAAGATTGTTCAGTGGTACACAAACTTAATGAAGTTCAATCAAAAAAAGCACTGTAATGGCTTACCAAGCAAAAGAAAGAACATAATTTTGTTACATTTGTCAGTGCTGGCATGTTTTTTATTACTGAGATATTTTCCATGTCTGGTTATTTACCATTTTTATTGAGAATAAACCCAAGGTATTTGATTTATTCTTGGAAAAATTTGCACTTTTCAGCATTAACATGGAATCAGTATTGTTAAATTTGGCTGAAAACAAAAAATAAACGTTGCAAAAGTTCATCTTGATTTGTGCCACTAAACTTATTTTTAAGTTTGTGCATGAAGTGATTTTCCATATCAGAAATTGACGGGAGGTTAAATGTATTGTACACAGACTTAACAGGAATTTCAAAAAGGTTAACTTGTTCTATCTAGTCAAAACCAATTAAATTTAATTTTGAATTATCTGCAACAAACCAGAAAATGTTCTATTTCAAAAGGAAACATCACAGTTTAACCCACCAGTTAAATGAATTGTACTTTCAGTTGCATTCATTGCTGTGTGATCTGTTTCAGACAAATCTAGCTTTTCAATTTGTTCCCAAGTTGAACACGGTAGTAATGATGTATGCAGTAGTACAATGATGTATCAAACTGGAGACAAACTGCTTTGTTGCTTACAGAAACAACAATATATTTTCTGCAGGATTTGTAATTCAATTTGAATGCTGTGTTTGTTTCAGACATTTTCCTATTTCATTTTTTAAATTTTTTCAGGTAAACATTTATGTGAATTTGGACTGCAAAGTCCTTTCTATGCCTGTAAATACTGCATTGATGTTTCTTGAACGAACAAAAGCGTGCATAATGCCAGTTGCCACAATGCCAACATTTTGAAGGAGGCTTTCATCATGGGGTTGTTTTCTTGCATGGATGTTACTGGTTATTGATAAATCATTGTTTTTTTGAATCAGCATAGTGTCTCTTTTTATGCTTAATAAATTATTACATTCATGAAGGATTTTAATGTAATGTCTTTGTCCTATTCAAGTTTTATTGAGTTGGCTGATGGTACCAAAGCTAATAATTTAGTTTTAAAAAGAGGTGATGCCTGTATTTATTTACATGATACTAAAGCAAATATTTGTAAATTTTTATTAAAAAGGGCTTAATATATCCCTAAATTTAAACAAAATATTTTCTTGGTTCAGTCTGCTGTTAGAACTGGTTTTAAAGTTAATTTTCACCGAGACAAAAGCTAATATACCCAGATGGAACTGAATTTAATATACAACAAAATGGACGTTTGTATTATTTGAAAAGTATTAAATCTGTAAAAACAGCCACCCATGGCTTAAGGACTTGGCATAAAATATTAGGCCACTATAATAATTTGGATGTTAAAAGATTGCAAGAACACGTCACTGGAATGAAAATTACATCTCTAAAGAGCTTTAAATTGTGACACATGTATTAAAGGGAAAATGATGAAATATAGAAATAGGGATCAAATCCCAAAATCAACAGAGATCTTGTTCAGAGTTTATTGCGACTTAGTGGGTCCAATTTCACCAATGGGTATTGGCACCTATTCATATGTATTAAACTTTGTTGATGAATATTCAGGACTTATTATGATATATTTTCTGAAAAACAAATCTGATACCCTACAAGCTACAAGAATGTATTTATCTGATATTTCACCTTATGGAAAAGTGAAAATAATTAGAACAGATAATGGAGGAGAATTTACTTCTGATCATTACAAAAACCTCCTAATAAATAAAGTCCTTATTCACCGCACCAGAACGGAATCACTGAACGTAGTTGGCAGACTTTTTAGAAATGGCTAGATGTCTGCTAATAGAATCTAAGTTGCCCAAAAATCTGTGGGTCTATGCATTAAATACAGCCGTATATATAAGAAACTGTTGCTATAATAGTAACATTAAAAAGACTCCTTATGAAGCTTATACGAACTACAAACCCAACGTAAGTGGTATGCATATTTTTGGTACAATTTGCTACACATATGTCGACCACAGGGCAAAACTAGATCCAAAAAGTGAAAGGGGCATATTCATTGGCTATGACAAAACATGTCTGGCCTATATGATTTATTTCCCACAAAGTAAAATAATAAGGAAGATCAGATGCGTCAGATTTACAGATTCCTTTGAGCAAGTGAAGGATCCCGAAGAAAAGAACATTAACTGCGAGGAACTGGTCCAACACGAACTAGTATGGCCTAATTAAGGGATAGGGCCTATAAATAGAAAACCCGTTCAAAATCCACAATTAAAGGAAGGTGTTATACCAGATGATATAGATGAGGAAAAATCAGATGCAAACCTTGAGTTAGAAGAAGATACAACCAAAGAAGAGGGAAAATTCCACATTATCCGACCAGAAATAGAAGAAATTTTGGAATGGGTCTATGACTGTTGCTATTGGGTGCAATGTATCCCAAAGAACTATCAAGAAGCCATAAATTCTGATAATTCCAAACGATGGATAGCCGCTATGCAAAAAGAAATGGAATCCCTACTATCAAATGATACTTTTGAATTGAAAAAGGCTCCGGATGATAAACATATTATCATTGGCTTTATACTATAAAGCGAACTGAGGATGGCTTGCCAGTGTATAAGGCTCGTTTTGTAGCTAAAGGATACTTGCAGATATACGGGAAAGATTATGTAGAAACATTCAGTCCAACAACAAACATGACAACAATCAGAATTTTGATGCAAATGGCCGCACATTATGGTATGGATATACATATGGATGTTAAAGCAACGTATTTAAATGCTCCGATTGACTATGAAATATACATAGAACTGCCAGAAGGTTTTGAAAAAGGTGATAATTATGTATGGAAACTGAAAAAGTCACTATATGGGCTCAAGCAAAGCAGACAAAGATGGAATAAATTACTACATTCCTATTTAATTGAATAACATTTTGAACCCTCCCCAGTTGACCCATGCCTGTACACAAGAATATTTAATAATGAAATATTAGCAATTCTGATTATTTAGGTCGACGATATGTTAATTGCTTCAAAATGTGAAGCTGCTCTATTAAAAATTTCTTAAATATAAGGTTTAAAATGACTGACTTGGGTCGACTATCATGGTTTCTTGGTATACAGTTTGAATTTAAAGACAACTCTATTACAATGAATCAATCCAGATACATCGAAAAACTCTTATCTAAATTTAGCATGCAAAATTGTAAAACACGAACTACTCCATGTGAAATAGATTTAAACACAATTATGAATAATGAAGATGGTATAGCAGCGTGTGAGAAAGAATACAGAATATTGAATGGAAGTCTTATTTATGTCATGACATCAACAAGACCAGACATCTGCTATACAGTTACTAAGTTGTCCTAAAACTTAAATAAACTGAGGATTGTGCATTTAACAAGAGATAAGCAAGTTTTACGTTATTTAAAGGGAACTAAGAATCAGTGCCTAGTATTTTGACAATCAAAAAACCCACTACAACTGGAAGGATTTTGTGATGCTGATTGGGTAATTTCACCAGATTGTAAAAGTATCACAGGCTATTGCTTTAGATTGGCAAAAGATAATCTAATAATTGGCTGGAAATCTAAGAAACAGGGAATGATTTCCCTTTCAAAATGTGAGGCAGAATATGTTGCATTGTCGCAAGCAACACAAGAGGCTATTTTTCTTAAATTACTAATAAAAACAATTACAACACTGATAATAAGTGAGCCTATAACTATTTACTGTGACAATAAGGCCAGTATTGCTTTGGCTAAAAATCCAATAATACATCAAAGATCAAAGCATATTGATATTAAATATCAATTTGTTAGGGATCAGGTACAAAAGAAAACAGTACAAATTGAATATGTTCAATAAAAAAATAATGTGTCGGATTTGTTAACAAAGGCAATTACAAAATTGAAATTAGGGGCTTTCATATTTGGTACTGACGTATAAGGTCCTTATTAACCTGAAATACTTAACAGTGGACAAAATGACATAACTAATTTAAAAAAAAAAAATTTTAATTACAAAACAAAAAAGATATATTTTATGAATACTAAAGTATTTGTTCCATATGAATATTGACTTTACTAATATTTTGAAAGAAGATTCCATAATGCACCCAAAATGGGGAGGTGTTGGAGTTTTTTGGGTGCCCTTGTGTGCCAGCCAAAATGAGCTGACTCATTTTATAGTATACAAATAGAAGGGTTAACCAATCAGAAGGCTCAAAATATTCAATGCGACGTGTATAAAGGCGGCCATATTTTTCCCAAATATTCACTGCCAGCCTTTGATTACTGATATTCGCTGACATTCTTTTTTGCTTTTCCAGACTGCTGTTTTTGTCGCCTGACTATTTGTTGAACATTACACCTATTTGATTGAATTTGCTGTTTTTGAAGCCCATCTAATTTTTTGGATATTTCTGTTTTGAACATCATTTTTGGTTGAGTTCGTTTTTTTATTACCGCCTTTTTTCATGACTGTTTGAAAAGTTTTTTGATTTCTTCTTTTGCCTTTTTTTACCCTCCTCATTTTTTATTTTTACCCCTTAATTTTTGCTTTTTCTCTTTTAGTCTAGTCTTCCTCTTTCATTTTCTTTATTTTCTCTTTTAAATATATCTTCATTTTCTTTATTTCTGTGTTAATTTCTGACTAACTTTAATTTCTCGTTATTTCTTTAATTCTTTCCTTTTAATATCCATTAAGTTTTCTCATGTATTGTTTTTATTCTGTGCCATATTTGTGCTAATCTTTGTATTGTCTCTTTGTATTGTCTAACTTGTGTAATTATTTTCTTTTGTTTATTTGTATATTTATCCCAGTTATGTGCGCTTCCTGCAATAGTCTGACTGGTGGGGGTGGAGTTTTGAGATACTATTAGATAAAGATGCCTTCCGCTCCATCCCCAACTGTCTGGTAGTAGAGAGTTTGAAGTTGCCGATCATTGTGACCAGCCGTAAACTGGTATGCTGGAAGTGTGGAGAGACTGGTCACCTCTCTTCTTCCTGCCCAGAGAAGAAGGCCTCTGGAAGTCAAGCTCCTGTTGACCAAAATTCCCCTCTGACCGAGACCTTACCTACCGCCTCACCTGTAATGGGCATGCCAGCATCTGGAACTGGTAGGGATAATCCCCCAGTTGGCCAAAAGGCCACATTCCCCAAAGAGTCTTCGCCCACTGCTAGTGCAGTTACGGAGAAGGGGGAATGGCTAGTTGCTGGTATGTCCAGAAGGAAGCACCAGACAGTGGGTCCTCAGTCCCCTGAAGGCCCAAGGACAAAAGGCACAGCCTCACTCCTTCTGGCAACGTTAAGGGCGATGCCCTGGCCTCTGAACTATCTTTCCAAGAAAAACAAAAATGATTCAACCTCGGATTCGAGAAATCGGAAAAAATTAAAGACCTTAAAAAGAAACTGGACAAGCAAAAAAAGACTCAACCCCAAAACCCTATTCCTTCAACGTCCTCTACCTGGTCCTCCCCTTCACCTAAGAAATGACTTTCCCCACTGGCAATGCCATCGAAATCGCATCCCTCTAGCAGAGATCCCAGCCCTTATAAACATAGATCATTTTACACCCCTCTCCACACACCCAGTCCCTCTCCTGTTAAACAAAGAGCCTCCCACACCCCTCTGCATACTCCCAGTCCTTCCCCGGTTAAAAATGCAGAAATGCCACCTCCCTCTTCTAAGCGCTACGTAAGCCCCATGCAGGAGCTAAAAGATAAGAAGAAAAAAGCGCAGAAGTTCATTTATAACACAGGAGAGGATGCTTGCAGAATTTCCCCGGCTCAGGCCGAGAGAGCCTGCGATTATGGAAATGGCATTAAAGAATTAAGGTATTTACTCTCGATAAGACAGTTTGCAGACACGGACATTGAAGTCCCTCAAAATTTCCCGCGTGCTCAAAAGGTTTTGACTGTTATCAGAACCGGCTCTGGAGTGAAGCAAATTTGGGCTATGCTGGATGAAGCTATCATGTCTTACAAGATGGCCTTGCCCATTGCAATTGTACAGAATCAGTAGCTAAAAACTTAAAGCAATTTTGTGCAGGGAGGTTCCCAGTTTTAGTTTACCCCTGCCTGTATAGAGCTCTAAAATTGACTTTCAAATGGGATATCGGCAGAATCTCCCATCAAGACTGAGATGGGCCATGGGTCTATGGGAGAAGTTGTTAGTATCCTTACCCCGACCATGATTAATTCAGTACTACAAACCTAATCTGTTTTCATTATAGCACTCTGGTTAGCAAGTATAAATGCTCGGGGCCTGAAGTCCGAGTCTCGCAGAGCGAGGCTCTCTCACGATCTTCAGTGCCTCGGGGTGAATGTTTGTTGTGTGCAAGAGACCCGGTTTTCTTCTCATGACCATGAGGACTTGCTGCCTAAGGGGTTCTCCCTTTTTTCAGCATGTTTTGATGGTTGTTTGAGGGGTGTCTCTTGGCTAGTGAGCAAGTCTTTGAAGGCTGCATATACTCTTGTCTTCACAGATCCAGCGAGCAGGCTTTGTGTGCTGGATGTTACCATAAAGTATAAGGCTCTACGAATCATTGGGGTTTATGCACCCAATAACCATTCTGAGTAGACTGCTTTGTTTTGGCGGATCGAGCCGTACTTGATGACATCTCATCGGGTAGTTTTAGTGGGGGATTGCAATGCCGTCCTAGACTCCAATAGGGCAAAATTTGGGTACTAACAACCGGGACATGAAACTATTTTTGGACTTTATTGACGAGTTTGATCTTGTCGATAAGTACCATAATGAACACCCTCGGGAGGTAGCATGGACTTGGACAAATAGTGGCAACTCGGCTCCTGTAACGCTTGCTAGCTACCTCGACCGAGTCTTAGTTAGGAGAGTCGATGTAGGGCTCTTAGGGTGTCCAAGCTTCCACTATATAGTTTATACGGATCATAGGCTTGTCTGGGTCCGTGTAAACTTAGATAAGCCTAAGGCTAGGTTGGCTGGGTACTGGAAATTAAACTGTTCACTATTTGGTGAGCAGGATTTCCGGACCAGCTACTACTAATGATACAGAGGGAATTGACGGGGGTGGTTGTTAGGAATGCCTGGTGGGATAAATTAAAATCCAAGATTAGAATGTTTGCTGCCGAATTTAGTCGTCAACTCAATCTAGAGAAATTAGCGGCGCAAACAGCTTTAGAACAAAAAGTTGATCGGGCTGTGAAATCCCGTAATAGTGGGGAAATAGCCTTAGCTAAGGCAGAGTTGGCCTCCTTGTTTATCAAGAAGGATCAAGCTCTGGTAGTTAGGGCTAGGTTAAAAAGAATGTCCTCTGAGGCGACGAATATGGCCACTGAATTTGCATGCAGAGGTAAATCAGAGCGCAGCTTGGCGACATATCGCGTGCGTCACATTGCCGGATAATTGGACCGTGACTACAATCGCGGGCATATGCAAGGCCTTTCGGGATTACTTTTAGGAACTTGCTCGGTTTGACGCCCATTTAGCTGACTTTCCCTGCCTCGAGGCAGCTGAAGCAGCTGGGTGCAAGGGTCCCATCACAGAATCGGAAATCTGGGAAGCGCTGAAACAGGTTGGCCTGGATAAATCTCCGGGATTAGATGGTCTTCCCTACAAAGTTTACTTGAGGCAGTTGCCCGTTTTTGTTCCTTTGCTGGAACTGATTTTCAACAACTGGATGAAGCAGGGGTCTATACCACAACGCTTCACCAGGGGTGTGATCAAGTTGCTGCGTAAGGACAAGAACGGCAGGGATGGGTTAAATAACTTTCGCCCTTTGACTATGTTAAACACAGAGTTAAAGATTTTGGCAAAGATCTTAGCTAACCGTTTGCAGCTTGTCCTGTCTAGTATGATTGACTCTGAACAGACTTGTGCTGTGAAGGGCAGGACTATTCAGGATAACCTGCATATGGTACGCTTGATCTTAGAACAAGTTGACAGTGAAGCTGCACTGATCAGTTTAGATCAAGCCAAGGCCTTCGATAGGGTTGACCATCAGTTTCTTGAGGATGTCCTTTCAGTGGCCGGTTTTGGACCCGACTTTTGTATGTGACCCCCGGTGCACTGGTGGAGGTGAATGGGGTAAGATCCTAATCTCCAGTTGGAAATGAATTGGTTGGAGGTACAAGGGAAGGCCGATATCGTGGTTAATCTGTGGTCTCAGAGTAGGCTTTCCTTGAAGAGGAGGGTGTAAGTATGTGTTTCACACCTCTACCTGATTCTCCTTTACCGACTTCCACTTCCATCTGCCAGACTAATATCATTAGTAAGGCTCTTGTTCTCTTTCTTGTGGAGAGACAAGGCCGCTATTGTATCTCAGGAGATCTGTTGCCTTCATCCCTCTGAGGGCGGTCTGGGTATGCCTAGCATTGAGATTCATCAATATATGCTTCGCATTAACTTTCTAGACTAATATATGCTTTGCATTAACTTTCTAGACCACGTATTAGATGAGGAGGGCGCCTTCTGGAAGGAAGACATCCGCAGACATTTCCCATCCCTGAGAAGTGTGCACTCATGCGAGGAGGAGGCCAGCCGTACACCCTGAGCCGAATGCTCCTTCTACTGTGAATGTCATTGTGCTCTGAAACACCTCTTACGGGTGTCAGATGGCCTCTCCAACGTCCAGGCATTGTCTCATAGGGCATTGTATCAAGTGTTAGTCAGGGGCTCGTTCAGAACGATCTGATTGACGAGCTCGGTCTTACAAATCAGGAGGCTTGCTCGATATGGGCTTGGGCGACTGGGTTGAAATGCCTCAAGTTACTGTTTTGGGGAGGTCTAGACCATTGGTCATGCCTTCTTTCATTGCAGGGTGGTAGTGCTGTTGTGCAGGTTTGTTGAAGGCCTCATGATCCACATGCTGCAAGGAAAGTCCTTGAGGCTAGTTCTGTTTGTAGCAATGTGGTGTTGCAGATAACGAAGGCTGAACATTATGTGTTCTGTTGCTTACTAGGTGTTATGAGAGTTGTGATTTGGATGACGTGTAAGAAGGAATTCTATGAGGGCGAGAAGTTCACAAACAATTGCTGTGTAAAACAAGAACAAAGGAAGCTAATCTGAACAAGTTACATATAATGATTAAAAGTTAATGGTTCTTCACATGCTCTTTTTTAAAAGAGCATGTGAAGAACCATTAACTTTTAATTATGTATAAGAAAAGAAAATATTTTTACAGAAATTTTTATTATAGGTATCAAAAGCTGAATTTGCTTTTTGCAAAAAGAATTCAAAATCTTAAGTCATATGTCATTACCTTGTTTCCTGCTTATCCATTTATTTGTTTTCAAATCTATTTGATTTCCTGCAAGACAATTTGGGACATCAGATCTGAAGACTGCTGAATTTTCATACTTATAACTTTTAGCAGTGGCTGCTAAATTGATGTCAAACTCAGAAAAAGCACTAGCTGATTTCAGACAAGTCATTTGGATTGTTTCTCCTATACCTGAATTTGAATTAATTATTGAATTGACAGGTAAAGGTCTTTTGAATGGCTGTTCCTCAGGTATAGACTTCAGTTTTTCTGAATTTGATTGTAATGGTTCTAGTAATAATTTAAGTGCTTCAATATGAGAATTTTCAGGCAATCCAATATCCTTTGCTACTTCTTCAATTTGACCACTCTGCTTATTGTAAGACAGTATCCAGTGAATTTCTTTATTTTCTGCCTTTTTCTTGTTGGGTAAATCTTTAATATCAGATGAAAACACAAGTGAAGGAGCCTTATAGCCCTGGAAAATAAAGAAAAATTCTATCAATCTAAATTATATAATGAACAAAACATTTTAAAATAACTAGTAATCTAAAGAATAAATCTTTATAAATCAATGATTTCATATCAGTACGTATAAAAAGATATCCTAAAAATAATAAATTTTAAATGTAGAAAGTTTTTACTTTTCACAATAAAACAGAAAAGGTTTTGTGAATAAAATACAAAATGTCAAGGAAAGGGCCTTCATTCTAAACTACTTGAATGTTTTATATAATTCTATCACTATTATTTGAAGCTAATGGTTCTTAAAAGATAAGTTAGTGGATTTAACATATCAACCCATGCTAAATGAGTCCCTATTTTTCATTTTTTTTAATTCCAAAATTACATATATGCCTTATAGGGATAGTTTTCATGTTAACCATTTTACATTTATGATCAAGAAGAATATATCAAACTATAATCCAACCTACATGTAGACTGTTTTCAGACATGAAATAGAATATCATCACGCAATCTTGACACCAGTGTCCACATTTATATTTAGACCACCAAAATAGCCTATAAGTTAAATATTGCAGGTAGATTGGGAAAGATCCTTACTAAAGATACTTACATTTTATTTAAGGACTATAAACCAAACTTCGCTAGCAGTACACAATCTAGACTAATAAACCCAACTAAAACTGAACTAGGTCTAATCTCAAAAATTATAATTAAAAAAATAACTGATCACAATGTGTGCTAAACTTTGGAAGGATTTGTCAGATACTATCAAATGGTTTGCAAATATGAGTATTAAGGATAAAGCAATGTTCATTAAATTTGACATAATAGATTTCTATGGCTCTATCTCTAGGGACCTCCTAGTTAATAGTATTAACTTTGTAAAAATTATATGAAAATAACGGATGATGAAATAATATCATCTTAACAGCTAGAAAATTATTGCTAACACTAAATAATTCTACCTGGACTAAGTGCCACAATGATGAATTTGATGTCCCCATGGGAGCGTATGACTCAGACCAGGTTGCTGATTTAGTATGTTTTTATATTTTAAATGTGCTTAGTAGAATTGTAAAACCAGAACTAGTAGGATGTAGGACTCGTCTTCATCCTCAATAGTAATGGTTCATTAACAGAAAAGTTACAAAAGAAAATTATTAGGGCCTTTAAATTTCTAGGGTTTAAGATAGAGATTTCTTCTAACCTTAAAATAGTTGACTATCTAGACATCACACCTTAATCGTAATGATAAAACCTTACCATAAAGAAAATGAAACCCCCAGCTACATTAATATTGGTTCTAATCACTCCAATGCAATCCTAAGACAAATACTCACTACAGTTTGCACCAGAATTAGTAAATTATCATCCAACAAAAAAATCTTTAATAAAAATAAAGAACCATATGAAAAGGCTCTCCACAAAAGTGGTTTAAAAAATAAGCTTTCTTACTTAACCCCTATCGGTAGTACCAAAACACTGAAAGTGGGATGTAGGTGTAGAGATAGAAAAAGAAAAAGAAAAATGATTTGGTTGACCACCCCACTTCTGCAAACTGTCATGTATTAATATCGGACAATACTTCCTAAAATTAATAACTAAACACTTCTACAAAAACAATCCTCTAAATAAGATATTCAAAAGTAAATTGATCAAAATTAGCTACACTTGCATTAATAATATGTACCAAATTATAATTCCCATAATAATTACATCTTAATTAAATTCAATGAAAAAAATCTAAATCTAGCATAAAACCCCCCTGTAATTGTAGAATTAGAGAAAACTGCCCAGTCTAGGGCAAATGCAGATCTACCAGGATAATATACCGGGCAACCATCACCACTAAAGAAATATGACAAATTATAATATTTATATTTGTATTTTTGCAGGAGAATTGAAACAGAGAATTTATACACATAGACACTCATTCACCAATTCAAAATTAAAACATCAAACGACCCTTCCAAAAAATTTTGGGAATTGGAGGAAAAGGGTCTGAATCCTCAGATAAATTGGAAAATTTTAGGTTTTGCAAACACCCGCAAAAGTTTTAGAGATAGGTGCAAGCAAGGTGTTTAGGGGAGAAAATCAGAATAATAAAAAACAATAATCAATGCAAACTATTAAATCAACAGAAAGAGCTAATTATGTAAACAAAGGAGCAGGTTCAAACTTATATAAGAATATAGATCTTACCTTATTACTTACTAACTCCCCAAAAAACTACAGTCCCCAAACTGATGCAACCCCCTGTGATTAAATTCTTACTTTACTATCCTTATCTTATAGAATTCCGAGTACAGCTTAGTATTCCTAATAATTTAACTGATCCCGAATAGTGTAATTGAATTGTGTGTGTGTGTGTGTGTGTGTGTGTATATATATATATGCACACACACACACATATGTATGTGTAGGTATATATGTCTTTATGGGTACATATATGTATGTGTATGCAAATATACATGTGGGTGTGGGTATATGTATATGTGTTGTGCAACATGATTTATTTTATTCCACTCAGTGTCTTGGTATTACTCACAAAATTTATGAATTTATCACTCAACTAATTTAACTTTAATTTGTTTTATATTTAAATCCACCATCACTTAATAATAATATTAAACCCTCATTGTCTAAATACTACTTACTCTAAATCACAGTAAAAGACACTTGTTTTCATAGTGTAGTATCCCATAGTAGGAACTGGTATTCATTTACATACAATGAAAGGCTTTGGCCATAAATAAACTCCGATTTCAGACCACTTCGCCTTAAAGAGATGCTTTACGCCCTACCCTCGTCACCAACACAAGCTCCTTATCAAAAACAAGGCGTCCCATTAAGTAGGACTTCTATCTGAAATAAATTCAAAACCCCAATTCCAGACAGGCATTCGAGGGCTGATGAGGATCAGCATTAAGTTGTGCCAATCTGAAATAGACTATACCCACATGAGGTAATTATGGATTTTTACTGTAATATATATATATATATATATATATGTGTGTGTGTGTGTGTTTTATACAATAATTATTGATCTAGATAACTGTCAAGCACTTTGTTGGCAGAAATTCTATTTGTCTTGATATATGCTAAATTATGTAATTTTATGTATATCAATAAGGATTATTATTATTATTATTATTACATAATTTGTTTGCTTGTTTTGTTTTACAGCATATCAATCTCAAAGGGTTATTTAATGCCAACAAAATTCTTTATTGGTTGTAATATTTTTTTTTTCATCCAAAATCTATTGCTGGTAATATTTTTTCTTCAAAAATCTATTATTAATATGATATATATTATATAAAATATATTTTTTTTCCAGAAAATGTATCACTGTTAATATTTTTCAAAAATGTATTGCTAGTAATAATGTATTTCTGTTAATAATTTTTTTACAAGAAAGTATTTCTGCTATTAAAACCTATTTTTACATTTCCATAGTCTTTTGACTCCAGTTTAGGGGTTAACTATTTGTCCATAGCTGGAACCCTAATAGGTGCTACCACCCTGGGTCAGGGTGGACCTGGGAATATTAGCACTCCTCAAAACCTGATCAGAGGACATAGTTTATCATCATACCCAGGATGGATTATTATTATATAATAAAAGTAATAATAACAACATAACATATACATAAAATTATATAATTTACCATATGTCAAGGGAAATAGAATTTCTCCCAACAAAGTCCTCGATAGTTATCTAGAGCAATAATTATTGTATCAAAAATACTGAAAGTTCAAGATACTTATTGAGTATGAGTGATGTTTCACTCTTCTTCATCATTTTCTTCTTCTTCATCACTCATACTCAGTATGATTGATGTTTCACTCTTCAGGACACAGAGAAGAATGATTGTATTAATTATTACAGAATATTTGTATTTATATTATTTTGTAATAATAATTAATACAATCATTCTTATCTGGGTCATCATGAAACTACCAATCTTCAATAAGTATTGTGAAACTTCAATATATTGTGAACTACATATTTATATATAAAGTGTTGGTTCCAATCCAGTTAGGAATAGATATTTATTTGTACTTATGTACAAAATGTGGCTCATGGCCAAAAAAGGGACTGGGGAAGGAGGGTCTTCTTCTGTCTTAATTCTAAACTTAGCTAATCACAAACATGGACCCAAACATACCAACAATAGTCCTATCACCAAAATGACACATTCACTCCTACCTTTCTTACTATGTCCACCATAATACCTCTATGAAATCCTAACTAGTCCCCATATGTACATTTCAATGTCTGTGAGGGAGGGGAAAAAACATCAATTTAAAAAAAACCCAATGATTATTTACAATATGAATTAATACTATTTACATGGAAACAAAACAAAATAAGGTTAGTAATAAAACCCCCCACAATCCCTAAATGTGGCGGAAACATCAGTTAACTGGACGAAATAATTGCGGGATTATAACATTATAAAAAATCAAGCATGCACACAAACACGCACTCATTTAGACACAATAACAAATACGAAAACACACACGAAACAAAAGTCATTCTACAACAACCAGAGAACAGACATCACTGACCACCTAACGAGGGAGGGGATGGGGAATTAAACAAAAGAAAGATGGGGACAGAAATAAAAGGGGCCAATGAGCATGCATACCCTAGTTAAGTTAACCAGAAACGGGAAACTAAATGTTCAAACTAAAAACCTAAACTAGCCTAATATTGGGGAGGGTTACCTCTGTTCAACCCAGGAAGGACAAAATCCTGTACCTAACCGACATCCAAGTACCACGCCAGGTCAGCCCATTTCACTCTACACAATCGCTCAAGATTTACCCACCTTTTGCCGAATTCTGACGAAGAGATTCGCCGCCTTTCCGTCCTAATTTTAACTTTAAGCAGACGCCTAAAGTACAAGATCAGTTGGGAAGAGGTGAACTTCTCACCTCCATAGAATCCCTTCTGACGTGTCGACCAAATCATGACTCTCATAACTCTTAGTAAGCAGTGGAACATATAAAGTTCAGCCTTCGTCAATGGCAGCGCCACATTGCTACAAACAGAAGAGGCCTCAAGGACAAAGAACTTTCCGTGCAACATGCGAACCATGAGGCCTTCAACAAACTTACACAATGGTGCTACCAACTTGCAATGAAAGAAGACATGACCGAGGGGTCTCAACTTCCCCATCACAGCGTCGGCAGTTTGGAGATTTCTCCAAGCCCTCTGCGCAAAGCTTTTTGGCGACCCAGAGGACCCATGCACCACCAGCCAGGTGAGGGATGCCTCATCGTTATTGAGACATTTCAACCCGGGAGCCCAAGGCCAGATCGAGTGAGCCTCCTGCTTCGTAAGACTGAGCTCGTCAATCAGATCATCATGAACAGACCACCTAACTAACACTTGATATAATACCCTACAAGACAATGCCTGGACGTTGGAGAGGCCATCCGACACCCGTAAGAAGTGTTTCAGAGCAAGACGACATTCACGGTAGAAGGAGCACTCGGCTCGGGGTAAACGGCAGGCCTCCTCCTCACACAAGTGCACACTTCTCAAGGATGGGAAATTTCTATGGGCGTCTTCCTTCCAGAAGGTGCCCTCCTCATCCTGTCCGCGACACAAATGATCTAGGAACCCGATGCGAAGCACATAAAGACGGATCTCAATGCTAGGCATACCTAGACCGCCTTCAGATGGATGAAGGCAACAGATCTCCCGAGAGACTCTGGCAGCCTTGCCTCCCCACAAGGAGAACAAGAGCTTCACTAACGCCAGCAAAGTGTCAAACGGAAGTGGAAGTACAGAGAGTCAGTAAAGGAGAATCGGGTAGATATGTGAAACAGATACCTCCGCCCTCCTCTTTAAGGAAAGATTCCTCTAAGACCACAAATTAATTGCGATCTCGGCCTTCCCTTGTACCTCCAACCAATTCATCCCCAACTGGATATTTGGACCGAACCAGACGCAGAGTATCTTGACCGGTCTATCCGTCCAGTGGAAAGGTCCGGGAAGAGAAACTCTCTTCCACGCACCCAACCGCAAGCTAATAGACTTATCACGGTTGATCTTGGCCCCTGTCACCATCTCATAAACACTGATTTCTTTGCTGACTTCATTAATCTCAGCTCTGCTCAACACAAGAACCGAAACGTCGTCAGCATAAGCAGAATCCCTGGCCGACGTGGTAGCACCAGGCAGGGAAATTCCGCGCAGGACCAGATTTGCCTTTAACTTGCGAAGGAAAGGTTCCAACGCAAGAACATAAAGCATAGACAAAAGCGGACAACCCTGACAAATAGCTCGAGACAATACAAAACGTTCCGGTCTTACCCTGTTCACTTCCACCAGCGCACTGGGAGTCGCATACAGAAGACGGATCCAAGAGCGAAAGTACAGCCCGAAACCGGCAGCTGAAAGAACAGCCTCCAGAAATCGATGGTCAACCCTATCAAAGTCCTTGGACTGATCCAAACTGATCAGTGCGGCTTCGCTGTCGACATTCTCTATGATCAAGCGGACCATATGAAGGTTGTCCTGAATAGTCCTGCCCTTCACAGCTCAAGTCTGTTCGGTGCCAATCAGACGAGACAGGACAAGCTGCAAACGGTTAGCTAAGATCTTTGCCAAAATCTTTAACTCTGTATTTAACATAGTTAAAGGGCAAAAATTACCTATCTCATCCCCACTGTTTTTGTCCTTACGCAGCGACTTGATCACACCCCTGGTGAAGCGTTGAGGTATAGACCCCTGCTTCATCCAGTTGTTGAAAATCAGTTCCAGCAAAGGAACAAAAACGGGCAACTGCCTCAAATAGACGTCGTAGGGAAGACCATCTAATCCCAGAGATTTATCCAGGCCAACCTGTTTCAACGCTTCCCAGATTTCGACTCTGTGATGGGAACCTCGCACATGGCCGCTACAGCTGCCTCAAGGCAGGGAAAGTCATCTAAATAGGTGTCAAACTGAGCAGGGCTCAGACCGGGCTCCCTGGTAAAAAGATACCAAAAAGCCTCACATATGCCCGAGTTTGTAGTCACAGTCCACCTATCTGGCATTGTGACGCACGCGATATGCCGCCGTGATGCATTCCTACTCTCCTCTGTACGCAATTCTGCGGCCATGTTTGTCGCCTCAGAGGACATTCTTTTTAACCTAGCCCTAACTTGATCCTTCTTGATAAGCAAAAGAGGCCAACTCTGCCGTAGCTAAGGCTACTTCCCCACTATCACAGCATTTAACTGCCCGATCCACTCTTTGCTCTAAAGCCGTTTGCGCCGCTAATCTATCTAGAGTGAGTTGACAGCAAAAATCGGCAGCAAACGTTCGAATTTTAGATTTTAATTTGTCCCACCAGGCATTTCCCACCACAGCCCCCGTCAGTTCCCTTTGCAACATTAGTAGCAGATGGTCCCGGAATTCCTGCTCGCCAAATAACGAGCAGTTGAATTTCCAGTAACCAGCCATTCTAACCTTAGGCTTATCTAGCCTATGAACCAAATGAACTATATAATGGAAGCTTGAACACCCTAAGAGCCCTACATCGACTCTCCTAACTAAAACTCAGTCAAGGTAGCTAGCACGCACACCTACAGCCAAGCTGCCACTATTTGTCCAAGTCAAAACTACCTGCTGAGGGTGCTCGTTCCGGTATTTGTCAATGAGATCGAACCCCTCGACAAAGTCACGAAATGGTTTCACGCCCCAGTTGTTAGTACGTGAATTTGAATTTGACCCTATATGATCTATGTTGGGGTCAAGGATGGCATTCCAATCCTCCACTAAAACTACCCGCCGTGATGTCATCATAAAAGGCTCGATCCGCTGAAACAAAGCAGACCCCACAGCCTGGATATTGGGCTCATAAACCCCAATGAGACGCAAAGCCTTATCCTTTTATGGTAACATCCAGCACGCAAAGTCTGCCCACCAGATCTGTGAAGACAAGAGCACATGCAGCCTTCAAAGACTTGCTCACCAGCCAAGAGTCACCCCTTGAGCGTCCATCAAAACATGCTGAATAAAGAGTAAACCTCTTAGACAGAATGCCTTCATAATCGCGAGAAGAAAAACTGGTTTCTTGCACACAACAAATATTAGATTATTTTGTAGTGAAAATTGGAATGAAAATAATCACCCACCTGATCACAAACGGTATATGTTCTGCGTGCAAAGTTTATTTTTTTGACTGGAAAAACATGGCTGCCCCCAGCAAGCTTATATTGCGAATGGTCATGTATCCTCATGCGGGCGGTTGCGTAAAACCACGGAAAGTGAATTCACGCATGCAAATGAAGGAAGGCAGAAAAGAACATAAAAACGGCGAACACTCGTGACTCAAGGAACAAAAAAATCTTTTGCAACGTTGAAGAAGAATCGTGTAAAGTAGAAAGCAGAGGCACAGGAAGAAATTATTGAGTAAATTGAGGGAGTTTATCAGTCATTGTGGTTTTACACCAGGGGCACCAAGAGAATAGTTTTTGTTCAGGAATTTGTCAGTCGTCGTGGATTTGCAACCGGTTCATATTTTATTCAAACTATTTAAACTTCAAACATTTAAACTCTAGGTAGAAAAAATAACATTAAAAAAAAAACATAAATTCAAACTAGCATCCTAAAAAGAAAAACAAGAAGAAAAAAAAGACTTTTATATGCTGAAGTGATGTCAAAGGTTGTAAAGCAAAGGCTCTATGGAAGAGTTTTCCTTCAGTTTGTCAGTGAAATCTGAGAGAAGTCTTCTCTAAGATTATGAAAATGTGACAATTCCAATATCCAAGAATCTTTTTTTATTTATTTAATTTTATGGCATTGTATCTCTCCACCTACCCTTTATATCTTAATCCTTTCTTTCCCTATTAGCTCGTTCTTTTTCTCACTTCTATGTAAAAAGAAGAACAAAAAATACAGACATGAAAAACCAAAATCAACTAATCCACTGACAAGCTGAGCCGCTCACAAAGGTGATCCTTCACAACCCCCTCCACTAATTCACGATACCATACCTTTTGAGGCCGTGAAAGGTCACTGAACTGAGGAAAGACCTTCAAGGCCTCTCAACACACGTTGAGGAAAGTCAGCTTTTTCTAGGACCTATGATGGTGCTTATCCCAGGAAATGGGGAAGAGTGTTGGTAAGGCTAGGAAAGGCATCCCTAACACTCTCCGCCAAAATTGAATCCTCTGTCAAAACATGGCAAGCTCACTGAAGTGTGTCGATGATTCACCAAGTGTGGCTATCACAGCCATGACACAGATGTTGGACACATGCTTCTTTATGGACCTTCTGCTTGCAACCATCCCACAAGAGGGTGAACAACAAGTGCTCAATCATATTCCTATGGTTCTTGCAAAAAGGAAGTACAGACATATGGTTAACGATGAGAGGAAAGATGTATGTGGCACACACCTCAGACCTACAAAAACAACCTCCTTCGGGGCCAAGTCTGGACTGGCGCTCAACCTTTGCCTGTACTTCTGACCAATTTTTATCTAGCTGGAGATCACACTCCAAGAATCCTGATAGGACTGTCCATCCAACCAAAGGGCACTGGAAGATCGACCCCATTCCAGACACCTAACCACAAGCTGGAAGATTTGTTATGGTTAATGTTGGCCCCCATGATCTTTTTGTACAATTCAAGCACCTTTTGTACCACCTCAATGTTGCTGCAGCACAACACGAAAGTAGATACATCATTAGCATATAAGGAAATATTAACTTGAGCTCCACTAGTGACAGTGATTCCATGAAGGGCTAGATTGCTCACTGTATCCTTCAGCTGGCAAAGGAGGGGCTCCAACTCCAATGCTTAAAGTAAGAGCGACAGCAGGAAAGGCTGACGAGACGGTGCAAGAGCACATGATCGCTTTCTTTTCACCTGTACCACATCACTGGGGGAATGATACAGGAGGCTAATCTACCTGCAGAAGTCAGGTTTGAATCCAGCGGCCTGCAGGACAGCAGTCAGGTAACGATGGTCGACCATATCAGATGCCTAGGACTGATCTAAATTGATCAGTGCAGATTGCTCATTGTCTTTTACACCCTCTAGGATCATGTGAATCAGATGCAGGTTGGTCTGAATTGTTCAGCACTTCACAGCACAAGTCTGCTTATGTCCTAACAGAATCCCAACAACTGACTGCAAACATTCTATCAGAATATTGGCCAAAAACTTTAACTGTGTTTAGCAGAGATATGGGCCTGTAATCATCTAATTCCCCTTACATTCAAACTCGCTATCTTAAGAAACATTTTTCAAGTTGATTCCCCTAGACTGGATGGAAATCTGTGGATTTAACGGCTCCGATGGATTGTCCCAGAGTCCCTGTCTCCATTTCTGTTGTCATGTGACCATCCAGGATAATGCCGCTGATGTCCATCAGACAAATGATTTTTAGAGCCCTATATAATTAAGGACGGAGAATATCAGAAAGGTGTCCCTAGCCTCAGAAAGAGGATCTCATACTCTCAAGTTCCTCTCTGAATTCCAGATCCAGGTTATCACCCCTGTGGCCTTTGGAAAATTTCAAAGGCTCTTCAACTGACTGTTCGTCCATGGAAGAGGTCTTAAACAGTGGTCTCAATAAAGCTTTCCTCTGGGATGAGAGGTCCATTCCAAGGCCTGCCTGTTTAATTGACAGTACTTTCCCCTTGGGATAATGTTTCTTTTTTGGAGAAGTGCTATGGTGAAGGGTGTTGAGAGAAGGAGTGTTGAGGAGAGAAGTTGTTATCAGTTGAAGGTGTGATGGGAGTGGATGTGTTGGGAGGTGGGAAGTGGGGAGAGCAGAGCTTTAAAAGGGGAAGAAAGGATGCTCCTTGTAATGATTTGTTATTCGGTATTATCTGGTGAAGCAGGGACGGATTAGGACTTTGGTTTCTCCATGGCCTTCTCTGCCCTACTTCAGCCTGCTTGTTTTTCTTTCTTTGACATTTTATCCACTTTTTCCTCTTCATCTTCTCTCATCCTTTTCAACAATGAGGACTGAGGTGGGGGCATCTCATCCATCTCCACTTCTCCACATTTTTTTGTTGTGGATGGAGGTTCTCTTGCCTCTCTTGTCTCCAGCTTCAGTTGGGGCTTCTTTTTCTCAACACTTTGCTGCTGCTGATTGCATTTTGCTACCTTAACCTCCTATTGGTGGGTAGAGGTTGCCTCTTTCATCCCCTTTTTACAACTTCAGTCCACCCTCCTGAAACATTCGTTGCTTTTGGACTAGTCTGAGCTTCTTTGTCCTCCTTATTGTTTTGTGTTTGCAGTTCTGGTCTCTTTCATGGACACGTTTTGGAAAGGTGACCTGCAGCTCTACAAGCCCAGCAGAGAGGTTGGCACCCTTCCATTACTACATATATGGGACATCTTCCGCACATCAAATTATTTGGTATTTCCATAAATTTTTTTCTGGTGACAGTTACTCAGATTTCATCTGATGTAAATACCAGGTAGTTGGTGGGTGTCAGCATAGAGGAAGCACTTAGGTACCTGAACATTGCAGTGTTTGCAAGAAGATCAAATGCAATGTAGGACATCTTGTTAACATCAGAAGAGGAGACTAAGACACTAGCGGGATGCCTTCTCATAACCAAGTCAGTGAGGATTCAAAGTGAGCATATGAGCATCCGAAGGACCAAGATCACTTTGCATAGGGTGCCCATAGATATAGAGGATCTTGTGGAGCTTTCTTCACAGTATATGGACAGGTGGAAGAAGTTACTGCTGTGAGGAGTAAAATGGGCATTGCCACCGGGGATTGCAGGTGACAATGTCCCGTAAGGAATTTTTGGCAGTACCTGATATTTTGATGTGTTGCAGCAGGAAGATCTTCATCATTGTGGAGGGTCATCAACCCTTCTGCAGGTCTTGTGGTGCAGAGGGACATGTAACTAAGGTGCACCCCGGAAAGAACTCGCAGCCCTCAGGCTAGCCCAACAAAAGCAAGGACAGAAGAAAAGTCTGATAAGGACCCTGAAAGCTGGAAAAAGGTTGTGGGGAAAGGACAAAATGTGGAAACCCCTCCTCCCTGACAGGATATTTCACAGTGGCATGAATAGCAGCTGGAGGAGGAGCAACAGTGTCAACTGCAGTAACAACAGCAACAGAAGCAAAAACAGTAGCAAAAACAACAGAAATAGTGTCAGCAGCAGCAAAAACAACAGCAACAACAAAAGATGCCACAAAAGATGTTGCAAGAACATGAGAAACAATGAGATCAACAAGATCAGCAACAGCAGCTGGATCCACTACAGCCGCTGAACGACAGTATAGAGGTTGATGAGATGCCACCACCTTGGTTCCATTTCATTGAAAATGGTGAGGGAGGAAGAGGAGGAGGAAAAATGTAAAAAAAGGAAAGAAGGCCGGTCATGGCAGAGTGAAACGACTTATGGAACAGGCTAAGTCACAATCTACCCCTGTTTCTCCAGTCAGAAAAGATGCAGCCTCTCTTCATTACCAGATAGGATTCCAACATTCTCCTCCCCAACTCCATTGCAAAAGAAAAAGAAATCTTTCCCCAAGGGCATCTGACTGCTAGATAGACAGGAATTTGAGAAGGACCTCTCCTCCCAGAGGAAGGCCCTCAAGACCCCTGTTCAAGTTGACTTCTGTGGATGGCAAGTTGACTGGCAATCCCAGGAACTTTGATAAGGCATCTGGGGTAATAAGAATTTCAGGCACAAGAGCATGGAATTTCATCGCCACATCCATGGACTCTTTCCCAAAGATTTGGATGCCTTTGGTGGAGTCACTGGATCTTAAAAAAATAGCCAAACACTGTTTGAGTGATCCCTAGTTTTGTTCTATTCCTCAATATAAGAGCTTCGAAGTTAACCTTTCCTACAGATGTTGGCAGGATTGTCACTGATGGACAAATTAGGTTCGACCTGGGTACTGGTAGCTTCGACAAGCTGTTGTTGTCCTGACTCCTGCAGATTTCCACTGTCTACATTTAAGAGAATTCACTTAGAAGATGTCTATCAAGTGAGCCAACTTGAATGGAAGGGGCCTGATATATTGGGGTAAGGCTGCCCACTTGCTTCGTGATCTCTTGTCCTTTGGTGTAGATGTGGCCATGATCCAGGAGACACACTTTATTTCCAACATTGATGCTCATGTGCTGTCTAGCAACTTTGTTGTCTATTCAGTATATGGGACTGGCAGGCCAGAGGTGTTTCCTTGTTAGTCAAGTGTTCCCTGGATGCAAGGGTAGACCTTGTCCATGTGTGTGTGGAGGGCTGGTTGATCATGGCCGATATTGCTATGAGGAGTGGCTCATTTTGGGTCATTGTGGTTTATGTGCCCAATGAGTGTGTCGGCTTTTTCCATCTGTTGGGGCTATTCCTGGTGGATTCGTTGTGCTTAGTCATTGGAGGACTGGAATACCATCCTGGACCCCAAGATAGACAGGGGGTAGGGAACTAGCAGGAGGTCATTGGATGATCGTAGTTTGGTTGACCTGATCAGCAAATTCGCTCTCATTGATAGATACAAGGTTAATTATCTGGGGCAGGAGATGTGAACATGGGCACTTACGTGGCCGTTTCTCCAAGTAGCTAAAAGACATTTTGGACTTTCATTAAATTTTTATGTTATGGGGTGTTTTGTAGGTCCCCTGTGAATATGCAGTATTGTGGTATATGCAGGATTGAGAGGTGATGTATGTGTTCTCGTGGTGAATGAGTAATTGTAATGAATGAATGGGTCGTGAATCTGATTAAGTAGGACTAGGATAGCTAATGAAGACCAGCATCTCCCCCATTTCCCCTTAGACCCTGTGCCACAATTTCTGTAAAAATCAGAAATAAATAAACTGTATTAAGTTACAGCCTGCTTTCTTTTTGTCCGCCAACTTGATACTAGTTGGGAACTTCCTTCCTAGGGTTATTCCATTATCAGCAAAAGCAATGACAAACTTGTATGGCATTTAAAATATTTTTATATGAATTTAAACAAAGTGGATCAAATTGGAATCAAGTCCTACATGCATATTTAATTGGTCAAGTTTTGTCTCAATCCTTGGCAGGATCTTGTATTTACACAAAGAACATTTCAAATACAATACTGATTATGATTGTTCGAGTTGATGATATTGCTGCAAATTGCAATTCTGCATTAATCTAAAAACATGTTTAAATGAGCAATTCAAAATGACTGATCTTGGACTGCTATCTTTCTTTCTGGGTATACAATTTACATCTAAAATAACTCTATAAAGATGGATCAAACACAATATATTGAAAAGATTCTGACCAAATTCGGAATTCAAATTTGTAAACCTTGATCAACACGTTGTGAAATGGATATCAATCTACTGGAGGAAATCAGCATTAAACAGCAGACGGAAAATATTACCAAGAGATAGTTGGCAGCCTGATATATGTTATGATTAACACTTGTTCAGATATAAGTTATATTGTAACAAAATTGTTGCAATATTCCACAAATCCAACCATGGACCACTTGAAACATTATGCTATTTAAAAGGCACAAAAACACACTGTTTAATAAATCTAGTAAACCACTAAATTTAAGAAGCTTTTCTGATGGTGATTGGGGAAATTCAAAAGACTGCTGCAGTATTACAGGGTACAGTTTCCAATTATTGCCAAACTGTTCAATGATTTTGTGGAAAAGGGGAAAGCAGCCTACAGCAGCATTGCCAACATATAAAACTGAGTACATGGCATTGGTGGCTGCAATACAAGAAGCAAAATTCCTTATTCAATTATTAAACACCACAACTAAAACAAGTGAAAATGAGCAAGCCATTGTCTATTGTGATAATCAAGGTACTATAGCTAAGAACCTGGTCTACCATCAAAGTTCAAAACATATAGACATAAAATACCACTTCGTAAGGACTGATATTCAAAATGGTACAATAAAATTGGACTTTATTCCATCAGAAAAAAATGTTGCAGATTTGTTTATTGGTTTAATAAACAAATTGGCAACATTATCAGCAGAATAAAATTAAAGAAATTCTCTACTGAATGAACATTTTTGTTTTTTATTTTTACTTACAACATTTTTTGTATTCATTCCCTCATTTCTTTTACCTGCCTTTTAGAATTTTTTTTTTAAAGTTATGAAATATTTAATTAAAAATTTTTTTGAAATATTAAAAGTTGATTATAATAAATTATATTATTTTTTATATTAAAAGAATTAAAAAGAGAAGAAGAAAAATGATGCAATAAAAAATTCTTTTTTGAAATATTAAAAAAAAAAAACAAGCAAAAATACATTTTTGTCATATATGCAAATTATATATATGTAAATGTTTATATGTACCTTGTTTGTATTTATTGGCCACATAGAAAGTGTGAGAATTAGCAGAGGTAAATTGAGTGCACTCATCCATTAGATTGAGGGGTGTGTTGGTTTTAATCACTAGGAATGAATGCAAAATACTTTCCCCCTCCCCATTTTTAAGGGCAGAAGCACAAAAATGCATGTTGCAATTTCCTATCCAATAAAATAGGTTCTCAGTTTCATCCAACTCAGTCTCAGTCTCTGTCTTGTCGTGAAGTCAGAATACTATGTTCACTTGTCCAAACTTGCTTTTGTGTTTCAACTCCAATTCTTAGTTTGTTTACTGTTTGTTTACTGCCTTATTACTGTTAATTTCCTTTGCATATATTGTTTACTTGCTTTATTTTATATTTTGCCCTGTTATTTTCTTTTTCTTGTTATTGCAAACTTTGTTAATTCTGTTTGTTGATCAGTTCTGTTACTTATTTTGCATTTGACCATGGCTAATCACTCCACAACATGTAAACAACAGACACTCACTCTGAAATGCTGGAGAACACATCAAAACTGTCCTGAGACCTCAGACATTTAAACTCACCAACCACTGAGACATTGTGGAAAACTCACTTAAACATTGTTGTGGTAAGGACACCAACTGCCTCTATCATGGAGCCAACACCCATTTTAGTTTTGATAGAGGTGTTTTGGGATATCCCACCAATGTCTCTAGGAAATGTTATTTTCAATGCACTGTACCAAAACTGAACCAAAACAAAGACTATCTACAGCAGAAATTCTTAATTTTGCAGTTTGTGATTGCCAAGAGATCTTTACCTTTTGTTTACCTCCTCTATCATACCCCATACCTGTCATGTTCCTGCTCCTATACTTATAACTTTTCAGAGCCATTTGGCTGTTGGAAATTTTGTTGGGTTCTCTAGCTAAAATATTTTTGATCCTCCAGCTAAAATCTTTTGTGCATTCTGCCTGCTTGTGGGAAACGGACATCTTTCCCCATGTAGTAGATTGTTTTTGCTTTCTTTCTCTTTTCCTAGGCTTCGGCTGATGAACTTCACTAACTCTTTCTCAACGCCATTCCTTTTTGAAAGGAGATGGACAAAGAATTTTATTCTTTTTGGTAGGACTGAAGGTTTTCTTTTTTACCCTCAGTAAAAGAAAGGCTTGCTTCTGCTTCTGACACAGAGAAGACAAGATAGAAGAATGAGGGTGAACCATCTTTGTTGGTGTTGGCTGATTCTTTTTCTCCAGCTCCTATTTAGTTTCTTGATCTTCTGGATCTTTTCAAAAGATGGATTGGTTTGACCCAATGACCAGTGGCTGAGGCATCACCCTTACAACTGTGAAGAGTGCCATTGTTTGTATCATTTACCATGCTAGGTCCAAGGGACTGAAGTTCAGCTATTCAGATCTACTTTTACCCATGACTTGCCATGCCCTTCTCTTTATTAGTCAAAGAGCTATTATGAAATGTGGGATCAAAAAGAGACCTAACTAGAATTTTGACCTCACTAGTCTGAGCCAAATGAACTGGAAGAGTGTGTTCAAGGAGGATTTTGGCTGAGCACCAGAGGCCTTTTTTTCTGGCCAGTCTCTGTCCACACTTCTAGCATGTCAGTTTCTGACCTGTTACAATGACAAGTAATGTCTGTCCACCAACTTCCAAACAGTTGCGAATGGAGACAAAGTCTTACAGAGTCGACATAATGTTGAAGCTCCCTTGAGGTCAAAGGAGACATTGAAGATTTGGCCATACTATTAGGTATCAGTTCTTTAGTGATCAAGTCCTGGTTGATTATAGTCTTACATTTTTCAGGTGTGGCTAGCAGAATGTTCCACATGAATATACTAACACCTTTGATGATTTGCTGTGGCAAAACACCCAGGGACATCAGAGTCTTGACAACATGCTTGTTGACCATGAAAATGGACATGATTGGTTTTTCAATCTTTTCCACCTCTTGGGTTTCTCCCAATAATGAGACGTGCAAACCCCATCTGCCTTCTCCAAGAACTCCATTAAGTTCACAATGCATTTCAAGGGAGGTGGGTTTACAGCTACTGTGTAATTCCTTTATACCACTTCACTTGCTGTCATTACTTTTTTTGAGATGACTAGGTCTTTTTAACTGCTTCTTTTGAAGGTAAATGATCTCTTCTTGGCCCTCTTTTGAAGGCACTTGTTCTTTCCTTGTAGCCTCTTTTGTAGGCATTGGTTGTTTTGCCTCTTTTGGAGGAACTTTCAGTTTTTTATCATGCAGGTTCACCTATAAGGCAGACTTAAAAAGGTCTTTTTTGCTGACTGCTTCTAGTCAGTAATGGTTTAAAATGAAATGTTTCTCCTTTACAGCAGCAAAAAGAGTTGTAATTTTTTGACTGCCTCCAGGCAAAATTAAATAAAAAAGAAAAAGTTTGGCTTTGGCTGAAAGGGATACAAAAAAGAGTTAGAATGAAAAATACAATTTAATTGTACCTGCAATAAAACAAGAAAAACAAATTTGAAAATAAAATGAAAAAAATGAAATAACGCAATGTTCAATCTTAGTTGAGAAGGAAAGGACTTCAATAGTAAAATAAATTATTGTCGAACTAAAAACAAAACAAATTCAATCTAATCGATGGGGAGGGGAATGAAATGAAAAAGGGTTCAAACTGAAATGGAAAACCAACAATTTTACAAAAAGTTTACAATATTAAAAAAATTCACAACAGTTTTAGAAACACTTCAACAATATTAAAAATCACTTATTGGTCAAAACTATCCACTTTTATTGACAAACTGGTGAAAAAAAATCAGATAGGAATTATTCATCAAAATACATTACTGTAAGTAAAAGGCTGAGGTGGGAAGGAGAAAGGCTGGTCATCAATAACAATCCTACTCCTAGCTAGTTGTTATCATGACCTATTCATTCTAACAATTGACACAGTCACCACAAGAACTCATTCCTCACCATTCAGTTTGGACATATACCAAAATACTGCATTTTCACAGGGGACCTAATGATACACCCATGATGGTAAAACCTTCTGTATATATATATATATATATATATATATATATATATAATTTTTATACAAAAATATATAAAAATTTGGTATGTGTGGTGGAATTTACAATGGCATGAAAGGGGAGAGAGTGAACCCATTTATTAAATTAAACAGATAAACTAAATATTCAAAAGAAATTAAATCTATGTTAGTAAGGTATCATCCAATCCACAAAAAATGAGAATGGCTGTTGTATTCTGCTAATAGATAGAATCAAGAAGCAGCACAGGAGAGAGATAAAAAAAATAATTTTACATTGGAAAAATATAAAAGGCTGGTCTTATCAAGATAAAAAGTGGGGATAAAAACATTGGGATGATAGGGAATCTTGAAAAGGACAATAACAAAAGAGGAGGCCAGGACTAGCTCAAGAATGACAGTCACTCACATTAACTAGGAGAGCAAAAAATATGAGCTTAAAGTTTGGAATCTACTAGGAATCTGCCTTATTGTGACCTGAGGGTACTAACAAAGGTAATCAAGTTTCAGCCGATTCACATAAACCAGTCTTGTAACTCGTACCCACCTTTCAGTGAAAGCTGGCAAAACAAATTGCATTCTATCAGTTCTGAAGGTCATGAGCTGGTGCCAAAAGAATCAGATCAGATCCTGATGAGAATAATGTTCATTTCATGAGATTCCCTCTATTTTCCATCACTCACATCACCAATATTGTGTTGGCTAGCAGTGTGGGAAGCACTGTGACACATTGCACATATACATGAGATCAATGGAGACAAGATGTTCATGATCGATATGAGCCATCAGCTCACAGACATGGTCACAAAATGTGCACACCAGTGGACAGTGGCAGAAGGCATGCTTGGCCATCTATCTATTCCATGATCATGCTGGTGGCAATCAGGGAGGTCTGCCTCACCTGGTTTGAAATTTCTGTCATTGAGAGGTAGCAAATTCACCAGGTAAGAGAAAACTCAGGGTTACTTAGGTAATCCACAACTGGCACCCAGTAACAGAAAGAATAACTTATCTGATGACAAGTTAAGTCAAACACAGAGTGGGTCCAATGTGACCCCATCACTAATGCTCAATACAATGTCTTCCTAGGCCATAAATGGTCAATGGACCAAGGAATAGTATATAAGGCTTGACAACATAATTACTGGGGAAAGCCTTCTGGTAACCAGAAAGCCTGCTGGGACTTAAGACAACACTCAGTCCCATGCTGGAAAGGAATGACAGTAAGGCTAGGGAAGACAACCATAACACATCTTGCTCACAAAGGATCCTTTGTCAATATGCAGCATAGGAAAAGGTAACTTGCCAAGTGCAGCATTCCCATCTGAATACAAACCTCACTGTGGACCATTGGCCTGCTTCCCCCTCACAACAGGGAGAAGAGCAAACACGTTAAGAAGTTAGGAAGTACCAACAACAGGTAAAGGATAAGGGGAAAAGTGCACATGGTGTACCCTTTAAAGACAACCACTTTTAGAGCCAAGCCCAAACCAATTCTCCTACCTTTGCATGTACCTCCAACCAATTCTTCCCCAGCTGAATGTCCAGCTTGAACCACACTCCAAGAATATAAAGAGTAACACCCTTCCAAGAGTCCAACTGCAAACCAGAAACCTTGTTGAAGTTAATAACCTTCTTGTAATAACCTTCATCCCTTGTCATTGCAGTACACAACACAAAAATGGATATATCATCAGCATATGTAGAAACACTTGCTTAGATAAGATATTTATTTTATCAGAAATGCAATTTTGCCACAAGGCTGAAGGTGAAGTGTGGTGAGGCTGGTCATCACTATCCTAACCTAGCTAATCAGATTCATGACTCATTCATTCAATTACAATTTACTCAATCACAACAAGAATTCATTCATCACCATTTGTCTGACATATACCAAAATACCACATATTCAAAGGGGTCCTACAAAAACACCCATTACATAAAAGTTTCACAATACATACCAATGTCTTTTTTTCCCCTTTTTTCTTATAAAAATATATGGCATGAAATGAAGGGAGAGTGGATAAAGCTAATAATGAAAATAAAATATAACAAAACATTCAAACTATATAAATAAATAAAATATGTTAGTAATATTCACCCACCCCACAAACAAAATAAGAATGGTTGCTGTATTCTGCTGATAGGCAAAATCAAGACATTCACTCATTAATCAAAAAACAGATAAAAAAAAAACTGGGGATATTGGGAATCTTGACATGGATTATAACAAAAGAGAATGCTATGAACAACAATTATTCACATTAACTAGGTAAACAAGTGTCTAGCTTAACCAGGGGAGGGGTCCAACAGGAATCTGTCCTGTTGTGTCAAAAAAGGCAGATGGTTTTCTAAAAATTAAAAAAGAAAAGCAAGATTGGCCCTGTTCACACAAACCAGGCTTAGCATATTGATCTCTGCTGATAGCAAATACTTTCTATCAGTTCTATCTTCATCCTGAGATGATGCCAAAGAATCCAACCAGATCTTGATGAGAATAACATTTGTATCATAAGATTCCTTCCATCCATGTCATCCACACCCCCATCCTTGACATGGCTAGCAGAATCAGAAACACCATCCGTTTCACCCCAGAACACAGAGGTGACACATTATCACACACATATGTGAAATTGATTGTAACGGGATGTTCATGATCTATATGAGCCATCATCTCGCTGGCAGGGTCCCGGAATGGATGCACCTGAGAGCAGTGCTAGAAGGAGTGTGCAGCCATTTCTTCTAAACTAAAGTCACACCAATGATAGTGGGGCATATCTGTCCACATTGTTGAGAGTGCATTCTGGATCAATCGCCAGGTAAGCAAAAACTCAGGATTACTGAGGTAATTTGCCTCTGAAGTCCAGAACAAGAAAAAGTGTAACTTAGTTGACAACAAGCTGCCCACAGAGTGGATCTGACATGCCCCACTCCACTAATTCCTGATACAATGTCCTCCTAGGCCATGAAAAGTCACTGGACCACAGAGTAGCACACAAGGTTGTTCAACACTGGTGGAAGAATTCAGACTGTTTCTGGGGTCTACAACTGCATTCAACCTCAAAACTGGGTGGGGTGATGGTAAGACTAGAGAGGGTGAATCCTAACTGTCTTCACCGAAAGCCAATCTTCTGTCAAAATGTGACATAAGAAAATCAACCTTGAGGAGTATTGATGACACTCCAAGCATGGCATTCCCAGCACCCTATGATACAGACTTCTCAGTGAACCCTACAAGAGGGAGAACAACAAATGATTGATCACCTTCCTACAGCCCTTGCAGAGAGGGAGTACTGACAACCAGTAAAGGATGAAGGGAAAGATGTATGCAGCACACCTGAGCACTACCCTTTAAGGGCAACTGCCTTTGGACCCATTTCCTGACTGCTGCTCTGACATTTACCAGTACCTCTTCTTCAGCTGGAGACCTGGCCTGAACCATACTGAACCATACTCAAATAATGTGGACAGGAGAGTCAGTCCAACTAATGGGCCCTGGAAGAGCTACGACCTTCCAAATACCTAACCCCAAACCAAAAGACTTGTTGCAGTTAATATGACCTCTTGTGACCATTCAAGTGCCTTCTGTCATTGCAACATGACACAAAAATGGATATGTCATAGGCATACATGGAAATCCTGATTCAAGCCCCACCAGGGGCACCGACTCCATGTAACACTCAGTCCCTCTGCCAGCAAAGGAGGGGCTCTAATGCTAACACATAAAGTAAAGGCGATAATGGACAACCTTGATGAATCGACTGTGACAGTGCAAAAGAGCTCAACTGATTCCCATTCACCTGCACCACAGCACCAGAGGAGTGATACAACAAGCTGATCCACTTACATAAGTCAAGTTTGGATCCAGTGGCCTGGAGTACAGCAACCAGGTAGCGATAGTCGACCCTATCAAACACCTTGGACTGATCCAAATTGATTAGTGTGGCTCTATCATCATCTTTTACACCCTCTAGGAGGTTTGGCAAACCTGCTGCCTGTTGAAATTTACTGAATTAAAAGTGAAGAATGGTTAGCTAGAACACAAGGTTCAAACTAAAGTTAAGGCAGTTAGTATTCATTTTAAAAATTTGTTGGGTCTTTAATATTGTCATTGTTAAATCTATAACCAAGTCGTTGCCAGTAGCTAGATTAAAATATGCATGAAATTCCTTACTGAAGAGGCATAAATTACTGTTATTAATCATGTTTTCTTTTTTGCTTGAACATACCCATCTAATATTGTGACTTGAAGTCACTCAGTAGGAATAAGGGTCTAGGAAGCTGTTCTATTAGTCTGTTTTCATTTATGGGATCATGTCATAGAATATATAGAAATATATTAACTGTAATGTTGCTTTAATAAGGTCTACTTGAAGGTTAGTTGCAAGATTAGTTTTGCTTGGGGTATTTCTTTTTGAATTAGGATTGATAGTCCTTCTTATGTCCAGTAATACATATGTAAGTTTGATATTAATATATTTTGATATTCAGATTCCTGTTTTTGGTTTCCTGGAGGTAAAAAAACTGTGGGAAATAAATCTATTATTAATGGCAGTAGTTCATTAATGTTGGGTTTTAGGTTGGGTGATTCCAATGGCTAATTTTTAAGAGCTATAATGTAGTATAAAAATTACTTATTTAAAGGTTTTGATTTGATTTAGTTTATGAGATTATTCTCAGTTTCTATTTTTTTCTTTTTAGTTTACTGAAACAGCTGAATTTTCTACTCTGGAGTTTGCGGCTTCTTTCAGTTGCAGATTTTAATTTTTTCATTATCTGTGATGCAGTGTTGAAAACAACAATGTGTTTTGTTTGAATTAATTTGCCTTTCTTTTCATGTCTATTCTTCTAAGATCATTAATCCCTTAACTTATAAGATCTGTTTTCAACTTGTTCATTTTTCAATAGGATAGTTCAGAGCATCTCATAACAAAATTGTTTGTATTTAGTGTTGATATGTTATTCTTTTATTAAAGTGTTAAAAACTCAAGATGCAAAAAAATTAATAACAAAGAAGCAAGATAACAAAAAATAACATTACCATAAAATGGAAATATCAAAAGACTAACACAACAGACAGCTAGAACAGTTTATCAGTCCTCTCTCATCAGAATAAAAAATGAACACAGTGACTAAAATTGAACGTCAAAGACACTATAAAAAACATAACACTTACAGCTGAATAACTTTAAACCTTTTAACAAATCCTGCTTACAGAGAGATGGCTGGTAGGTTTTTATTATGTTATGGAATGTGTCCACATTCCTTACTTGCCTTGGAGCGTGACAATGAGAAATATCAGGTGAGAAACCCATTTGCAATGACATGACAAAAGTAGATGATATATTCATGTTCAAGGGAAACTGGGTACTTGCATACTGTTAGCAACTCATGCAAAGTTTTAGTAAATGTGGTTTACACCTATTTATTTAAGTTTTAAGTTTTTTAAACCAACTGACCACAAAAGAGTAAAGCTACTCACCTAGGAATCTTATTAGGAACACTTTGATTTCATTAGGAACATAATAAATTTCTGTTTTATCTTCTGTCTCTATTGGCTTCTATCTCTGACTTCCTCTTCCTTTGAGTTGACTATGCATCCACATGAATATGAATAACCCAAAAAGTGTACTCTCCTCAGCTTGATCTTTTATTTAAGACCACCACCCTTACCCACAATGCCTCACTGCCAGCTCCTTGTGGTCACGATCACTGATATTTAATCTATCATCCTTTAGTTTTTTAATTTATTCACACTAGTCTCTTGATTGCCAATAGGTAAGTTGTTTTTCTTTCTTTTTTTTTCTCAAATTATATATCATTGATCCCTGTATTTTGATACTTATATATGAAAATAGCTCTAGTGATGATCCTCGTTCCTGGATTTCAAAAAATTTGACTGCACTAGAAATGTATATTATACATATATTTATTATCATTATTACTATTATTATTCTATAGGCACATTATATATCTTACAAATTTTAAAATAACCTCTACTGATTAATTTAATCTTGGTGAACTAGTTTTATACATAATGCCATTGTGTGTGTATGTAAAAAAAAAAAAAGCTATAAATAAAATATTTCTGTAAAAACTGTCTTTTTATAGATATATTTTATGAATAAAGACAAAAGGAAAACTTTCTGAATTAGTTAAATAAAAATAAACAGTCACAACTGTCTCTTATAATATATTGGGGAAACTTGCAGAAATTAAAAAAAACATTTATAAACACAAAAAGATCTCATACATAACAATTTCTCAACTGCATTAGTTATACATGGCACAACTTCAATCTCAAGAATGCCACACTTATTAAAAGAGAAAATAACTTAGACAGAAAATTCTTGAGAGTGCATTCTTCTCAAAATGTTAACTTACACTTTGGATTTTTTCCAATATATCCTTTCTTAAAAGAAATACTCCCTTCCCAATGACTTTTTGGCTGAGGCTGTAGAATAGACCAACTGCACCTCTGCAAAGAGATAAGACACCCCCACAATGAGGTCACCTGATTACTGTGAGAGGCAGCTCGTAATGCCTGAGGATCAAAACTTGGAGACTGAGCAGTTTATGACCTGGGTATATAAGTAGTCATGTGACAGGCAACACTCCTCTTTGGTCCTTATTTTGGCTAAACAGGCAATTAGAAATCAATCAGTTGGTCATGTCAAGCCCTACCACTTATATAATTAAACCTGACAATGTCTCACAAACTGAACACATAAGGATCAAACAAACTATCTGTTATTGTTTTTAAAGTGCTAGAAAGCAGTCAAATCAAAGAGAAACAAATTTTTACAACTATTTCAAATTAACTTATTAGAAATTAACAGTGGACCAAAGTCCTCTCTCAATGAAAATATACTAGTAGATGTATCTCCATCTCAAATAAACTGAATGGTTTTAACCCCCTTTGTAAATTCCCAATAGTAATTGGACTCTGTGAAATTGGTAGAATAAAAAACCCAAAAGAAATCTCTCTGACTTTGATTCAGAAACAAGCTGCAACTGAATTCCCGAGATTCGTAATGACAGAAATCACTGGAGGAAACTCCTTTGGCCAATCTCTCATCATATTGGATTGAAAAAGTTATGGTATATAGAGAAAGTAAAGGCCACATTTACTGTCTATAGTACCATTTATTGTTGACTCCATTGAGTTACAGTGTTTAAAATGGTTGACTATCATCATAGTTCCTTTTTTGATTTGAGAGTTATTGTGTTCCTTCTGGTTGACGGAACTTAATTCGTTGCATTCATCCTTTCTTCTTTCTTTTCTGGAGTTATATGTAAGGTCAAACTCACAATCAATGATTCATCAAGCTTTCACAGTCAATGAATCACCAACCCTTGCATCTCAAACTGCTACCTCAAATCAAGTTCCTCTCCACTGCGGTGTCTCTAGTCTTGTACATGGTTTTTCCCCGTTTGATTTTTGGCAGGACATGATGTCATTCGTTGATTTTTTTATGACGTTCACTGACCCACATAAACTAAGTCCAGGTTCATGTCCATTGCCGAAGATAGGAACAATAGAAATATATATAAGAGAAGGAGAGAGAGTTTTCCTTGTCACTCACTTAGTAAAAAGGAAAGTGTATATTTTCATATGGTGTTATTACTACCTAATCCTACTACAAAGTCATTAATAGCAGAGCAAATCCATGAACACAGAGGAAAATGAAATGTGACAACCTAATGGTGGAAGTCAACAACAAAAAAACAAGCAGATAATATGCTCAAAATGAAGGCTCAAAGAAGTTGTAAGGTGCTGTCCCTTGTTATGCCAGATGAACTAGATACAGCCTTGGGAAAGCAAGTGCTTACTAACTGCAGAAGTATAAATATAAAAAGTGGAGACCAATGAATCCTAATACCTACATATATCTTAACATTTAATAAACCCTAAATCCCAAAGGAAATAAAAATTGGTTTTATGATTGAGAACGTAGAACAATATATAGCTAATCTCTTGAGGTGTTTCAAGTCTCTGGAATATGGGTATCACAAGAAGAGTTGCAGTGGACAAACAGTATGTGTGAAATGTGGACAAAAAGGAAGAGTGTACTCATGATGTTAAATGTGCTAATAGTCAGGAAAACCATCTGCTCTTTCACCTCACATGATTTCCTGTCTGAAAGAAACTTCCAACATAAGCCTTGTGCCAAAAGCCTTGTCCAGACTTAGCTAAGTCAACCAAAGTGTTGTGTTTAACATGGTAGACTTCCAATATAAGTTTTGGAAAAACATAAATACAATGAACCAACTGGTTTGCTTGGAAAGCTTTATAAGGAAGCTTTTATAAGAAAAGAGCATGTTTCTACTGTTTTCTTTGATTTGGAAAGGGCTTATGAAATTACCTGGAAATAAGGGATCATGTTAGATCTATATGACCCAGGATGAAAGGTAGGCTACCTGAATTCATGAAGAACTTTCTTTCAAAAAGAACTTTTCAGGTCCATACTGAATCAATTCTGTTCAATCCCCAAACCCAAGAACAAAAGCCATAAGTGAGTATACTATCAGTCAAATTAAATACTGAATAAAGATTCAGTATTTAAATAAATAACATTACAAAGGAATTGACTTAAGGTATAAATGGATTTTTGTACATAGGTGACTTTACTGTAAATTATCAATCCCAAAATATGCATACAAGAGAAAGGAATCTGCAGAAATGTATAATTAAGATAAAAAAGGGGAATAAATAATGGTTTTAGATTTTCAAAACCAAAACAAAATGCAATAGACCTAGCACTCGATTTCATCTCTAGAAACAAAAATAAAAAATATGTAATATTTTCTCTGACTCCCTATCAATTAATAATAAATAAAAAGCTTGACAACCCATTACTGGGGAAACTGCTATGCAGGCTGGATTAATAATCCAGCAGTAAAGAAATAGTTTTCTACTGGATCCCAAAACACATAGGAATTAAAGGGAATGACCAAGCAGGCTTGGCAACAACTTGACCAACAATGCAAATAAGCTTTATACAATCAAATCAGTCCTGGGAGAATGGAGACAGGTGCCTAGAAAGGGAAGAAAGGCTGAAATAATTTTGGCTTGGCTGTACATAAGCAACACATAAGTCGCACATTCATACTTGCTGAAGAATAAACAACAACCAACATGCCAATCATTATGGTGAAACACATTTTAACTTAAATGCACTTAGCACCTGTAAGTAAACCAACATAAGAAGGCTATTTGAAAATACTGAAGTGGTCAATATGTCATACCTTAAAGAAATAAGTTCATGATATACCAGCACATATAACACCTACAACAGATTATATCATTGCTATATATCTATAAAACATACAATAACCCTGAAAGTATAAAATTATGTACAAAGTATCTGTAGTTGAAGGTATATAGTTGCATTCAAAATATATTTAGTTAAAGCTATAATATTGTGTTCAAAATATTTAGATTTTGGCATTAAATAACCTATAGAGATTGAGATAAGCTAAACAAAATCAACCAATTACTCCTCTGCAGAAGGCCCTACCAAAAGAGCAGTCTTAAATAAGTTCCTAATTAAAGGTAAAAATACTCAATGACAAAAAGTTTAACTAAAAAGCAATCCTGCAAGATATGATTTCAATTAAGAAAGGTGAAAATAAGAAAAGTAATAAATAATAAAATATTTCTAATGAAAATCACAAAAAGTTATGAAATTACAAAGTATTTTTAAAGAATATCTGTGACAACACTTGTTAATATATCTGGAATCTGGAAAATTAACTTTTCCATCCTATAACCTGGTGGGAAATATGCCTTAAACATTCTTATTACTTATTTATACTATTTGAATAGTTTGGACTGTTGTCATATCCATGCTTCAGCCATTGAACACTACTTCATATATATTGGAATTTTGAACTGAACCCTTTATTCAGTCCACTGGGTAGATTGTTCTAATTCCACATACCATGCCTTTTTGGATATCTCAGTTTCAATTAATTCCCTTAGTAACTCTCCAAGTTTTTGTTCCCTCTGTGACCAGGTATTGAACACATAACACTTTGTCAAGTCAATCAACTCTTTTATCCACTTGGCCATGTGTCCGTGGGGTCATCAGTAAGTGAATTTTTTTTCCCCTTGTGGACATCCATTTATTGTGACTGGTAGTAGTTCAGTGTCTAATTGGAGATGCTAGTTTGATTTTCGAGGCATTATATGTAACCAGCCAGTTTTTCCTTCACTGAGATGTTAGAGCAAAATTGGATGAGAGATCAGATGCCAATCACTGGTCATCATGAGTCATGGAGGTGCACCCATATATTATTGTATCATTGGCACGGATATTCCCAAATGATCTAAGTATACTCTGAGGCAGATCATTTATGTAAAGTAAAAAAAGGGTTGGTCCAAGAAGTGATCCCTGGGGAATGCCTGTGTTGATTGCTAGGGTCCTGGAGGACTAGCTATAAACAACTACCTTCAGAAACCTACTTGTTAGGAAGGACTTTATAATTCTTCCAGTAATTCCATAGCTAGAAAACTTGAGCAGCAAACCTTTGTGCAACACTTGACAAGGGCCTTCAAAATATCTAATGTTATGGTCCTTGAGGTGTAATTATTGTTAAGGGAATCACCGAATCTGTGAGTAATCAATATCAACAGTGGATCAGGCCAATCAAAACTCTTACTGCTTGTCACTCAAGAGGCTGTTCTAATCTAGGCACTCAACAACCATCTTGTTGATTATAGCCTCAAAAAGCTTACTAATGATACTTGAGAGGGGGATGAGTGCTCGCTCACATTCTTGAAAACTAGACATACATTTGACCGTTTCTACATGCTTGGGAAGGATTTCTCCTTCAAGCAGCAGTTAAATAACTTCATTAGGATTGGGCTGTAATGAAAATATTACTGAGATTGTGCTCAGTGAGATGTGGGAAGGGGAGGTTCCTTGTCATCTAAGGCAAAGAACAAGGAAGATATGACACTGGAGTCAGTTATAATAGTGGGCACAGCTGCTTTGCCTCTATTCGTAACTTGATTGGGATTCAATTTGTTTGTTTTCAATCTTGGCCTTGACTGCTTGTGCATGGCTACACTTTCTTGCAACAATTGCAGGTGGTTCTGAATGCAGCAAGAGTCAAACTACACCTCTCCTTGTGATAGATGTTGAAGTAGTGGTTGCAGTGAGCTATGGCTGCAGCACATTCAGGGGTAGCTGTTTGTTTTTTCTTTAAATTTTTGTTTTGGTATAAATCTCTCCATTCCAGAAAGGATCCATTCTGAAACAAAGGCAGCAGTTTTGGAGGAAACATGAAGTTAAGAGAGGAGCTTGTACTATATAAGATTAAAAGCTGTCCTAGTTTGCCTTCTTGTTGCAAAAAATCGTTCTATGGAATAGTAAATCAGGGGATACCTTTAGTTTAGTATCAATCTGGACATTGACTTTGGAATGGTCTGACATTCCCAGGGCAGCAGGTAAAATTTTGCTAAGAATTTTGCAGGGGCAGGATGTGAAGAAAAAGTCAAAGAGGTTCACCTGATGTCTCACCACATCAGAGATGCTGGTGAATTCTTCAATGATCTGGGCCAGTTCATAGACGATGGGGAAGTCTCTGCAATATCTGCATGCTTTGTCAGTTTTGTACAGGTAGACTAACCACTCTTTGTGATGGAAAGTATGTTATCATCATATCAAATCTGTAGCTATTTTGGAATACTGTGCTCTCTACCTTAATATATATATATATATATATATATATATATATATATATATATATATATATATATATATATATATATATATATATGTGTGTGTGTGTGTGAGGATAAAAAATATCCTATTACTTGAATAGTTTCTATACTTCACCAATGCAATCTATTTTCTCCATACTATAATAATGTGTTTATTTAAAAAAATGATAAATTCCCACCCACCCCCCAAAACAAAGATTAATAAATAGCTACCCCCACCCCCAAAAAAGAATCAACTTACCCCATTTTCTATGTCATCAAGTCGTTGTAAGATAGCCTCCAGTTTTTCAGTTAACCAACCAGGTTGTTTCTCTTGATGACTATTGACAAGGAAAAACAAAGATTGATAAATAGTTAACTAATAAGACAATACTGATAGCAATATGATTGTTGTCAAGAACAAATATGTAACAAATAAATATATTTTGTTGTCTAGTAGGAAAGTATAAATAAAAGTACATTATACACATTTTTGTTTTAATTTAAACTAGAAATAGATGGCTAAATCATTTTGTGACCTGTTCAAATTATAACTATTTATATATTAAAAATCACAATTTTAAAACACACATTTTATAGATTTATTTAAAAATTGCTTACACTTCTAAATGGCTTTCATTATCCATGTCATAATTGTCAGCAATAGTTTTTGGTTGTCTGGAACCATCTGTAAAAGACAGGCACAAAAATTAATATATTTTGTCACATTTTCTGAGCAGCTCACAAACATTTATTTTTAAAAGTTAAAATTAATTAGAACTTCATGTTTTATTGATATGAACAGAAACATTACAAACATTTTAGAATAAAAATAATGTTACTGGGCATGATACATTTTATTTCAATTACTGCAGTCATGATTTATATGTTTCTATGTGTTACACAAACCTGAAGCATATAACTTTATGTTAGAAAGAGATATACAATGAATACTAATGTCCAAAAAATCCTAGTGATGAATCTTTCCTCATTATGCGCCCTTGTAGTTTCAACTATCTTTTTCTGATGCAACATATATGTGACCTTTTTTCATTTTCTCTAAAACTTTGTCCTTCTTTAGAATGATATTTCTGTTGCTTCAAGTTTCTTCGACTTTGAGGAGATTATTCAGCTTTCACTACTATATAGTAGGACTAATATTACATAACAGTTCAATACTCTTTTCTTTGTTTCTACTGAAATTTTTCTCTTAATACTTTCCTTTGTTTTTGGAAAGCATCGTTTGTTATTCCAATGTGTCTTTGGATTTCAGTGTCACAACACTGCCCAGATTTAAATTTTTTTACTTGTTTGATTTTGGTATTTCCAATTTGTAATTTGCATATTGAGCTGTTCCTTTTACTAACCACCATGTATTCTGCCTACTTGAAGTTGATACTAGTCCTTTCTTCTTGTAAGAGTTCTAGTAGTTTCCTTTCTGTATCTCTTATCAACACTGCATCATCTGTATATCATGTTAAGATAGTGGCCACCAATATAGAATACTAGTAGGTCTTCTAATTCTCACAGAATTGTTACACTATATAGTAGGTATCTCCAAAAAGAAACAAAAAAATCACAATACCTAAGGTTTAAAATGAATTTTTTAAAATGAAAAAATCATTTTTGAAGAATGATAATTTTAGTTTTAATTTCAAGCTAATAGATTAAAGTTTATATTTCCAATAAGCAAAATTCAAATTCTGTATTTAAAAAACTAATTTAAATTGACTGGGAGAATTTTTTTTGTTTCTTTTGCTAAAATAGCTGATTATTTTTTAGTTGTCTTTCATTACAATGTAATTCTTTTTATTAAAAATTCTTTCAAAAATAAAATATACTTTTCTGAAACTTTATCTGAAGAATATTAGCAGATGTAAAGTATAATTAATCTGATTAAGTTTAAAATGTCGAAAAAATGAATTTGTCAATCTGACACTAGCTGTTTATTTATGGCATTTATGGCATTCATGGACAAGACAAATTGATATGAATCTAATGTTATTCTATGGGGTCTTTAGGTGTCAAAAAAGGATTTGAATTAACATGAGCACCTTGTATATATTATTTTTAAGTACTCAGTAATCTTAAAAATTTAAGAAAATATTCTCCATAATCTAATGTTTTATTGAATTTTAAATATTTTTGACTGTAAATTTATTATAGTTATCAATCTTATTTTCTGATAATGTTGTATATGGTCAACTGTATAAACAGAAAATCAGCATATTTATACATATAAAAATTCTTTTAAAAATATTTTTTAAAATTTATGCTTAGAAATATAGTTTTTACTTGATAACAATATCAGCTAACAAGTACAGAAATTTAAAAGATTTAAAATTTTATAAGTAATACTAATTAAAATTAAAAAATGAAAACACTTCTTGTAAATTCATTATTCATCTAAAAAATTTTTTTCTTAGTATAATTCTGTGGGATGTTGTCACCTGCGCTGCATGACAACGCTGTTCTGTCCTTGGCCACAGGTATGTCTGTGATCAAATCTTGCGGCTAACTGTGAAGTTGGTCACTTCGATCCAAGCCTCCACCCTGTCCCATGTTGTGTTTGTTTTGATCACAAGGCAGGCAAGGATTAAATCATTGCCAGATATCACTGGATTGTTGTTGATCAGGCAGAATGATATTACAAAAAAAGAAAGTTGTGTAAATCAACAAAGTTTGTATAACTGAGGTTTATACAGGAACACTTTTCCATATAAGAATCTACAAGCATGCAGGTGAACAACCATTCTCTTGTTATTTAATTTCATGGCACTCTGTTCTTCATTTCCAAGTCAGAGTCAAGTTTTCAAACTTCAAAGTCAGATACTTCTTCAGGTAGCAAATTACAGAATGCTGACAAAGCACTTATCTCCCTTTTTCTCTCTATCGTCACATAGAGACTTTAATTCTTCCACTTTGCAATTTCATCAAGGCACTCTGCTCAATTTATCTAATAGTCTGGAACAAGGCATGAGTCAGGAGTTCTTTGTGGCAGCAAAGTGATCATCTCCTCTTGGAAGTGCATTTCTGCTACAACTGCTACTCTCTGTCTGTAATTCCCCTTTGATCTAATGCTTTTATGGACAGTCACCCAAGATCAGTGTGTCCGATGCAATCTAGGGTTCCAGGAATTTCCAAATATCCAATCTGAATTTTCTGCTGACAGTGTCCTGGGAAGCAATTTGCATGTCTAAATATGGAGGGCTCCCACTGTGGGAGTGACGGTAGCAGCATGTTGATTTGCCATCTTGTTTTCCCCACTTCTCTTGCTCGCGCTTCACACCAGCACCTTTCAGTGGGTGTATTCATTTTACTTCCATTTCCTCATATCAGCTCCTCACACTGCCACCATCAAGGAAACAGGTATTCCACTCAACCTTTGGATGCCTGACACAAAACAGGTGTCATTTTTAATATCATCATAAAATTTTTATTTGCTTTTTTTATTCTTAATTATCACATTTGATCTGTAGTTTTTCTTCTTTTACCCACTTGACCAAAATTTTCTGGCTTAAGAAAATCTTGTTTGTTTTGTAACATGCGCATATTCCACCCCTATCAACAAGTGACATAGAATCATTTCTTTAACATCTTCTTCACTTACTTGTAACCATAAAATTATTATCTGGGGCTGGCATTGTTTTAGACAGAGACCACCAAGCTCTGTCTAAAACAATGTCAGCCCCAGCCAGCTCACATTGTCCATTGGGCTTCATTTTAACATAACTAAGTGGATTTCAGTGCTATCTTCTAGTGAGGTCCTTTACTCATGAAACAAGCTAATGAGAAAACAAGATAAAAGTATTTTTTTTCTTGTTTTCAGTATGTCCTTCAATCTCTTTACTACCTTTTTCATGATTGTGTTCACTTTCAATTTAATCTAAGCCTTTTTTCTTTCTTAAAATTATTAGCATTCTTAGTGTCATATCTCTCCCTTACCCTTCCTGTCACTTATTTGTAAATGATATACAAATCCCAACAGTACTACCAAGCTACTTGGCATATATCATTCCCCTTCTAATATCTCATGCAGTAGAAGAAAAATTCCTTCTTTTCTTTTTTTATACAATGTTTTTTTCAGAGTCTTTTTTTTGTTATCATGCAATGATTTCAAAGTCCTTCTTCTGCTATCTTATACAATGAGTTCAGTACATAGGTGGTTCTCCTAAGGCATGAAGTAGAATTTAGAAGAGATTTTTTTGAAAGAAAAAATCTTGAGCATGCATATTCCAATTATAGGGTTCACAGCACCCCTAACACTTTACTTTTTTGTTGTTAATTTTTCTCTCTCCACAATAGGAAGTTTGGTTTTCTCTTTAACAGGTTTTGAATCTGTCTTCATTTCTTTGGACAAACCCAATTTGGCTCCTTCGCCTTCCTGATAGGGCCTGGTTGGGAAAAGAACACCATCTGGCATCCCTTTCTTTGCACACTCAACAAAACTCTGTTAACTCAATTTTTCCTATGCCTTGTTTTAGCTTCCATATCACTGTCACTATAGCCATAATAATTATCAGGGTACCCACTACTGCTGGCCAACTTACTATAGTTCCCTTATTCTCTTTCCAGACTGTACTCTCTTCTCCCACATTACTTAAACTGTTTTTTAATTGCACCAAGCTAATTTTCTCTACTGATTTCAACAAAGTCTGCATCTTCCTCAGGGTAACTTTGGGGAATTCCCTAGCACTGGTTCCCATAAATTTGTCCAGTTACTTAAACTCTTTTTGACTATGTCTACAATTGAATCCCTTTCTTCATACTTCTACTCAGCATGATAATATGGTGGAAGAGAGATAGATGTTCTAAACACTGAACATCCTAGGAGTAGTTCTATTAGGGATAATGGGGGTTCCACCCTCAATGTTCTAGTCGATTCTCCCCTACATACCCTGGATAGATCAATTTGCTTCTGGGTAGCAACAGCCCAGATTCCATCAGATATACTGATATTTGTTAATATCTTTACTTGACAGCTTTCTTTAACTCTCTCCTTATCTTACTTAAACAACTCCAGTACACACAATCTGTGATTATCCGTCATATAATTGGGACTTAATGTCGTACATGTTCCTAAATCATCAAAATCTGACACTTACCCACTTCTTTTACTGTCGCATCATAAATTTCATCCTAGCTTGAATCCAATGCTATATACACCATTTTAAGTATTCTATAGCATTCTCACTATTCCTTTTTCCTTGTTCTCTAACTACAACCTCCCCTTATTTTAAACAACTCTTTTTAGATGGGTTGGTTCCAAACAGGTGTGTGGCACTTTCATCCCAAGGTCAGATCTCATTGATACTATTGCTGGATACACACATGTCCATGTGCAACCCAATGACACCACCAACAAATAAATTCTTCTGCTCCCTGTGATGTGCTTTCTACACCTCTACCCTTTCCAACCAACCCCTACTGCTAGTTATTGAATGGGCTTTTTAAAGAACCCAATGCAGTCATGCACCGAATCCAATCATCCCATCCCATCCTCCTTATTTTTAAGTTTCAATTAGTAATGTTAACTGTCAATATGATTCCAGATAATCTTCCCTTCAATGTACACTGTAATCATTTCCATAACACTAGGTCACTTTAAATTTCATGGTTCATTCATCAAGCCAAAACAATCCACTTCATTAGCAATATGCAATTATTACTAAAATATTCCTCATTTTAAATCAACAATATCAAACCGATATTTCCTTTCTTGTATTTAAAAAACATCTCACATTGTGGTGACATTACATGCCAACACCAATCATCTCCATACCTAGCAATTGGGTGGTCCACATCTAAAATAGATCTCACCAGTGACATTGAGTTTGAATCTATCCAACAATCAACCAACAGTCAATACCTAAGTCTCATAACACAATAAAGTAATTCTCCAATCACCACCCCTTCATTCAAGTAACAAAAGAAAAAAAATAACCTGCTTTTTTCTTTTCTTTTAAAATGCCTAAAAAAGTTTTTTTTTTTTTTTTTTTTTTTACTTCAACAGGTGGCTAACTTCTTCATCTTTATGTTCACTTTTGATTTAATTTAAGCCTTTTTTTTCTTCAAATTATTAGCATTCTTACAGTGTCACATTAGGACAATACTGTTCATAATATATCTTATTAATAAGAACTATTAAAACTTTTCTAATTAAATAATGTTTTAGTTTGATTGCATTTTTTGATTCAGAGCAGATTTTGGGGAAATGAGTAACTGTTTGAAAAAATTTCATTAAGTAAGGGGGTGTGGATTAACAGAGGTAAAAAAAAAAAAAAATTCTACCAAGATTTTCTATAGACATAATTTCTAAAATAATTTCATTCATTTGCAATTAATTTCTGAAAGTTTCATTAAAATCCAACAATTATTTGATTTTTGCAAGAATTTTCAAACCAGTGTTTTTTTTTACCAGAAAAAAGCACTAAATTTCCTAATACTAATCTTTGCAGCCCTGTTGATGCAAGTTTAACCAAAATTTTAATAAAATAATCAAAATATACTTTGGTCTTCTCTCTTATTAATAACATAAACATTTTGACGATAAAACTTTGTTTTCATCAAGTTTATGGCCTTTTCCATCATGGTATCCTCTTTTCTTGGCAAATTCATGAACATACTTATTGTATAGGTTGAAAAAGTCTAGTGAGAAAACATACTTGTCTTACACCTCTTCCTATTTTTTGCATATTTACTGAATTCATTTTCTATATGTATGCAGGCAGTTTACTCGCCATATAAGTTCTGGATTATTCTGATATCCTTCCCAAATATGTGAAGCCTACCTAACAGTTCCCACAGTTCTTTTTGACGTATGCTGTCAATTGTTTTTGCATAATCTATAAAGCACAGGTACACATACTTTTGCATTTGTATTGCTCTTTCCGATATGATTCTGAATATAAAATCACATTCCTAGTTCCAGTGTAAAGACACAGGAACAAGGAATATGTTTTTTATGAACCTGCACTGTTCTTGTTTGATTTCTGATTTAATTGCACTGCATACTCTATTCATCAGAATTTGGATGATAAGTTTTAATATATGGCTTCTTAGGCAGTGCTATGAAAATAGATGTACTTAGTTTTTTCAGTATATTGCCACTATTGTATATTTCATTTATTATGTCTATAATCTTGTCATTATCAAAATCATCGAAGTCTGCCAGCAGCTGTATTACAATTCTATCTGGTACTGCTGCTTTGTTTCTTTTTAATTAGTCCAATGCTGATTCCACTTCAGATTTTAATATTTAATCCTTCGATATTTCTGTATATTGTTGATTGTTCTCTTTCGCTGTGGAAGAGTTCTTTGATATATTTGTTCCGTCTCTGAAATATCTTTTCTTTCTCTAATATCAATGTTCCGTCCTTTGCTTTTATGTATCCTGTTGACAAGTATGTCTTTTGTTCTGTTAGTCCTCTTTATTTTTTTATGCATATCTGCTTTATCTGTGATACACATTCTTTCTATTTCTGCATATTTTTCATTGAGACATTCCTCTTTAGCCTGCCTGCACTTGTTCCTAATTTCAGAGTTCTATATTTTGTGCCATACCTTGGCATTGTTTTTGTTTCTTTTTCATGTCGAGAATTTCATCTGTCATCTATTCTTTGTCTATTTTCTTTGGGATGATCTTGATTGCTTCTAAGAGAATTAAAGCTTCTCTTAATGCGTACCACTTTGAGTTTTCATTTTCATTATGTTTTTGTATCTGTTTTTCCCACTGTCCATATATTTCTCCTTCATATTTGGGTCATTCAAGAGTCAGTCGTATTGCAATTTGGGTGCTGTCTTGGCACTCTTCAATTTCTGTATTTTCACTCTAAGTTTACATATCACTGGAAGGTGATCACTTCCACAGTCAGCACTTGGGTTTGTTTTGCAGTGTAAAACTGCATTCCTGAATCTCTTATTGATAGTTATATAGTCAGTTTGATTTTTTGTTTCTTCTCCTGGGCTTGGATCTTCTCGAAACCAGTTGTTGGCTAATATCTGGTCATTCACTGTACACCACTGAATCCACTTTTATTTGCATTTATTACAAGTTTCTAGTCTGAATTTGTTAACATTTCACCATTTCTCTTGTTGCCTACTTTGGCATTCTGGTCTCCCATGACAACTGGAATTTAATACAATGTGTAGCACAGAATAGAACAATTTCTTCTTCTGTGTCTGTGGTTAACGTTACTTCTTTTGTAGGTCAAAAACATTTATTATTGATTTGTTCCTCAGCATTTTCTTTAGTGTTTCAAAAGTGCTAGTTTGCTTTTGTGTCCACTTTTCCTTATTTTTCTTGCATAATTTTGCAAATGGCTCTACTATGTCACTGTATCCTGGTATGTACTTATAATAAAAATTTATTAGCACCAGAAAGGATTTTAATTACTTTTTATTTGATGGAGGAGCTATTTCTGTTATTATTTTTGTTAATCTCTCATCGAGTTCTTTCGATATTTGATATCCTACATATAACTTCTTGCAGTCAAAATTACATTTGTCTTTGTTTATAGTCATGCCTGCCTTTTTCAATTTCACTAAAATTTGCTCTGTTATATATTTCAATTCTTCTTTACTTCTTGCCCCTACACATATATTGTCCTGGTATATTATCATATTTCTTATTTTTCCTAATAAGACTCTTTCAATTGCTTTCTGAAAAATGTGACTCAAAGTCTTTATTCCAAACGGTAAATAAGTCCACCTAGTAAGCCTTATTTATCATAGTGACTTCTTTGAATTTCCTCAGTTTCTATTTGGTTGTATGTTGCCTTGAGATCAATTTTTACAAAGTGTTCCATTTTTGCTAACTCGTGGCTTGCAGTTTCGATATTTGGCAAAAGAAAAGAGTCTGAACATTTCTGGTGATTTACCCCTATCTTGTAATCACCACAAATCCTTAAATCTTCATCAGGTTTCTTTATCGCTACTATTGGTGATGCACAATTGCTACCACCTTGAGTTACTCTTTTTAGTATATGCCTTGTATCATTTTGTTTAACTTGGCCTCTACCAAAGGTAGATTATGAATTGGAACTCTTCTTGACTCAATATATTTTGGGTAATAATTTTCTTTTAGTCAAATACTTGCTTTATAGCCTTTCAATGATTCATTTTCTTGTGCTTCCATGGAATTGATTAACCTTGCTGTATTACTTTTAATACCTCAATTCCTAGTAACCCATGACACATTCTACAACTGTAATGAGAATTACTTCAAAATGCTTATCAGTTTCAAAATTGCCTTCAAATGTACCCATTATTTCTATAGTCATTCCATCAAATTGCTTTAATTGGATGTTGTTTTTTTAAATTTAGGTCACCCCAATTTGATCCAGAAATTTTTTGGTATCAATGTGACTTCACTGCCTGTATCAACTTGCATGTTAAATATTTGGCCATTTATAACCTTATTTTTTTTCGCTCAGTATAGGTTTTTTTTTTTTGGATAATTCAAGATAGTTATTAAATATTTATTATTTTTGGAGAAGCCTCTCTATTTATAATATAAATAGGCTTATTCTAAGACTTTGCAATATGCATAAATTTAGTGATTTAATCTGACATAAATGTCAATTGAATGGATGTGACAGAACAAATTATATAATTTAATATAGCTGTTTTGCAAAAAAAAAAAAGCATGAAAAGTAAATCTTATATATAAAGTACAGTGCATATGTGTGTATTTGTGCAGGTGTGTCAGTCCAAGCAACTCCTCCAATCCCACTAGTCTGATTTCAATGATTCATAGATCATTCAAAAGCCTTAGAAAAGTTAGGGAATGATTTTCATTGAGCTCAGATTCAGAGTTGCCAGATGATGTGAGGTTAAAAATATATATTAATATATATACTAGCCATTATTGCTGCTTTCATGATTCAAGGGGAGTAACTCTTTTGTATCTAAAAATTTTAAGCTAGCTAAAAAACTTTAAGGATTTTGGAGGACTCTTGGTTTGGCCATCATCACAATAGTTAGGCAGGATTAGATGCGATCAATAAAATACAGAACTTAAAATTGATGCGTTTAAGTACTGAATTAATGTTTAAGCTTACCTTTGAAAAGTTCAACGATATTCTTCTGCTGCCACTTGATTTAAAGATGATTTGATTTTCGTAAATCCTTATTTATTGTACAAACAATTACTTTTATTTCGTGGGTGACAGAACAAGGAACAATCAGTTACACATTCAACATTTGAAGAGTTAGAGAAACATTAAGTACAACCTATATAAAGGAATCTATATGAATAAATGTGAAATTGAAGCCCAGTTCTTCCACAAATTCTGAAATTAAAAAGCCCCAGCTCTACTTTATAGTAATTTGGTATATACTCAACCCACCCATGGAGTTGCATTATGACACAAGGGATAGGCACCCCTTAGTATAATTTTCCTCAGTTGCAACTCTGTCCTTTGATGGAGCCACTCCTGAGTGCACTCTGCCAACAGACATAGACACAACTGAGAGATGATAAATAAACGTATTACAAACTATAGTAATTTGTATTTACTCAACTCCACCACAAGGTCAAGTTGTGACACAAGGTTGGTTTAATGGTTTGGGGAGCCTGAGCACAACACCCAGACTAGAAATAAAAACTGCTCAAGCCCCACAATCGTCAGTTCTGCTGGCACTAGTGCAAGCAGCGATATCTCACTCTGGTACAATGAGAGGGCATGGCAGCAGGCAGCTATTCCCCAGGGCTGGGCACCTCTCAGTATAATTTTCCTCAGTTGCGATTCTGTCCTAAAGACAGAGATGCAACTGACAGATGACAAATAGGGTGTCACAGACTACTTTATAGTAATTTGTATTTACTCAACTCTCCACAAGTTCAGGTTGTGACACAAGATTGGTTTAATGTGGGGAGCCTGGTGTGCACACCCAGGCTAGAACAAAAATTGCCCCCAGCCCCCACAATGATTGGTTGCGCTGGCCTTGGTGCAATTACTGATCTCTCTCTCTGGTGCAATGAGAGGGCATGGCCTTGGGTAGTTGGGCCCCAGGGCTGGACACCTCTCAGTATAATTTTCTCAGTTACCCCTCTGCCCATTGACAGAGAAGCTCCTGAGGGCACTTTGCCCTTTGACAGAGACGTAACTGAGAGGATAAGTCTGCATTAGAAATCCCTCCAAGGAGGCATTTGCACGGTATTTACTTGACCCCCCCACTGAGTTAGGTTGTGACACAAGGTCAGTTTTTAATGTGGGGTCCCAAGTGTTTTCACTCAGGCTGCTGGTCTAAGCTGGTCTTGGCTTGTCCAAGCTGGTCTAAGCCAGTCATAGCTCATCTTGGCTTGTCATAGCCGGTCCAAGCTAGTCATACCCTGATACCACCAGCACAGCACAGGGACGGAGCCCTATGACCGGTAAGTATCCGAGGGATTTGCATGGTGTTTACTCATTCCCCCATGAGAATGAGTTGTGACACAAGGTCTGATTAATGTCGGGACCTGAGTGCGTGCAGGGTAAAAAATTCCCCCAGACCCCGCAATCGTCGGTTGCGCTGGCCTCGGTGTGAGCACCAATCCCTCCCTCTTGTTCAATGGGAGGACGTGACTTCGGGCAGCAGTTCCCCAGGGCCAGGCACCTCTCAGTATAATTTTCCTCAGTTGCGATTCTGTCCCTTGACAGAGAAGATCCTGAGTGCACTCTGTCCAAGGACAGAGACACAACTGAGAGATGATAAATAATGCGAAATCCCCCAAAGGAGGGATTTACGCAGTATTTACTTGACCCTCCATGAGGTCAGGTTGTGACACAAGGTCGGTTTAATGTGGGAAGCTCGAGTGCGTGCACCTGGGCAAGGAACAAAAATTCCCTGCAACCGTTAGTTGCACTGGCCTAATTTGCATATTCATTTTAAAAAAGTTTATTTCATTAATTAATTGTCCTTCATTACTTTTCTTTTATTCAAGGGTTGTTTTGATTTTCATATAAAAAGTAGTTTTCTTTAGGAATATCATCTTATATAGTGCTAAATTGTGTTTGAAATTTGCATTTTACTTGGCCTTGAACAAAACTTTCCATAACTATAACAAACCAATTTATGAATGAAATATCTATTTAAAATTTCAAGTAGTGAATATATCTTACTTTGTGAAGTAATAATGAGCAGGTGAAGCCTGCTAGTACTTTATATAGGAGAGTTTTTTTATGGTTTTTTATATACTTTGCATTTTACTTTAAGGAGAGATAGGTATCACAAAGTAACACTACACATTACCTTGAAATTGAAAAATCAGCAAACAATATTACTTTTTTGTGGTGTTAAATGTAATGCTGAAAGTCATTTATCACCTGGAACACAAATCTGCAGGACATACTTAACAGCAGACATTAATTCTTCTTCAATTGGCTCACTCAACAGAGGGAGTAGTACAGCAAGTCCACCAGATTCAGTAAATCTGCTTTGGTTGGTTGCTGAAAATATGAAGGTAAATCTTTAAAACAAATTTCATGGGAAAACATATTTACAAATGATATATTGGATATAAGAATTCAAGATATAGCATTTTGTTGATATTAATTTGCTCTGGTATAATGTAATACAAGTGAGAATGGAACTCATTAAGATTGTTTATTTCCTAAAAAATACAAAATTGTGCCACAAGGCTGAGGGGAGATGTAGAGACGCTGGTCTTCATTAGATATCCTAGTTCTAGTTAATCAGAATCACAACCCATTCATTCATTACAATTTGTCCATCACCACTCAATCCTGCATACACCATAATACTGCATATTCACAGGGGACCTATAATGGAACTCATTAAGAATGGAATGTAATATTCTATCATTCTTCAGCTAGTTCTCTGATAGTATCTAAAGGTATAAAGTTTACAATTGTAGCATTTAATTACTACTTGATCAGTTCAGTTAAACAATGCAGGATGTGGTTAAAGTCAATTGGTAACATCTTGAGAATATCACCAATAAATTGGATCTTACAACTTTATGCCATCAGCCATTTTCTCTTTCACGCACATTTCAATGAATAAGAACAAACAAGGTGCTTTGATTTAGTTTTTTATCCAATTTCTCATGTGATTTAATAACTTTTTTCTTTTCATATGATAAATTTTATAAAAACTGTCCAAATGTTCTTTTAACCCAAGTGCTTTCAGCTATACATTTATCCATTTTAAAGGATTAAATATTTTAACTGTTAAATAAGAAATAGTTTGTTGCATGTATGTATTTATATAATATTTTCACTTTTCAAAATATGGTCAAGATATTGTGTTCATGTTCATAGTTGATATTATTAAGTGTTATTGCTTTTATTAATAATGCTTCCATTAATTTTAGTCTTTTTTTGAATGTACATGATGCTATTATGTTAGTGTTGTCAACAAGTATGTTATGAATAGTGTCTGGTAAGTCTCCATGAATATTTAAATGAGATCTAATTGAGCTATGGTCAGAAAGTTGTAGAGTGAGTCTTCGTGTCAAATATGTTGTAGCATGGCCTATATAATTATTTACAAATTTTGATTGGTCCGGAATACAATTCCTTAATGGGCATTTAAATTCATAAATGATATTTGCCCTATTTCATTCTGTTTTAAGAGGTGAATTATTATTTTTAACTATAAGGTTAAAGGTTTTAAATTTTTTGTAATAAATAATTAATTGAATCTTTTTGCTACTTCAACTGGTGTTATGCAATTTTTTATAACGTTCTTAATTCTACTTTCATCTTTATAATTTTCGTTCATTTGATTTTTATAAAAAATAATGTTATTGTTTATGTTTCTATTCTTGTCATTGCTATTGCTATTTGCTACCATAGACAGAAAGAGCCTAATATGGAAATCCAACAATTGATTAGAAAATCCGTTATTAATAAGTGTTTGTTTTACGTTCTTTAATTCTTTAGAGAAAAGCGTGTGAGAGGATGAATTCGCATGTGCGATTGGGAAGAAATTTTTAATAACACCTATTTTATATCTAAGAGGGCATTTACTAGAGAAATTAAGATGGCAAGAGTCTTTACTAGTTGTTTTTTTATAACAGTTTTGTTGGAATGTTCTTGTTTCTAGTGGAATATAATCTTTTAGACCGTCTGCCTTGAGAAGATCTTTGAGATTTGGATAGAATATTATAAATTTGTCCTTTTCCAGTTGACATAATGCATACATATATATGTACATACATAATATGTGACAGTGGTCACGGCACCAAGCTGTGACCCCCTCCCAGTCGATCAGCAGTTGTCACTATCCAGCAGTATCTTTTGGTCAAGGTACCAAATGAGATGGTTGTTCGATTCTAACGGCTTCACACCAGATGCAACTGGTTCGACATCAGTACCGTCATTCTCAGCTTGCTTCCAATGACTGGCTACTGAAGTAACTATCTTGATCTCATGTCTAACCTACCTACATTGTGACTTTGATCTTAGGTCGAAAAGATCAATCAGACACCTGGGCCATAATTCAAGGTGAGTCTAAAAATGAAATAAATGAAAACCACAAAAGTTTGGGTATGTTTAAAGAAAGCAAATCAACTTTTATCCGTCTGTTCTATATAGGAGCGTGTTTTCTTGCCAACCCATTTATTCTGAGAGTAACACTATTATACTTCTAGGAAAGTTCTGGTCTTCTAAGTGAACTGGTTTAGTTTTTAAGAGCTGGTTTAGCTTTGTTCATCAGTATAACTTGCTATTAGGTTGGTGCAAAAATAATGACTTAATAATGTCGTTTTTTGACGTATTTTTTAACGTCAAAAAACGACATTATTACGTCATTATTTTTGCACCAACCTAATATTTTGTAGAAAGGTGAGGTTGGAGGCCGGATCATAGAATCTCTCTGTTGGCTCTCTCCAATTGCAAAACACAATTGGCTGGCTCCTGCACGCAAACTAGCGAACTGCCTGAGGGTGCTCGCATATAGAGACTTTGACTAAAAACCAGTGCAGGTTTAGACCCGGGGTTTTCAGTAATTCTTCAATTCCTTTCTATTTTTGGAAAATTAATTAATTCCTATTTCCAGGGGGATCCCTTCGTCCGTGAGGAGAGGTTGCTGGATAGCTATCCTCCTAAACTCCCTCCTCTTCACATTGGTACCTCACACCAATTCCTTTTGGTGGGTGTTAGTAACTTCTCCATCTCTCTTACTATTTTACCTCCGCCTCTCACTACTGCTACTATGCTACTACCTGAGAAATGGTGTCTTGGTATTGCTGGTGTGGCTGAGCTTGCTTCATCAATTAACTCTTTGACATGATTGGTTATTCAGGATTTCTTATCCAGGTAGTTTAGAATTATCAACTAGAACTTTGTTTATGCAATACTTTTTTGTTCTGCCAAAATTCTTACAATTAACACATGGCCTGGTCAATTCCTAATATCTATGCACTCTCAAACAATATCTTTATTGCTTCTTGTTATTTTGTGTTTTCTTACCCAGCATTTTTACAGTCAATTGTCAAAGATTGCCATGGCTTTTCTGTGAATTTATCATTGACACAATTCTTTGGTTTCTTGAGAAAACATACTTTTTCGAAAATAAAACCTTTTTATATCAAACAGTATATCTTTCAGGATATCCTTTTAACCATTTTTTTCTATTTTCAGCATTTTCTGTTCAGTTTTTTCTAGCTAATTAGTTAATTAATTACCATAGCAAAATAGTGTCACACACACATATATTTTTGTATATATATATATATATATATATATATATAGAGAGAGAGAGAGAGAGAGAGAGAGAGATCATATATATGTGCCCTTAATGCCTACATAAAAAACTACACATTATGAAGTTTCTAAAAAACAAAAATTTATTAAATCAAGGAAATGAAATAACGGGTTTTTGTACTAAATATACACCTTAAATAATTAACATTTTATAAATATTCACCTTAAATAATTAGCATTTTATAAATGGATAAAAAAATCTTCCACAATATCATTTTCTTCACAAGTGGTGGGTTGGGGACTTGGGGAGTTATTGTCAACTTATAGATTGTTTGTCTATTTTGTTCCCAGAATAATGCTTTCTCACACGCACATACATGTATGCACATGCATATACACGACAATATCGTCCTATACGTGGCACAGATCCTGAAAGAAAGGAAATACGACGTAATTATGGAACCTAGGCTTCAGGCTGAGCGCGGCATCCGAAAGCCCGACCTTGTGATCCTGGCCAAGAATGAAATAATTGTCATGGATGTACAGATACGACCTGACTCTGTTGTCTGCACTCTGGATGCATGCAACATGGAAAAGATCGTGAAGTACAATCAGCCGTACGTTCTTGACGCAATCCGAGACTGATTCGGACACGACGTGCCCATAAAGGTCATTGCTCTTACCTTCAACTGGCGTGGGGCGGCTGCCCAACACTCCTACCAGGACTGCATCACAGACTCTTAAGATGGTGACACTTCGGCCCTATTTCGCAAATGGTTTTACGTGATACTGCGCGCATGCTATGGGCATATTGGCATGTGTCTGCGATGGGGGCAACACACCAGGCGGCATCGGCTGAGGTACTCATGGTAGTTATGAGATGCCTGACAAGACGGAGATCGGTGTGTAGCATACTCCGTGCTGGCGCCGAAGGGAACTTCCCGATCGGCAAGGGACTAACTCCCCTAGCCTTCTTAGGTTAAAGGGAATTTTCCGATCCCCCCGCCCGAGATGATGACTTGAATGCACCCCAACTCCTCGAGGTGGCATTTGGGAAACGCCATTGGGGACAAACGACACCCCATTAGAAGGCTGAGAGGGTGTACCGACCGAAGAAAATTAGTGCTTTTCCTAGGCCAGTGGGTGCGCGGTGGTTGTGAGTTAGCCAAATGCCTCGCCATCTAATTAGTGATGCGCATGAACAGATCAACGAGATTCCCACTGTCCCTACCTACTATCTAGTGAAATGACAGCCAAGGAAACGGGCTTGGAACAATCGGCGGGGAAAGAATACCCTGTTGGGCTTGACTCTAGTCCGACTCTGTGAGGAGACACGGGAGGTGTAGCATAGGCGGGAGATACGCCTTTGTCATGTCGATCCTTTCCGAGCGGAGAGCTCCGTTCCGCTGAGAAGTGTCAGAAAAGTTACCACAGGGATAACTGGCTTGTGGCGGCCAAGCGTTCGTAGCGACGTCACTTTTTGATCCTTTGATGTCGGCTCTTCCTATCATTGCGAAGCAGAATTCGCCAAGCGTTGAATTGTTCACCCACTGAACGTGAGCTGGGTTTAGACTGTCGTGAGACAGGTTAGTTTTATCCTACCGATCGGCATGTGTTACGTCGGCCGTGGCCATGGCTATCCCATCCAGTACGAGAGGAACTGCGGGATTGGAGCAACGGTTCACTCAAACGAGCGACGGTGCCACGCTGCCTCCGCGCGATAACGGCTGAAAACCTCAAAGCCGGAACTGCGACTCGGTCTGAACCGAACTCAGGGATAGCTGGCTGCACGCTCCCTGAGTTTGACCGGTCACTGGCCAAGTTCCGCCTGCTGCCCACATTGTGTTAGTTTTTAAATCCAGTATGCGGGGTGTTGTCCATACGTTCACAGTTGATTGGGGATGTAGGCACGGCTGTGAGGGTGGGCGGCAGGAAAATTAAAATGTGGCAAACAATGAAATAATATCTGCAGAAGCCGAACAACAATGGGTAAAATATTGATGTCTTTTATATAAGAAAACAACAACAGTAGAAAGAGTTTACAGAAAGGATAGAAAAGCAATTAACATACGAACAGAGGACCACTCCTCTACCAATTATACCAACAGAGAGAGGTGTGTGTGCGATTAATTCATTCCAAATCAACTTGGGAGGATATGTGACTGGTAATTCCAAGCCCTACGTGGAAGTGTAGCTTTTCAGTTGGTTGTCGTAAGTGACAAACGTTAAGTTTCAGCGACTTTTCAATGCAGCTGCTACAATGACGATATTTCTTGAAGTCCTTATCTCTGACTCGCCACTGGACCAAATCACTGCAACGACAGTTTCTCCCTCTCAACGTCACTCTCGTCTAACGCCCAAGTGCCCCCAACTCAGCAAAACTTGCATTTATATAGCAAACCGAAGGTTTTCCAGGTTGTTCACGCGCTTAACACGAGTGTCGGCATAAGCAAAGTTTAAATTCAGATCTATTTCAAATCTCTTAGTGGATAAAATTAATTAGTTCAATATTCATTTCAATTGTCTTTTCGATGACCAAATTCAGCGGATACAACTTATGTTTAGATCAGATTTCGCTAGTGGTAAACATACACTGATCTTACCTCCCTGATCCAATTTACTTCAATATGTTTTTATCAAAATATTATTTTCGTCTATTTTTTTTTTTAATGACCCAAATTAAACATCGCCTCCCCATCCTTTTGCATTTGTTTATAAACAAGTGCTCGCCAACCAGATTTGAAATTTATTCTTTATCCATTAGCCGTCTCAGGTTTCATATATCATTGTTCTAGTTTTTTTTCCTATTAATAGCGCTGACACAGTTCGTAACATTTACAGAAGATCGTGTTTTCCATTTTCAATCAATAAATGTTATATTTGCATGTATGCATTCATGTGCGTCAACCTCTCTCTGTTACACTTATGTCCTAACTTAGTACTAACCATTTGGTTGAACGGAGGGGTATACCAGATGATTTTTCTTTTCCTGGTTTTCTTTCTGTTAGTGCTATTGTTTCTATAACTTATGTTAGCGTTTTTGTATCTGCTATTCTTTAGGGCTGTGTTATAAAATGTTGTCGGAATATTTCCTTATTAGCGGAGTTCATGCTTATTCTTTTCTCTATAGATGTGGGTATACGCTTAATTATAGATGGAGGGTGGTTTGACTTAGGGTGTACATACATGGGATTAGAGTTAGGTTTTCTGTAAGGTAGATATATGTTGTTCATTAAGTCTAGAGTTACGTCAAGGAAGTTTACCCTTTTTAATTTAGTGTTGACTATAGCTTTTAAATATAGTTTTCTGAATTCACTGTATATTATCTTTCTAATTTTATCTATTTTAAAATTTGTGGAGCTCCTCACTACTATGAGTCCATCATCTCTGTATAGCCCGATGTCCTTAATGTCTAATTCACGGTGCGCAGATAGATTGTACAGTATAAATAGACCAACAAGGTCAGAAGGCTCTGCAGAGTCTAAAGATCCCATGGTGATGTCAAAATTGTCATTAGTGTTTTTAATCCATTAGTCCCCATATACACCCCACCCTACCTCAGCTTGACCTCTCCCTGAAGGTGACTGATATGTGGATAAAAATGGTCACCCCAGCCGTTTCCATAGTAATGAATGAACATGCTTCTTATAACGATACGTAAATTTCAAAATTGGTTATGCCTAAATTTTCGCTTGAGGATTAAACAGGGCTTGTTACTTTAATTCAATTTAATTTTAATAATTATATTGATGGTTTCGGCTCTCATTTTTGGAACATGAGAACTCTTATGTAGTGAAGGAATCATAGTTTTAAAAAAATAATTATAATGTAAGCTCTACTTCTGTAAGGAGGACTGTTTTTTAAAAATAAAAAAAAAAATACTAAAGAACTCTGGATTATTTACCAAACGTGTTCTTTCTTATTTTTCTACAGACCTGCACACACACACACACACATATATATATATATATATATATATATATATATATATATAAATAAAAGGCAGCATGTGCGTGTGTGTGTGTGTAACGAATGCACGGCCACAATTTTCGACGGATTTGCACAAAAAACGCTTAAAAAAAAAAACAAAAAAAAAAACAAACAACTACAACAAATGGGAGAGTAGAGAAGAAATTTATTCGAACGGCTGGGGTGATTTTGAGACAAAAACTGGCAAAAACAGTTAAACAACTATATAATCTGGGGAGATGAGGGCTAATCCAATAACCAAGATCTTCTATGTCTGCATTTATTTAGAATCTCTGTTTTTGAATTTAATAAATTTTGAGGTTCCTTATATAAAGATATGGCTAATTTTTCCTCTATACATAGCTTACAGAATTTTTACCTGCTTTATATTTAGAATATTTTTTTAATATTTTAGATCTTGGTTATTGGATTATTGTCTCCCTGGATTATAGTTGTTTAACCGTTTTTGCCTGTGTTTGTCTCAAAATCACCCCCTCTCTTTTAAGCTGTTTGAATAAATTTTTTCTCCACCTTCCCATTTGTTGTAGTTGATGTTGTTGTTTTATTTTTGTCTTTTTGTTTAACCGTTTTTGGCTGTGTTTGTCTCAAAATCACCCCCCTCCTTTTTAAGCCATTAGAATAAATTTCTTCTCCACCCTCCCATTTGTTGTAGTTGTTGTTTTTTTTTTATGTTTTGTCATGTGGTCTTGGTCTTTTGTTTATCACCTATAAATATACAGTTTTCTTTACCTCTTTAGCCAGCTTTTCCTGACGATCCGCTTAGGTGAAACCTTGGTAGGTTTGTCTGGCTCTCTAGGTTTGACTATATATATATATATATATATATATATATATATATATATATGTTGATTGCCACCTGGTTATAAGCAGATTTGACTGGCTGGATCTTTCAATTTTGAGACATTGATCCGTTTAGAAATTTTAACTCCATTGAAACAAGTTTTCCTGTGAAAAGAAATTTTGAGCTTAGCCTTGTCCATCAATTGATCAGTGTCACAGTTGGCAACATGCATCACTCTGACTTTGCAAAAGTTTCTTAGATCACCACGCATACAAATTATGTAATCAAGTATATGATCATGCTTACACCAAGGATGGAACCAAGTTGCCTTGTTCTTCTGGTGGGAGAATGTGTTGGTAATAACTAGATTTAATTCAGTACAGAGCTGAAGGAGCAATAGACCATTCAAATTGATTTTACCAACACCATAAGGACCTAGAGGACACCAGGTTTCAGCCTCTGAAATCACCAAGGATTACTAAACTCTCAGCACTTGGTATACTGGTGACAATGGATCTGAGTGTATGGTAGAATGATGTAATATGATCTTCAGGTGAAACAAGAGTGGGTGCATAGACAGAACTATCATGTATTGACCAGCTGCATGTCCACACCAGCCTCACACCTCTCTTTTTCAGATTTACCAGACCAGAAGATAGTGTAGCCTGCATCATACTCAACAAGTTGATCTTCACCAGCAAAACAGTTTTCAGAAAGGGCAGCAATGTCTACATTGTACCATGGCTAGAATTGTAGTCTTGTGTTCAGTTCTTTTCCCATTGTCAAAAAGTGTTCTCACATTCCAGAAACAGAGCTGAAGTGAGTGTTTTGCATAATATCTCTTGTTCCTGCTGATATGGAAAACCATCAGCCAAAGGAAGCTAACCAGCAGATCAAAGGCAGTTCTTTTTAGGACACAGTTTCTACTCCACTCCCAAATTTATTGGGTGAGCAGTGTTATCCTGAAGAAGCTACTCAGTCACAAAAGGCTCCCCTGAATACACAACTGCTAGTGTATTATTGTGAAAAGTGATGTTAGGATAATCCTTATGTTGCCTACATGCAGATCAGTGACTATATGATTCCAACATTTCAAGCCGATACACATTGACACTTTTCCATCACTGCAGGATTTCTGGGAACATCTGAACATAGACAGTTAATATGGACACATAGCTTTGTACAACAGCTAGGTCTCTCTCTTGGTTAAAAAAGTTGAGATCCAGCAACAAGCTGAGGCAAGAAAAATCGTTGTATACCACAACTTAAAGATAAACAAATATGTAAAAAAGATATAAAATATGAATATTAAATACTGTATAAATCCACAATAATGTAACAAATATTATAATATAATAAACAAAGAAAAATATAATAATGGATGATTAATTTAAAACACAACACTGCTTTCATCGAGCAACGAAGAAAAACATGTCCATTTACGCTGACATCAGCATTCATATATATATATATATATATATATATATATATATATATATATATATACACAGACACACACACAGAGGGGAAAATAAGTATTTCATCCCCTGTTTATTTTCTGTGTTTGTCACCTTACAAAAATGAGAATGGTCTATAATTTTCAGGGTAGGTCCGTCTTGAAGGTGAGAAATAGAATATAAAAAATTCTAGAAAATCCCATTATATTAACCAACCAACTAGTAATGATTCAGGCCCAACAGACTGCGTATATGACAAGGAGGCATATAGACTAGTCCTATTACTCAATTATTACTCCTAATCAAGTACTCATTACCTGTTTAAAAGATACTAGTTCACAGAATCCTTCAATGAATTAGAATCTTATCTCTCCACAATAGGCAAGATGAAAGAATTGTCTAAGCACATCCAGAACAAAATTATATACCTACAAGGCTGGGATGAACTACAAGATGATAGGCAAGCAGCTAGGTGAGAAGGTGTTAACTGTTGGTGTAATAATAAGAAAATGGAAGAAACACCAATTGACTATCAATCTCCCTTGGTCTGGAGCTCCACAGAAGATCTCCCAATGTGGATTGAACTTGATGATTAGAAAGATAAGGAGACAACCCAGAACTACATATCAAGAGCTTGTTGATGATCTCAAGGCAGCTGGGACCACAGTCACCAAGATGACCATTAGTAACACACTATGTCATAGTGGACTGAAATCATGTAGTGCCTGCAAGGGCCCTCTACTCAAAGAAGGCACATGTACATGCCTGTCAGAAGTTTGCAAATGAGCACCTGGATGATTCAGAGGAGGGTTGGGAGAAATTGCAGTGGTCAGACAAGACTAAAATTGAGCTTTTTGGTATAAACTCGACTCACCATGTTTGGAGGATAAAAAAAAGTTTTGAACCCCATGAACACCATCCCAACCATTAAGCATGGTGATGGAAACATTATGCTTTAGAGCTGTTTCTCTGCTAAGGGAACAGAACAACTAGACTGATGGATGGGGCCAAGTACAGGGAAATCTTGAGTGAAAACCTCCTTGCCTCAGCCAGGACACTGAAGATGGGTTGTGAATGGGTGTTCCAGCATGACAATGACCCAAAGGATACAGCTAAGGCAACAAATGAGTGGCTCAAGAAAAAGCACATTATGGTAATGGAGTTGCCTAGTCAATGTTCGGACCCTAATCCTTTAGAGAATCTGTGGAGGGAGAAGCTGAAGCTTCGAGTTGCCCAATGACAACCGACAAACCATAAGAATTTGGAGAGGATCTGCAAAGAAGAGTGGGCCAAAATCCCTCCCAGGGATCTGTAAAAACTTGGTAACCAACTACAGGAAATGTCTAGCTGCTGTCCTTGCTAACAAAACTATAACTGCAATTTAGGATGATGTTGATTTCATCCTTAGAGATATCAGAGTAAAACTCGGCAAACTCCAAAGCCATTTCGAAAAGGTACTTGGATATGGATGGATAGAATCGTATATATGTGTTATATCTCATCAAACGAGAACCCCAGGGATATTAAATTTTATGTGGGATCAACTAGAAGACCTTTTAAGGATCGATATTACAATCACAGATCCTCCTTTACAAGTGCAGGCAAGCACAATATGACATCTTTTTGAAATATTTTTGGAAGGAGGAAGGAAAAACATCTAAGGTTAAATGGAAAATCCTAAAACAAATCAGAACTTGCAAATCTTTGAACGAACATTGTTTTTTATGTTTGAAGGAAAAAATATGTATTATTGAACTTTTGAACAACATCCAATTATTAAATCAAAGGTATGAAAACACCATTTTTTGTAAGCATATTAAAGATCTAACATTTCAATCTTGCTAAATTTTTAAATCCATTTCTAAACATTTAAAATTCTAACTCACCTCTTTTGATATACTTTCTCCCCTCTTATATACCTCTCCACTAATTTATCTTAGATTATGAATCTTAAAATGTTTTTTGTGCATATATAATACTAGTAATACTTTCAGATAAATTGATTTACACCCATACTTATTGTACACGTTATACAATAGTCCAACTTATTCTACACATTATACAATAGTCCAACAATAGGTCAAAATTTGCTTATAAAAGTTATATTAATATCCCATACTTTTATATACCAGTCTACTTATATTTTAATTTCTAAATCAAAACTTATTGTTTTTTTTAAAAAATCCCTGAATAATACATACCAAGAAATCACCACCTCTTAACAAAACACTTTCATTGATTACAAAACTAGTGATAACTTCAACCTAAATATATGCAATTCAGCTTAGTTTATTTAAAAAATAATTAAAAAAAAATTCCCATTTACTACAATAACTCATTTGAATTTATCCCTCTTATCTTTTTCATGGTATTACTATCTGCTATTCCCTAATTTCATCCACCCCACCCCTCACACTTAGTAGCCTTGGAAATGCTGTGCTTAAACCTTTGATCATTGTGGTCAAAAAGAAATTTTTCAAATCTGGCCCTTACTTTAACACCTCAGCCATCCTTCACCAAACTGCTATCAACAAGCTGTCACATTCATGTATTTTTTCTCAAACAAATGGAAAAAAGAAAGTGACATTTCACATAGAGCTTGTTTACAAACAGAATTGTTCATAACCATTTTGGTTCTCATCAATTGAAGTACAATTGAAATGCACTAAAATGGAGTTGCATTTTTGTAGTGAGTAAA